>VZTH01015490.1:0-25035 GCA_013397815.1 Aleadryas rufinucha | reverse complement strand
GTTTTACACCTGTGATGATGCTTATTGCTCTTTTCTAACCTTTTCTAATGGTGCAGCTTTTGACAGAGGAGGAGAGGAACAGCACACAAGACTCAGAAGGACCAGCACAGATTTGTACAGATTTTGTACTGATTTTGCATGGTATAGAACTCTGCTCCTCTCCATTACTTTTCTTCAGCTTTTTTGCCCTTTCCTGACTGCTGCTCTTAGGTTTTCATAGAACTGTGTGTCACAACTTCTCAGATTGCTTTGTAGGAAGAATCAGGATTTTTTCCCACATGTATTATTTAAAGTTCATCTATATATCTGCCATTTTATTATTAATTTTACTGCATGAGATTCTTCAGCAGCTCTTCGGTTGGCCTTTTTTTTTACTTCACTGTGTATCTTCAATGCTGCCCGTTACAATTGTAATGAGCACAAGTGATCTTAGCAAGGAGATTCATGGGTTTTCACTAATTACTTGCACCTCCATGAGTACTATTCTGTCTTTGTTTTTTGCGTTTAAACAAGTACAGACACTCCTTCTTATTCAGTGGTTTGCTTTACTACTCTTTCATTGGAGACTGTGCTGAGTGCTTTGAATTCCAAGAGCATTACCATCCAACTAGTTTGCACCTTTAACTCTTTCAAAGACCTGCCACTGGTCCATGAGGCCTGACTTCACTTTACAAAATAGAATTCCCTTACTCTATGATGCTTCCCCAGAGTACTTGTTTATCCATTCTTAGGAAAAATGGGTAATAATATGCCTTAGAATAAACTGAGTCATAGAATGAATCATAGAATGAGTAGTAAATTCATTCTGTGATTCATCGTTTTTTCAAATTCTCTTAGTCTCAACAAAGACTCTTGTGTAGCTTTGAAGAATGCCACTTGAATTCTTTTTAAAAATTGGTGTCACATTTGCCACAAAGCAAACTGCAGATGCTAAAGCATTTTGAACTGGTCTATTTACACTTGAGTGAATGGTACACCTTTTTCATACTTGTAATGGTCTAAATTTTTAGGGTCAATACTTCTTGTTACTTGCAACTCTCTAATATATCAGGTGTTCTATCCACATCACTTCTGCCAATACTAAAATTTAAGACAAAACAGAGAGGCTGTGGTTGGGAATTACTCAAAGTTCACCCACCAGAATTAAAAATGCAAACCGCAATTTATGTTTTCTGTCATAATCATTTTGTCCTTTGGTCATTTATTTAACTGGAGATTTCCACTTCTGGCTTCTGCTATCATTGGAAAAGATCTATTTTTGATTTTTTTTTGAAACTTCCTCTCTGGGATTTTGAGTCAAACAAACCACATGTTTTTGAAAAGCAAGGGAGGATAGGAGTTTTTTCTGTGTTTCCTCAGAACCTACATTGCCATTCCTGAGATTTGATATACGTACCTTCTTAATAGTTATATTTACATGCACCACACTATTAAACTAACACTAAACTTACAGAATATCATGAATTGTTGGAACTTGGTATTCTTTAGGTCTTCAGTACCTGCAATGATGACAGTTCATCCCATTTCACGTAGTCATAAATAAGATGTGTCTTACAACATAAAGGAAAATAACTAAAGACAAAAATACATCAGTGTGTAAAACCAACATCCACAAATATATTTATTAGAAAACAACATAAAAATTTTATCTGCAAGATTCTATATGGAAATGGGTTTTTATTTTGTTTTGTATTTTCTGAACACATTTCTCTGGCAGTATTTGGCAGCACAGGAACAGGACAGGTTTTACAAAGCAGAGAGCTTAAATGGAGATGGAAATTCCCATGAACTGAAACACCTGAAAAACAAATAGCTGCTGTTGCTCAACCCAGCTGTTAACTACGCACCACACACAGCCTCTCAGTCACTGTCCCCGTGGTGGGCTTGGGAGAGACAATCAGAAGGGTAAAAGCTGGAAAACCTGTGGGTTGAGATAAGGACACTTTAATAGGGAAAGCAAAAGCTGGACACACAAGCAAGAAAAACAACGAATTCATTCACCACTTCCCATGGGCAGGCAGGTGTCCAGCCATGTCTAGGACAGCAGGGCCCCATTACATGTAATTACATGTGATTTGGATAGGCAAACTCCATCATTCCAAATGTCCTTCCCCTTCTCTGCTCTTTCCCCAGCTATTATTGGCTGAGCACGAGGCCATGTGTTTTGGGACAGCCCTTTGGTTAGCTGGGATCAGCTGTCCTGGCTATGCCCCCTCGCAGTTCCTCATGCACCCCCAGCTCACTCACAGTGGAACAGTGTGAGAGACATAAAAGGCCTTGGCTCTGTGTAAACACTGCTCAGCAACAGTGAAAACATCCTTATTATCAGCACTGTTTCCAACACAAATCCAAAATACAGCCCCACACTAGCTACCGTGATGAAAGTTAACTGTACCCCAGCCAAAACCAGAACTTGTGAATAGCTTGTTCTCTTGTTAATGTTGGCTTAGGGCACTAACGCAATTTTAACCAACATGGTATCACAAAACTAATGAAAATGAGCACGTCAGTAACATTCACTAATTTCTATATCTGTGATTTGGGAGACAGAATAAGCAATATTCTAATTACACTTAAGAAACCTACTTGGAACTGGGGAGTTTGGAATTGGTTGAAGGTCCAGAAGAATGAAAAAAAGTACAAAAAACATAGAAAACGCATGGTTAATAATTAAAACTAAAGGCAGAAGATAATTATTGAAAATTATAAAGACAGTAATTATTGGTTGTTTGTGCAATCACATCATGGTAAAAACAATCTCTTTTTTGCATATAATTTTATCACCATGGCTTGAATACCGACATCCCTTTCAGAATCACTGTTATCTATTAAAAGAATTACAAAAATATGAAACTAATAACAAAGAAAACAGAGATTATGGCTGTGTAAGCAAGGTGAAATGGTGAGGGCTGTCAAAATGGGCACCTATTGCATTAGTGAAAGAGAATACTGGTAAAGAGTGGATCTAGCAAAAATTGTGGTTTGCCAATATGTCATGTAGACCTTTCTCTGATTCAGCTCCCAGGTTTTAAAATGTGAGAAGTCTACAGTTTTCCAGTGGATTGTCATTCCCTCTTTCATAAAATAACCACATGTAAGTAATTAAAAAGCCAGAAAAATGGGAATGGCCTGAACGCCACTACTGTGTAGGTTACATTTTGCATTACAATGCAGAAAATAGCAACATTTAAACCTTAAAGCATCTTTCCATTCATCCCAAACTATAAGTGAGAATTGCAAGAGCACAATTCTCATCTGACACCAACTTTGTGAAATCATGCTGTAATGTGGCATGAAAATTACATACTCGGCTGGGTTAAACGTTCTACAAGCTCTTACAGAGCAAATGTCCATGTAAAGTTGACTTGACAGTTTACCAGAAATATTCCATTTCCTGGTTTTATTGCATCCTATATCATCTTTTTCTGCAATAGAGCCTTGGCTTTATCCCAGTGAAATTGACTCCAGTCTGCATTACAGCAAAAGTTTTATGAGTGTTTGTAGTAAGTAAAATTCTATATCTGATCACTTTTGAAATAGCAGAAGCTTTGGGACTTGCCATTTTGAAAACTCTGGGTCTTAAGTGTTGAAATCAGGGTTTTCAGTCTAATAATTTAGACCTAAAATGAAAGTGACTTAGTTTTCCGAAGAACTAACCACCAAATCTGTTAGCACATAATTTCGGTCGTAACAGCTTAAAAAACAGAAATCAAGACATCATTAGGCATTTAGTTGTCGTATATTACTTTAGACACATAGTTCAAAAACTGTTATTGTTCTTACAAATGTGAAGAATTACATAATATACACAAAATGTGTAAAAATATACATCTACACTTACACTATGCAGATGAAATCTCAGCTTCTACTAAGCCTGCAGTAAAATCTTGTCAATTGTTACACAGCTATTTCATGCATGGCAATGTAGCATCAAGTATATTAACACAATAAGGATACGTTTAGTAGAGACTGGCATCTTAAAGGGACCAAGGAAAATTCTTTTTCAAATAAGCCTAAGGAATGAATTTCCTAAATATCGCTAAAATATTTTGATATTTGATGTTGACATCTGTAAAAAGCTACCTGACAGCATGCACAATCAAACAGTGTAATCAATACCTTTCTGAACATCCCTGCTTTTTGTGAAATTGCTAAAAGCTTCAATTGAGTCAGGACCTGTGCTCAAGACAAGCACTAAAGCAGCTGAGGAAGACTTGTCTTTATGCAGAGGTCCAAATCCAGCCTGGAGATTCTCTATGAATTGTTTTCCAAGATTTGTTATTACAAACTCAGCAAGTGCAGAGGTGATCAGAGGAAATAATGGTACAGCTCTATATAAATGCAGAAAAGATGACCAAATTGAACTGTACCTTACTAGCAAATCCACTGCTTCTTGAACAATACCTGACAAAATCACATGCACCCTATTTTTTCATCATGATACAAAGAGAAAAATAATTAAGAATTAAAAGAAAAATTAATCATCTAGGATAATAATTAAAAAATTTATCATGTCTAGAAACAACTGCCTCAGTATATCCACAAGCAAAAGAAAGAGCTCTCTTCAATCTACTAATTCTAATAATATTTTTAACTGCCAATGCTTCAAGAAATAGAGGTCAGCTTCTAGAAGCTGGACCTGCTCCATCTCGCAGGAAGGAAGTACAACAGAGCAGTCTTTCCAAGTAGTTTCCCTGAAGACACTGTTCCCACTGTGTTCACAAATATAGAATGTAAATGGCACTGTACAGTTCTAAAAGTCCTCTAAAAGCAGGAAGAACAGGCAGAAACTACTTTTCAGATCTGTGTTCCTCCATAACAGCTACAAATCTACATGCTAGTCTGGGTCTGCCTTACACCCAGCTTGAACTGGCTCATAGAGAGCCAGTTCATATTCATAATTCCTTTCACAGAGAAGTATTGAAGTTTTGGAACAGGTAGAATTCAAAAGGAACCATAATTTTCTGCAATAAAGAACTTTACCACAATTAATTTCTGAAACTTGATCAGTCTCAAGTCTCAGGAAGCTTTCATCAAATTTTATTTCTTTCTTCCTTATGTTGCTCCATAGGAAAGGGTTCCTAATCCCAGTGTCCGCATTCTGGATGAACATGAATTCCAAAGAACTTTATATATGAAACTACCATTTTCTATGGCATGATTGTCTAGTCCATACCATATCAATAATCACACATCTAGGTCATAAATATTACACAGATAAAAGAAACAGATTTTTTTATGCTTCTAAGATAAAAGCCCTTGGAACTTCAAAGTGAATACTCATACTTTATTACATTCACTGGGAACACAGTGAACAAGGATTAAAACAGTAATCAGAAGACACATACTGCATAAAAATCAGTAAATAAGTCTTTGACCCTTCTTTGAGCAGGCGGATTGATCTAGGTAATCTCTTGCATCTCTTCTAACCTTAGTGAATCTGTGATAACAAATGCATTCTTTCCTGATAG
Organism: Aleadryas rufinucha; assembly: GCA_013397815.1. Classification (NCBI taxonomy): domain Eukaryota; kingdom Metazoa; phylum Chordata; class Aves; order Passeriformes; genus Aleadryas; species Aleadryas rufinucha. The sequence goes on along the minus strand of VZTH01015490.1, from coordinate 19,564 downwards.
CCATGCCCATTTTACTGCTGGAGAAAGTTTTGTGTGTGTGTGTGTAGAGGTTACTACAGCATGCCTCATCAAACCAGGGCACAAACACTGACATGGTCTGAGTCTGGGACAAGGAACAGGTAAGTGTGGGGAGAAGGGAGAAATACTCCACACACTCTTTTGCATTGCTTCTGTGGAGGTGGAAGAGGAGTTTCAAACTGTCCCATTGAAGTGTATGACAAGATCCTTTTATGTAGGCTGAGGAAACAGAGAAATGGGATTTAGGAAACTACTTACAGACAGAACTGAGCTGGTGTCTTTGAAATTGTACAAAAATACACCCAATGAAATGAGACACTGTCACTATTAAAAATCTACTTTTAAAACAATGGGTTGAAAAATCACAGAAGAATCTTTCAAACATATCTTCCAGTTTCTTTTGTTACCTAATTTAGTGAAGATAGGAGTACCAATCCCATCCTTTTGAATTTCATTCTGTGCACTTCATCTCAGTCATGCCACATAAATCACACCATGTTTTCAAGCCATGGCACATCCAGTTGAACAAGGCATTGCCCTTGAGTAGAGAGAATAGTCAGTGAAAATCAAATAATTAGAAATAAAAGGTTAGGAAGTGTATGACTTTCAATAGGCAAAATACAAGCCTATAAAACAAACAGCATTATGAATAACATTCTATTTCCAAAAGGGATTTCAGCACATTCCTTAAGTTAACTTCTCAACTGAGGGAGGAGTTGCATTTAAGCATGCCTAGAAATAAGTTCTTAAGTTCCATTCATATGCTAAAGTACTAAACTGGACTCAGGCCATCAAATGTCAAGTAACTTAAAGTCATGCATGGCTTAGATGATACTTTGCCTCGGAAAAATATTAATTGTGGTCCTATATATCAATGATTGTAAGTCTAAACTCTAGAAAACTATCTTTCTCCCTTGTCTATAAATACCACCATAAGCCTCAGATGTCTAATCTCTGACAGTTGTCTTTAACCCAAGCCTGTTGCAGGGTACCTTAACTCCAGTCAGAAGGCCCCCAGAGGCAGAATGGAATGGTCCATATCTCTAAAACTTTCTCTTTGCTATAGGGCTTCAAGGCAGAGCATAAAGATAGGTAGGACTTGGTCAGAAACTCAGAAAGACCTCAACAAACATTGGTGCATATTGTGTGGAGAGTCTGACTAAGCTGTATTAAGAAGAACTTGTCCAGATTATCATGCCCTTCAAAAGTTTTAGTACTGTCTTGGGGTGACTTTATCATGTGTATCCCCTATCATCGCTCTATGCCCAGACATGATTCCTGTGCCTTTCTGTGCCTTTAAACTGAGCCTGAGAGAGGAGAGAGAAAGAAAAAAGGCCAGACGAACTTTTCAAAGCAGTCTGTGCTTCAGAACTCCTCTGCGTTCCTCTGCTGTGGGGAGAAGAGCAGAGAAAGCACCCTTCCTGCTTTTTTTTGCCAGCCAGGCTNTTGCCTTCCTTTGAGGAGATGTTCCTTTCGGAAGTTTCCCTGAATTTGGCCAAAACCGTCACAAGTACTCTTACTACATAGTTGAAAGAAGAACAGATTAGTGTTGGATGAACTCAGTAACTTAATTACAACCAAATCCTGGAGTCATTCACTAGACTATCTGAAACCATTACTTTTGATTTCTTGTGCTAGATCACAGTTTAAACTAAAGATATCACAGATCCTCAGTTCTCACTAGTGACTCCCTTATTTTTTCTCTAGAAGTAGCAGTGTTTTAGATGCGAAACTCACACAAGAGCACTAGGGAGGCAAGATGACAAAAAAATTAGTTTGTTTTAAAATGGGGAGAGCTGCAAGGCTGCATATTCTTATATCAGTTTTGATGGTGATAAACCACTACATCACTAGAGAGAAAAAAGGTGAAATATTAGGGAAAACAAGAGTAGAAGAAACCAGTCTCTTTACAGAGTTCTTACGTGACCTTGAAGAAAGTTGATTTAGTCAAATGTTGCTTGATATTGAGCTTAAATTCATCCACCTCGCAGTAAAAATTACCTGATTTCAAAAGATGATGAATAGCAATCAGTCATGGCAAAAGACGGTATGAAGAACTTTCAGAATTTCTGTCAGTGAAGTTTGCTAATGACAGCTTAAGTAAATGCTTGTAGAGAGAGATTTAGGCATCTCAAACCCAGCTTTGGAACAGAAGGGGATGGGCACTCTAGGTCCAAGAGCATTTTCTAAGATTTATTTAAGCATCTTGACCTTAAAAAGAAATTTACATATATATGTATATATGAATATATATGCTTTGAAAGAGAAGGAAATTTTATTTGTCACCTAAACTAAGACTTCATACAGAATACGCACTTGGAGTAAAACATGAACACTTTTACAACTTCAGTGACCTCATTAGTTTCTCATGATATACAGACAAATAGAATGAATGCTCACATGAAGTATAGAATGAAGATGTCTGCCCTACATTTTAGGCCAAATTAATGAAATCCATACTAATCTCATCTTCCAGGAAATATTTTTAACCTTTTTTCTACAAACGTTCTAGTTTGTAAGCATGGAAATTTTAGTGCAATTTATTGAGATACTATCTTGGGGCATTTAAAACATGAGTAATTCAACATGCTATTTTCTTAAAAGATATACTAAACAAACCTGCTAAAAATACTTCAAAGAAAAACTGATACACTGGATCTGTCTCTGGCAGACTTGCCATGGCAAAATGCATGACAGATCCTTGAGTAGTGACAACCCAGTTGTTCTCATGAGTAGCACTCATTTTCTGTAGCATTTCTTCTGCCTCTTTCAGCCTTGTAGTAATGTAAAAGAAGTACATTTTTTCACAATATTTTCACAGTTTTTCTGTAACTAGGAACTGAACACTGGATAAAACTTTCTTCTCCCAAGGCTGAAGTGGTTACAGGGACAGCCTGTCAGAGCACACTTGGTATTTAAATGTTAAGTCATGCTGAAGAAGACCTGACTCCACTTAAATTTCTCTCTCTTTCTTCTGTTCACCAAAGGCAGAAATTCAGGATGAAGGGATATTTCTATCTTGGGTATTGTGCACTTCTAAAATAATGAAGTAAACTTAAAACCCTGAGGACTCCGCAGTGTTTTGTGGCTTCAGAGATGCAGAAGAATACATAATACCAAGAAAAGGTAGCAGCTAATATTCATTGTGTGCACTGTGTGTGCACAGGCACTGTGCCAGCATATCATGTAAACTGACTTCCTGATCAAAAATTCTGAAGAATTCTTCGTCTGAAGAAGAAAAAATCATGTAATATGTTCTGAAGGTTTTAAAAGTAATCAGTTGATGACCTTTACTTAAGCAAAGTAACTTCTCAGCTCTGCTTTCTGAGTGGTGCGGAGGTATCAAAGTTCTTTTCAGCTAGAGAGGGACAGCCTAAATTCTCAACATGTCAATTAAATTACACCACCGTAGAAGTTGAGCAATGCCTTTTATGAAGAAATCTACATGGAATATGTGCAAATATAAGTTATTTTCCAAGAAAGGGAAAGGTACTCAATTCCTTATGGCTCCCTTATTTAAAGAATCATAGAATGGCCTGGGTTGGAAGGGACCTTAAAGATCACCTAGTTCCAACTCCCCTGCCATGGCCAGGAATGGCGTGAACCTTCTGCTAGATCAGACTGACCAAAGCTCCATCCAACCTGGCCTTGAGAGGGCAACTTCCAGGTATCCACAGCTTCTCTGGGCAACCTGTGCCAGTGACTCACCACCCTCATAGGAAAGAATTTCTTCCTAATATCTAATGTAAACCCATTGTCTCTCAGTTTAAAGCCATTCCCCCTTGTCCTGTCACTGCTGTAACCCCATTGTAGCAGGCCACCAATTTTGTCAGGCATTATCTACTTAGTGAAGGCACATTGGTCATCAACAATTACCTAATTATTTTTCTTGTGCACTTCCATAGTTTCCAGGAGCATCTGATCTGTGATGGGTCCCGAAACATAGGTGAGTCTTACTGGCCTGTAGTTCCCCATTCCATCCTTACATACCTTTTTTAAAATGTGGGTTATGTTTTCCCTTTTCCAGGCAATGGGAACATCAGCAAACTGCCACAACTTCTCAAATATGGTGGATAGCGTCTTAGTCACTTCCTCTGCCAGTTCCTTCAGGATCCATGGATGTATCTAATCAAGTCCTGTGGACCTGTGCACCTTCAGGTTCCTTAGATGGTCTCAAAACTGATCTTTGCCTACAGCAGGTGGTTCTTCAATCCTTTTACTTGCTGCGACTTCTGCAATTTGGGCAGTGTGGCTGGAGCCCTCAACAGGGGAGACTGAGTCAAAAAATTCATTGAGTACCTCAGCCTTCTCCATGTTTCTGGGAACCATGTCTCCTGCTTCCTTCCAGAGAGGGCTCATATTGTCCCTAGCCTTCTTTTCATCACCAATATACCTATAGAAAATTTTCTCATTGTTTTTGATGTCTTTGGCAAACTTTATCAGGGCTTTAGCTTTTCTAACCTGATCCCTGGCTGCTCGGACAGTATCTTTGTATTTTTCCCTGTCCTTGCAAGGTTACTGTTCTTGATTCCACCCTCTGTGTGCTTCTTTTTTGTGTTTCAGTGTGTCCCCATCCATCCACATAGGCCTCCTGATATTTTTGCCTGACTTCCTCTTTTTCGGGATGCATCACTCTTGACCTTGCAGAAGTTGATCCTTGAATGTCAACCAGCTTTCTTTGGCCTCTCTTCCCTTCAGGGAGTTATCCCATGGTACTTGACGAAGCAGATCTCTGAAGAGGCCAAAATCTGCTCTTCTGAAGTCCAGGGTAGTGAGCTTGCTATGTGTCTTCCTCACTGCCCTGAGGATTTCAAACTCCACCATTTCATGGTCACTGCAACCAAGACTTCCCCTGGGCTTTATATTCCCCATCAGCCTCTCCTTCTTGGTGAGAACAAGGTCCAGGATAGCAACCCTGTTGGTTTCTCTGTCACTTGGAGAAGGAAGTTCTCATCAGTGCATTCCAGGAACCTCCTGGATTGCTTATGTCCTGTTGTGTTGTCCCTTGAACAGGTGTCAGGGTGGTTCAAGTCCCCCGTGGGGATCAGGGCTTGCAAATGTGAGGCTGCTCCTCTCTGTCAAGGGACTGATCCGCTCAGTGTTCCTGGTCAGGCAGCCTGTAGCAGGCCCCTGCTGTAATGTCACCTGTCCCTGCCCACCCTTTGACCCATAAGCTCTCAGTTGGGTTCTCATCTATCCCAAGGCAGAGCTCCTTCCACTCCAGCAAGTCCTTGACATGGAACAGAGAGCAACACTTCCTCTGTAGAAATAATCTCATCCAGGAGAAACATGAAACCAAAAATCAGCACATCAATCATTTATTCTTATTTCTGCCCAGGAACTGCAAGCATGTCTTCTGCATTTGACTGCTGAAGTAGATTGATGAGTTCTTCATTGTCCAGTGTTTCCCTGAGAATCTTTCTGAGAATTTTGTCTTCAATGGCCCTGATTTCTATACCTTTTTTGTCAGCATTGGTGCATACAGTGATTTGAATCCTTTGATCTTCAAGCTCTGATTTCTACAGATGCACATCATCCCTGGGGAAGATTTGTATTTCTGTTGGTTGCCCTGATGCTTGTGATCCTTGTTTTCCTTTTCTTCAATTCAGGGCTCCAGCAAGTCTCACTTTACCCCTAATATTTAGAATTTAGAATTTATTTAGAATTTAGAATACTAAAACATATTCTTTTCTGTTTATGCACCCCTGAAGTGTCATAAAGGGCTCACAGTAGAGACTCTCATACTTCCATAGCTTGCTACTTCATCCTGCTGCTGTTGCAGGGCTCAAGCTCAGCCCAATTAGAGGCTTCATATGACAGAGCTGTCAACCCTTGACAGCTACAAAAAAGCACTGCACCTACTCCTTATGAGCAATTCTACAGATAGAGCAGAAGCCATTCTCCTAATGCCTGAACTTACAAACTTCTGACACTTGCCATAATGGGAGTGTCTGTCTCCCAAACCATACTCTACCTGTGCTGCCTTCAGTACACTTCTGTGTTCAAGTTCTTGAAGCCAGAATCTTCTAAAAGACCTGCTTAATCTCTCCTCCATCACCCCTGCTGCTGCACAGTCTGTGGACCTTTTCCCACAGTGTCTTCATTTGGCAACACCATTTCTCAACAAGGGCAAACTTCCTGCTGGATAGGAAGCCTTTTCCCACTGCCCCAGTCCGACAAGAGGCCTTAGGCTCTCCTGGCAGGCAGCATCCATCCACCAGAGTTCTGACTGGATATCAGCTCAAATGACGCAGGGACAGGTACCCCAGCAGCTGTTGAGGGCTGCTCTGTGCTGCACTGACCCCACTGCTGAGGACACGTGCCTTTCTAAGCCCATTCTGTGCAGCCTGCTCTGCAAACTGCTGCGTTTATTGGCTGCCTCTCAGCTCTTCCTCTCTTAGCTGGCCTCTCTTACCAAAGTACCTCAGTTAAAGAACAGCCTGGCAACCAGCAACTCCATGAATTTCATCCTTCATATGCATAAAAAATTTATGTCAGTTGTGCTAAAAATGACACAGCATTAACAATAAAATTAAAAAGCAGTTACAATTCAATTTAAAAAATTAGAAATACACAGCATTGAGAATCAGTCACAGCAATGGCATACGAACAACCAATATGCAACATTTCTCAGAGTCAGAAATTATAAAATGGCTTATGGACTACAGTTTGGCATAAATGGGCTGTAAAATCTTCACATAGAATGGATTTCAGAGAGTAAACCTCATGACAGAAACTGCTTTCCAGTAGATTTTAATTTTCTGAGTAAAATAGATTTAATGGAATAAATAGGAGATTATGGCACTCATACTGAAACTACATAATCAAACATTTCAGCATAGTTGATTTAGAACTTTTTTTCATGTTTCCAAAAGAGCAGAAATCATTCTTCTGAAGACTGCTTGGATAGGGAAGGGAAACTATCCTGGGTAACCATAAAAAAGTCTTCTTGCATCCTACACCATTTATGGTTTTGAAACAATAAATACTTTGGGCAATACTTTACATTTTTGATCCAAACAACACTTTGGGAGGAAGTATTCTTCTGCTATACCACTACCAATTCAAGTTATTAGATTAGAATGCTCATTTGTACAATGTCAGTCTTAGTTCAGAGAGGATTTTTTTTCCTTTTTGCTGACTGCTGTGATACAGGGAGAGGTGACACATTATGAGGCAGTCAATAGTTCTGGTCACAAAACTGTTTCCATCTCTCCCCAGGGAAGCAGGTGAAGACAAAGTATGGAAGATGTAGTTTCTTACTTATGGTTTACAGGAAGAAACTAGAAATTGGATGTGATTTGTGTCTTCTGGATGCCACCTGCTGGGTAGGCAGGGAAAGAATGTGAATTCTCTGCAGCCTGTCCAATAGATAATACCAGGAAAGGGGCGCCATCATGAATCGTTTGTCTCCAGATATGTCAGTACACTTACTACTTCTTCCAAAAGCTTTTCATTCTTCAGCTTTCACATCTCTGGCTTCTGTAGTTTCTCTTCCTCTGCCCCTTTGTCCTTCTCAGAAGGTATCAAGAATCTTTGTCATCTTTTTCTCTCTCTGTAGTCTTGTCTGTGGGGGTTGCCATCAGAAATTAAAATCAAACAGCACTGCTATGTTGCCTTAAAATTAATATCCTTCCACCAAGACAGTTTCCAGAATCACAGTCTTAAGCTCTGTCATTTTCTCATTATTTCCGCATTATACGTTTAATAAAGCAGCAGTCTTTGGGTTTTCTTTCCCACTACTCCCTTCCCGCTGCTTTGGTACTTAATCTGTATTTTCTCTTCATCTCTTTCTGTAGATGCTTATCTTATAAGGCACATGTAAGTCTTTCAGATTCTTTTTTTTCTAAAATAAAGCACTTTATATTCAGAAAATCAATAAATATGTTTTAGATTAATAGATTGACCCTCTATGTTTATTGGGCAGAGATAATTATCTTGAGTTCCTTGTTTCACACTGCCTCACAAACTGAGAAGTCTTCTGTATGAAAAGCAGTTATTAGTTTTTGGGGGTTTTCCCTCCATTTTTTTTAGACAGCATCTCTGGTCTTGTTTGTCACACAGTAAGTGATTACTATAGTTTGTTCCCACAGGGCCATTGAGAAGAGCTTGAAAGTCCCTGAACTTTTCATTTCCTTAGCTATTGACAGGAGCCAATACTTTTTAAGAATTTGGACTGTTTTAGGTATGAGGCTTGTACTGTACTCTTGAAAGATTAGGCTCTGGAAAAGAATCATTAGAAAAATAAAATATTTACTATGATACAACATAAGGGATCATGATGCTATTGTTCACTTTAAGGGTAGCTTGTTTTGTCTGCACCCTCTTACAAACTATTTGCCTACATTTATGTACACATGCCCTCAGAGACATATAAAAATGTATCTGATTTTAAGGGCACTCCTTTGACTCTTTGTCTTTTTGTCCTCTTTAATTTTTCCCTTTTTGTATTGCCATGTGAAGAGATGCATATTTGGACCTTCCTGATCCTTCTTCTCCTCCAACTAACACTATTTCTTACAAGGTAAAGTAAGTTAAATTGGCTGCAACATTAAGCTTCAGCCTTTCCAACTGATTAGTAATCATTCCTCTGATGATGCCAGAAAATAATTCAGTTTTGACTATGAACTTAGGTCACCTTTCTGAAATACTTAGTTACCTACTGAGCTCTCACTAAAAGCAGGATATCAATATTCTGTCCAGACCTGACATATCACTGTATTCATCAAAAATCCTACGGAGCAGTCTTTTCAGTTATAGAGCAAATGTAATATCCTTCTCTTTTCAAATGAGATAAATAAAAGATTAATAAAAGACACTTATTAGAATTTTGCTTTTCCTTCTTTCAAAATAACTATCTTGATTTCCATGCAAAATGCTATCTGCTGTAATCCAATCTGGTATTTCTGCTTCTCTTACTTTAGGTCTGATAGTTGCCTATCTAATCCCTCCTTTTCAAATATATTACAGGATTCCACAGAATGAAGACTATTTATATCTCTCAAGAACATCTCTCTTACAGTCCACAGATAAGATTGTACCTATAGACAATTACCACTTGTAACTATGAAAACTGACAAAGTGGCCAGAGCTGGTATTAATAGCATAAATACTCATATTATAAAACCTATGGAAGATAGATTAAAAGAAAATTTGAAAAGCATGGCAAGCTCTTAAAAAGGACCAAAAAAATCCATGACCACTCCTTCAAATCCACAAAAATCCCAAATGCATTCTTCACAGTTTCCATTTTATGTCCATAAGTCATGGAGTCAGGAAGACTCAAAATGTACCTTTCATATTAAGTGAGTATGGTTCATGGATCACCTTCAGCATGAAAAGGTCCTGATAGAAGCCAAAGACACAAAGGCATGAGAGCCTTCAAATGTCCATAAAAGGAAATTTAGACTGAAAACAAGAAGAGATTCTGAAATACTTGAATAGAAGGATGGTCACTAAAACCCTTCTGATTGTACAAAAGATTAGAGAAGCTGAAAAAACCTACTGACTTTGATACAAATAATCATCATAGAAAATCAGTTCTCATAAAAATAGTCATATGAGTAGGTAACCTCCTAAGTTTTGGGGGGATTTTTTGACAAAGCAGAGCTCCTGGGAAGGATGTGTGCTCTCTATTGCATATCCAAGCCACGGATATAAAGCTAAGCAGCATCCCTGGTTAGACTGCAATCCCAAGTCAAGCCATCCAGTGGCTGTCTGTACAGCTGCTTGAGCTCTTGGTCCCAGCACTCAGTATGGGATATATTTCCAGTAAATTACAACTATCTCCTTCAATTTTAGATTACCATAGATTAGCTTCAGTGTCAGGACTAACACAATTTGGTTTTTTCCATGTCAGACAGATCTTCATTCAGCCTATCAGTCTTTTCTGTTCCAACCTGAGTATAAATTATCTGAAGAAAATAAAACTGTGGAAAAACTATATAAAGTAGCATAGTTCTAAAACATCCTAAAGTCTACTGGTTCATATTTTCAAAATCGGAAATATAGCAACACACATATGAATATATTTATGTACCAAAACCTCATGCTTAAAATACGTGCTTAATTTTTCCAGTGTTCTTACACCCTTATCTCAATTTTCAGTTCAGCTTTTCAGCTCATTAAAAGCTCCACCCCCACATCTTTCAATATAGGCTACAATAAGCAATCAGCTTACTCTAATTACAATTAAATTGTGTTTCATGCCTCATTTTCTGTCAAATCACTCTCACAATGCAGCTGGAATATTTCAGTTATTGTTACATCTTACCTCATACATATATGTCCTTACTCACTTGCATGCCAAATTAATTCTTCCTAATTGACTACCTCTACAATGAGGTATCCTCTGGGACTAGGTAGAAAGGAATTCCTAAAAAGTCTTGAGTTTCCACTTACAGAAGTCAAACAAGTCACAATAAAACCTTTGCTTATCAGAGAAGAGTAGAAATATCTTTGTGAAAGGTGGTTGTCTCTGAAACCTCATCTGATAGTTAAGTGATCTGATCTTTTTGACAATGATCCAGCTTAAAATTGTTTTAATTCTTTAAATTCCTTTTCAACATAATTGTTTTGCTGAAATTCATTGTTTTAAACAAAATTCATTCAGGGCTGGAGTTTCTCTCTAGTGTAAAACAAACTATGTCAGTGACAGATTCCTTTCCTCTTTGTTCCCTTGGAGTTGAATGATCAAAATGTTGTGGTAATTTATCCTCCCCTGGGACCTGCAAAGAGACGGAGAGAATAATTAGTTCTCCCTGTTATTGATATCATACATGTACATCTTCTAACTCTTGAACTATTATGGGACCTCACTTGTCTATCCAAGAAATCTCACTGAAGGGGGAATAAACTAATTTCAGCCATTATAATTAAGATGTAAACTGTGCCTTTGAAAGCAGACTTAAAAGGAAAAATTGTGGATTTTAATGTTGTTTTCTTACTGCTTTTGTGAGAAAGGGCTGAATGAGTGTACTGTGCAACTCCACAAACAGGTAACAAGGAAGAAATGGCATATATTAGAATAAGTAACAGCTGACAGGAAGCTGGGATGTTTTCAGACAACATTGCTGCTGGAGAAGATGCATTGTCAAATCCTTGCCATTGCCACTACAAACACATCACTATTAACAGCTCAAAAGCATTAGCATATTCCTCTACTTAAGAACAGATCATCCACTTCTGTGACAAACAGATCAAACTTCCTCTTCTCATTTTATTTTCAGAACTTTTAGCACGTCCTCTTAACTCTTTAGACCTCAAAAGTTGCAGTGATTCCAGTTTTATATGTAGTTTAGGCTATTCATAAGGGGAAACTTGCTTTTTGACAGTCTGAGACAACAGCTGGGCAAAACTACTTTATTAATACAGTCATTTCATAACATGTGCTGAAAAATAATTTTCCTGCTAAATCTAAAGGCACATGGAGGACAGTGAGGTGATTTGTGACAGCCAGCATGGCTTCACCAAGGGCAAGTCCTGCCTGATCAGCCCAGTGGCCTTCTGTGATGGAGTGACTCCATCAGTGGACAAGGGAAGGGTTGTAGATGCCATTCATATGAATGTCTGTAAAGCCTTTGACACAGTCCCCCACAACATTCTTCCCTCTAAACTGCATAGAGATGGATTTGACAAGTGGACTGAGAAATTGGTTGGGCAATTGCATCCAGAGGGTAGTTGGTCAATAGCTCAGAGTTTCGATGAACATCAGTAATAAGTGTTGTCCCTCAGGGGTCTGTACTGGGACCAGTGTTACTCAATATCTTTATTAGTGACATAGATGAAGGGATTGAGTGCACCCTCAATAAATTTGCAGATGACACTAAGCTGAGTGGTGCAGTTGACACTCCTGAAGGACAGGATGCCATCCAGAGGGATCTGGATGCTGCAACTAGGTCATTCTCAAGCATTCTCTTCTCCAGGCTGAACAATCCCAATTTTCTTAGCGTTTCATCACAGAAGAGATGCTCTGTCCCTCACCAGAGCAGAGCAGAGGGACAGAATCCCCTCCCTCCCCTGCTGCCCACGCTGCTTTGGATGCAGCCCAGGACACGTTTGGCTTTCTGGGCTGTGAGTGTGCATGGCTGGGTCATGTTCAGCCTCTCACCCACCAGCACCCCCAAGGCCTTCTCACAAATCGGCTCTCCATCTGTTCATCCACAGCCTGTGCTGGTGCTGGGAGATGCCCCGACACTGATGCAGCACCTAGAATTTGGTCTTATTAAACCTCATGAGATTTCCACTGGCCCACTTCTCTTTATTTGGCAAATTCTCGAATTTTTTGTCTCAACACCGTTCCCTTGAAACAAGGAACATAAGCTTCATTGTCGTTTTGTTGCTTAACTTTGTGGAACCTCTGAAGTTTTCAGTGTGCAACAGGCTGTAGTTTTAGATCAAAAGAATACCATCCTACGGACCTAGTCATGCTGCAGACATCTAGGTAACAGTTTTATTCACATCTTTATACTATGAAATTTAAGAAAAAAACCTATTGGGTCAGTAAAACAAACAAAAAAACCCTCACCCCCCAGCCCCAACCTTCCCCCCCACCAAATAAACCCACAAACAAACAGCCCCCAAAACCAAAACTAAAACCAACCAAACAAAAGCCCCCACCTAACCAACTGAAAAAAAAACCCAAACAACCCACCAAAAAACTCCACCCCACAAAATCCACTAAAAACATGAAAACAGGGTGAATATTAAAGAAAGTAAATTAAGGACAGATAGGAATAAAAAGAAATATCATGTTTTCATGACATTTCATATAGAAGCTCAAAGAGCAGGTAAGTACTTAAATCAGGCAAGTAATTTTTAACCACCACTCTAAATCATAGATTGTCTCAAGATGACCAAATTTCCTCAGTATTTGTTATACTTTAAGTATAACTTTTAAGTATAACTATAGCATAACTTTTATAGTTTAAGGTCTAAGTAAATCAAGGCAAGACATTTTACTATCCCAGACATCTTAACAGTTTTCTATAATCCAGCAGTGACAAACAAATCACACTTCAAAAAGAGTTTCAAGTTTCAGGAAAGTCCAAAGTGAGTAAATTCTGAAAGGAAAACAAAAAACATTCAAAAAAAGATGTATTGTTTCTTCACTGCTACAGTTTAATATTTTGCCATCAGGGTTGACAAAAGAGAAAAATGATATGGGGCAAAAGGACTTGCCAAATTTTGAGAAGCTCACCAATGAATAATTTTTACTAGTTCCATAAATACAGTTAGTTGTTGTGCACTGCCATTTCTTTTCAGCTGTGTTCTTTGGGTTCCTCAAAATGTCAGGTTTTGTTTATTTTATACCAACATGTTTTTATGGGCAAGTACTTGCTGTTTGGACTATGGAGTGAATATACTTTGTGAGGAAAAGGACGGTTGCATTGCAGACAAAAATATTGATAATAAAAGCCAGTTTACAGCTCAGCAGAAAAGCCTGAAGTTGTTCAGTTGAACTGTCAGGGCTAAGCCTAGATGTGAATTAAATGTGCATAGTTTTTATTTCTATCACTGCTAGTAAACTGCCTGACAGGCAATATAATACAAATATAATCTAAAATAAATTTTAATGCCAGACTATGTGGGTGTGATTGAGCATCCCATTAGAAAAGATACTGGCAATAATTTGCCGTATAACAGGCTCTGAGGTAAAAAATATTGAACTATTAGATACCTCAATTTTGTCCTCAGCTGTGAAATCTTTTAACCACAGATGTTAAAAGCAAAGTCACCATGTTCCTTAATATATCATCAGAACAATGAACAAGAGGATCATAAAATATTTTAGGCCAAAAGAAATCCCCAGGATCTTGTATATCAACCTTCTGCTCAAAGCAGGACTAATCAAATTAGATCTCTTTTCCAGTAGAGCACTTATCTCTACTTGTCCAGTAGAGCATTGAGTATCTCCAAGGGTGGGACTTAAAAATCTCTGTGAGCAAACTATTCCAATATTTCCTCGCCTACATGGTAAAAAAAAGGACAAAGCAAAAAAAAAAAAATCCCAAACCCAAACAACTTTATATCCTTTGACTCTTCTCTAGGCAAATCAACAAACCCTGTTTTCTCAGCCTTTGTTAGTATGTCATGTGTTATAACTCCCTGGCTATCTTGGTGGCTTTCCAGTGGAACTAACTCTAGGATCTCAAAATCTGCAGTGCAAAGTGTTTCAAAATGTTGATATTCAAATAAAGAAATAATTAGGAAAATAATTACCTCAGATATAACTCTTTGTCTTTTCCAATTTGGATTCAATAATCTCTTGTGTACTCGATGCTGTCTGAGCAGAGAATTTAGATAAATTGGCACACAGCCTGTTTATCTTGAATTAGTTGTAGCTACAGACATCAGAAAGAAATGTGAACTATTAGTAACAACAATAGCACATTTCCAGCTACAGGTACAGTACATTCAAGAGTATAGTTGGATGCCTCCATTTTATGCTCAATTATGCAATGCTGCATGCAGTTCTATGATATAATTCAATGTAATGGAAGATGTGAAGCAGATACAAGCCCTTCATTCCATTTTCCAGTTCACTTTGCAACAGGCTGTTATACTACTCCCCTCCACTCCTCCCCTACTTCCAGGGACACATATCAGCACAAACCAACATACCCAGGATATTTCACATCAGACCTGCAATGCCTGCTGCTCAGGAACAATGAATTACTGTATTATCCCAGAAACCCTTTTCTACCACAATCAGGTATTGCAGAGGACATCTGCAATCTGTGAGGTGAACTGCTCTGGCAGACAAGCTCTGGAGCAGTGGATTGCATCAGGCACCAGGTGGAGTTTTCTTAAACTGGCAAAAATTCAATCTCAGTGCAGAGAGAGGTCCTTAAGGAAGGACTGCTGAGACTGGCAAGAAGTGGCTTCAACCCCACACAGGCAGGACTTGGGAGTGGCAGCAGCCAGACCCCTGCATAGATCCCTCTGCACACACCAGAAAGGATGTGGAGAACCCAGACAGAGCTCCCACAAAACCATGCACCCCTCTGCATGTCAGGCTGTGGGGAGGACCAGAGTCTGTCACCGGTATTAGATGGCACTAGGGACAACACTTCTGTGAGGTGCCACTAGCTCAGCCTGCAGATGAGCCGCTCGGCCTCATGGCAGAGCTAAGAGAGGAGACAGAATGGCTCAGAAGCATCAGGGACTGGGATGCTCCTCTGAAGAGGAGACTGACTGGTGGAGCCGCGCTCTACCACCCCTGAGATAAGTGCACCAGCTGGCTGCATCGCAGGAAGGGAAGGCTCCTTCACCCTCTCAAACCCATTCCAGAAGGAGGGGACCTAATAGATGGGGGAATATAATCAGATTGCTTCTTGTGGGGGCAGGTGAATCCACTCCTGGCCTACCTCCTGGCCAGCAGGACCAGGGCAGTGATTGTCCCCCAGTATTTGGCACTGGTGAGGTCACACCTCGAGTTCTCTGTCCAGTTCTGGGCCCCTCATGACAAGAAAGACATTGAGGTGCTAGGGTGTGTCCAGAGAAGGACAATGGAGCTGGTGAAGGCTCTGGAGCACAAGATTTATGAGGAGCAGCTGAAGGAGCTGGGATTGTTTAGCCTGGAGAAAAGGAGGCTCAGGGAAGATCTTATTGCTCTTTACTACTACTCAAAAGGAAATTGTAGCCAGGGGAAGTCTGGCCTCTTTTTCCAGGTAGCAAGCAATAGGGTAAGAGGAAATGGTCTCAACATGTGCCAGGTGAGGTTTGGACTTCATATAAGGAAAACTTTCTTCACTGGAAGGGTTTTCAGGTATAGGAACAGGTTGCCCAGAGAAGTGGTGAAATCACCATCCCTGGAAGTAGTCTAAACTACATGGTGCCTAAAGACATGGCTTAGTAGTGAACACAGCAATGCTGGGTTAACAGATGGATTTGGTGACCTTAGAGGTCTTTTCCAATCGTATTGATTCTATGTTTCCACAAATTAAGCTGAGAAAGGTCTGTAGAATAACTTGCTCCAGGTATATTTTCTTCTTAAAATTAAATTGAGTTTGGTTGCTATTTCTACTTTACTATTTTTTTACTTTTGACATATCCTAAAATCATCTTTGGGCATGTGATACCCAGGCCTTTATCTTAAACAGTCAGACAAATGTAAGTAAGTAATATATGTAAAAACAGTCAGAGTAAAGTAAAATGCATGAACAGAATCATTGTCCATGAGAGCACTGCTTTGCATATGCCAACACTGAATTTCCTATGCTACAATGTTATACTTTCCTGGGAGTTATAAACATATGCAAACTCTGCAGAATTACAACACTGTCACACTTTTCTCATTCTGTTCTCCCTATTTTTATTATCCAGAAATACGGACTACTATCTTCTCTTCAGCTTATAAGATTGCTAATTAATGTTTTAAGAATCAATGTCTGATAATTTTGAAACTGTTAAATATATACTCTTTGCTATACTTCTTTGTGCAACTGCAAATTTTCACCAAACACAGATATGTACATATATCACTTAACAGATAAACAGCTCTGTAATTAACATCAGATGGAACTCCCTGTGCCAAGAAGAAATCTTGCAACTCCCTGTGCTGGACCACAGGGAGTGAAGAAGGTTCACCACTAGAGAATCATAGAATCATTTTGTTGAATCAAGTGATTGTGCAGCAGGTGAATATTCTCAAAAAGAAAAATCCCATGATGAGCACAGCAGTATCCTGATATGCTACTGCTCTACATTTTAATTAATCACTCAATTTGTGAAACAGGAAATTGACACAAATTATGCCTTTGTAAACTGATAGCTGTGTAAGTAAAAGTGAATATACAACATACAGCAAATAAAGAATAAGGTTGTGAGGCTTAAAAAAATAACAGAAGACCTCCAAAGACTATAGGTATCTGAGACATCGTATTCTGGTAAGAAAATAATACTCTTCTTTTTATTTCTCCATTTAAAATTATTACTTTGACCTCCCAGATCTTCACTTCACAGAGTTACTGGGTTTCTTTATTTTGGCATCAGGGTTTTCTTCAAACAGTTGTCTTACAAATACAACAAAATCATACTAGTAGTAATCAGTTTAATTTCCACCCCCTGACCATGAGAAACAGAAAGCAAAAGCAGGCAGATAATGGTATGTAATTTTGAGTGAAGAATAAATACTGGTTAAAAAGTGTTTTGTATGGTATTTTTCTGCAGAGTATAGTTTGAAAAAGGTCTTGATGGTATACTAAGTAAGTCTGCTGATGCTACTAAACTGGGAGGAGTCTTGACTCCCACAAAAGCACAGAGACCCTGAGGGGAGACCTGGACAAATTTACAGGGCTGGGCAGTCACCAACCATATGAAGTTTAGCCAGAGAAAGTGCCAGATCCTGCACCTAAAATGGAGCAGTCCTGGATGTGCAGACAGCCTGGGGAATGAGATGCTGGAGAGCAGTGCCATGGAAAGGGACTTGGGGGTCCTGGTTGATGGCAAGTTGAACATGAGCCAGCAGTGCCCTGGCAGCCAGGAGGGCCTCCTGTGTCCGAGGGTGCATCAGGCACAGCATCACCAGCCAGGCAAGGGAGGGGATTGTCCAGCTCTGCTCTGCATTGGGGCGGCCTCACCTCGAGTGCTGGGGGCACTTTTGGGTGCCACAATATAAAAAAGCCATTAAGCTGTTACAGACAATCCAAAGGAGGGCTACCAAAATGGGAAAGGGCCTTGAGGGAAAGCTGTACAAGGAGTGGCTCAGGTCACTTAGTCTGTTCAGGATGGAGAAGAGGAAACTGAGGGGAAACCTCACTGCAGTTACAACTTCCTCTCAAGGGGAAGAGGAGGGGCAGACACTGATCTCTTCTCTCTAGCACCCAGTGACAGAACCCGAGGGAATGGCCTGAAGTTGTGTCAGGGGAGGTTTAGCTTGGAGATTAAGAAAAGGTTCTTCACCCAGAGGGTGGTTGGGCACTGGAACAGGTTCCTCAGGGAAATGCTCACAGCATCAAGCCTGTCTAGTTTGAGAAGCGTTTGGACAATGCTCTCGGACACATGGTGAGACTCTTGGGGTGTCCTGCACCCTCCAGGGTTTGAGTTGAATTCAATAATCCTTGTGCTTCCCTTCCAGCTCAGGATATTCTATGATATTATGATTCTAAGTATGACATAAATTTGTGATGTACATAAGTACAAAAGAATCCATCTTTGTAACTTTAGCTTTCCTGAAAGTAATCACCTGCTGTCAAATCAGAGAAATCATTTCAATATCAATATAAATAAATTCATCGAAACAGCACTATGTCTCAGACTGAGCCAAACCATTAAAGAAACATCCCTTTATATGAGAAGAGGCACATTCATGGCTTTTTAAGGAAGTTTTGTGTTAGGTTTTTCAATTGTTTTACAGCAGGAACTCATTCAGTTTCAGAAAAAGCAGAAGTAACTTTGTCTCAGGATGCCCAAACCAAAAGATTGGTTTTTACAGACTTTCAAGAATCAAGAATAGCAGCCATTCACAGCCAGAATGCATATCCTGTGGTAAAACATAACATATTGCCATGCAATCAAAGGCCGATATTAAAAACTTGAGGTCTAGCCATAGAGATTGCTCTTGAGAATAATTATCATACATGGAGTAGCAGGGAAGAAAGTTTTATGGATAGATACTTTATTGTCACAGGTAATATATCACATAGATTATATGCAGAACAAAGTTATTGCACTGAGTGAATTCCACTATTTCTGTTGTTACAAAATTCTTTTAAAGACTAGACTAACTTTACAATAGAGTGGCAAACTTGTGAAACTTGTGGACAGGTGTGTGTATTTGCAGTCTATGCAGTACTGCCATTTTCTGGGAAAATATAAAACAAACAAACAAAAATGCACTACACTTAAGTAGTTCCCAATCTGTCATTTAAGAGATGCCTAAAAATTTGAGTGTAATCTCTATTTCTATCCTTTTGTGTGGTTGAAGAGATTAAGAATTGCATTGATCTGAGCATCAATGAGAATTACTGCAGCAAAAAGGGAACTAAAGTGTTGAGCATGACCTGGGAATGGGATGCGCAGGTATTCACATAGGTACAGAGCAAAGATAGATCTAAGAGGAATTCTACACCCAAAAGCATCCTAAGCTTGAGTTTAAATGCTCATACGTACATTTTCTTACTAATATGTGAGACTAGTTTTTACAATTACAGTTTGGCAAGTTCAGTCTGACTGAAATCATAAACTTAAGGTGAAGGTATTACTACTCGATGACAATGATGCAGGTATTGAAGCCTGGATAAATACATACCTCTATGTAAGAGTAGAATGTTTTAAATTATCTATTTAAAGGTACAACTAGCAAAATTTAGCAGTTGCAAGCTCACAGTCTTTGATTACCCTGCGCCAGTCCCATTTTGTTCATGCTGCAAGTCAATGTCATACTCATGGGTACAAACTATCAACCTAAATGGGTACAAGTGGTTATGAACTATAAATATAAACTTTCTACAGCTGCATCCAATAAAAATCCAACAGTGCATTAACTGAACAACAACAAAAAGTGCTGCTCTATTCTGTAGTGTCGCCTGCCTGGTTATTTCCT
>VZTH01015486.1:14250-27565 GCA_013397815.1 Aleadryas rufinucha | reverse complement strand
GCCGGCCTCCCCCGGCCCCGCCGCCCGCGGGGGCTCGGGCGATGCGGTGACCCTGCACAGCCCCGCACACCTCCGCGAGTCCGGCTGGGTGGATTCGCCCGTACCTGAGGCATCTTCGGCGCAGCACATGCATGCAAATCGTAGCCACGAGCAATTAAATACATACGTACCGTTAATTACGTGTTTACATACAGCAAGCACGTCCCTGACAGGCAGCAGGACGGGGCCCAGGGACGGCTCCGTGCGCCTCCCTGGTGCTCCCAGGACAGGGAAGGATGCGGGGGACATCTGTGCCCTGCCTCAGGTGGCATCTGAGGGACACCCAGCATTTCTTTGACACCTGAGTGCGGCAGGTTTAACGCTGTCACAGGAGGGGGCTTTTAATCCTGACCTCCCCTCGCCTTCCCTGGCACTGGGGAGAAGTGAACAGGCTTACAGCAATTTATTATTTATTTTCCCCCAGCTCTGGTCAATCCTCTTTGCTCAGGCCTGGATCCCCGCTGAGCATCCGAGGCCTCGGCGGCACCGGGAGCGGGAAGAAGTGGCCGAGGCATCCTGGCTGCAGCGTGCAGGGCTAAATTTGGCCCCTGTGACTTCCTCCCATGTGGGACACCCGGGTGGTTTTTCTTGCCTCCTGTTACAGATAATGCAAAGGCCGGTCCTGAAGCCGCAGCTCGGCGAAACCCCGGGTTCAGCGGGGAGGAGGGACGGTGGGGACAGAGCAGGGACCAGGGGACACTCAGCGGGGGTCCCAGCCCGCGGGCTCAGCTGTGGCTTTGTGCAGCGTTGGGCAGGTCACCTGGCTCCTGCAGCGCTGGTCCTTGGCCCTCCCCAGGCGTTTCTTCACCTTCCGAGAGCGTTGCAAAACAGTCGCTGTTCTGTTCCGAGAGATGCCTGCGGTTCTTTCACGCCTCTCACGCTTTTTTCCTTGAAACTCCAGTGCCAGAGTCAAGTGGTTATGTCAAAATGTGTTTGCATTTGAAACAAAAAAGAGTTTCTGAGCCTTGTGAGCCCAGAGGGAAGTTCGTGACTACGTGCCCAGGGGCTTGGCTGCCTGGAGTGGCCCAGCCTGCTTGGGAGCACCTGCAGCTCCCAGGGTCCGTCTGCCTCAGGGAGTTTGGAGCTTGGTTTTGATCCCCCCGTGTGCACCACAGTGGAGCTCTGTGCTGATGCACAGCGCTGGGAACAGCAAAATGTTGCCCTTGCTCTGCAGAAGCTCTGAAATGAGGAAAACAGACCAAAAAAAGGAGCCAAAGGGGTTTGCCGATGCAGCACTCCACCAGCCTGGCTCTCCTGGAGATGGTCTCTGCTCATCCCAGATGTTTTTCCCAGCCGTGGTGTGGGATCAGCCAGTCACCCCCACTGCACCCCGAGTGCCAAGCCAGAGCGTGTCCCCGTCCTGCCCCGTGTTCCCACCCCGGCACTGCCCCCAGGAGAGCCTGGAGGAACCCCGCGTTGGAGGAGAGGGGACACCACTGCCGCCCCTGGTTATTTCCCTCCCGGCCGCTCAGTTATTTTTGTTAACGCTTATTAAGGAAGACTTGGGAGAGCTCTTTGTTAAGGGCTCACACTCACTTCAATTAAAGGCTAAGAAAACTACCCAAGCGTATCACTGACTCATCGGAGAAATCCCGACGAGCACGTAGCCGGCTAAACTCTGTTCTTGTTTTCACAGCTAAAGCACCGAGAGGGGATACGGGAACAAAACCTGCGAGACTCACAGCTAAGTCAGACCAGAGGGAAATGGAGCTGGAACCCACTTCCCTCTCGGCAGTGCCCGGCTGGGCCCTCCCAGCCCCTCTTTTACCCCGAGAGCTGGGCTGGGAGCAGAGCGAGCCGAGGCGCTGAGAGTCCCCGGGGGGAAGGACTCGCAGGAGCTCTATTTAGAAAGGGCAAGTCTGTGCCAAACCTGACGAACTTTCCTTTACCCAGAATTATAACTGGAAGTCTAAAAAGCCACAGTGTTTGAAAACACATATTTACATTATATATGCCCCAAAGCAGAATAAACAAAGGTTAGATTTGTAAACTCTCCATCTTAATTAAAGCAGCGCTGCTTAGGACAAACCCACATAACAGGCGGCTTGAAGTGTTGTGTTATTTAATTTATACCTTCCAGCTCCCTTAGTCATGAAGCTGGGACAGTGATAGCATCAGCAGC
Organism: Aleadryas rufinucha; assembly: GCA_013397815.1. Lineage (NCBI taxonomy): Eukaryota > Metazoa > Chordata > Aves > Passeriformes > Aleadryas > Aleadryas rufinucha. The sequence goes on along the minus strand of VZTH01015486.1, from coordinate 25,404 downwards.
CACCCCGCTGTGCGGCGCACAGGGAATTTCTAGGGCACTGGGAGCCGTGTGGCCCATTTACCGCCGTCCCGAGGCTGCGCTTTTCTGCCTTTTCAAACTCAAATCTTCCCTCCTCCTGCCTTGGCACTTCCCACCTTGTTAGGAAGGAAGGGAACGCTGCTGGGTGTCTCCTGCCTCCCGTGCCAGTGCCGAGGCTGGCTGTGGGGAGCCTCCCAGGGACAGGCCAGCACCGGAGCTGCCCCTCGGTGCCACAGCCGTGCCCAGTGCCAGCACCTCGTGTCCCCCAGCCCCTGCTGACTGTCCCTGCTCCGCTTCTGCTGGGCCAGCGTGTGCTTGCATCACTTAGAATAGAAACTGTGGTCAAATATTTCAGCTTTAGAGGAAACCCTTTCTGTTCATGCTCTGAGTGACACAGCGGGCTTTGAATTTCGCAGCTCGGTGGGGCTGGAGAGCCCTCGAGAGCGTAAATAAGCTGTGCTGATGGTACTGAGAACGTGCTCCCCGCAGGCAATTTCCCTTCAGCTGCTTCCCAAGTTCTGTCTTCTCTGGTTTCTCTCTTTGCAGCCTCGATTCCCTCTCAAAGTGATCAGGGACACTAAACAGAGACAGCAGATTACATCTGTGGGAAACAGGTGTGGGAGCAGCGTGTGCCTGCTGGGAGGGATGATCCAGCAGCCTCGGAAGGGCATCCCACGGTCTCCCACTGCCCAGCACCTGCTGGACGAGCATCCCTGACCTGCAGCAAAGGTGAAAGTGCTGCAGGGGTGAAAGGTGCTGCAGGGTGAAAGGTGCTGCGGGGTGAAAGGTGCTGCAGGGACAGGCAACCCATTTGCTAGGCAGAGGAAAATGGAAATGGGAACAGAAAGGGAAAGGGAAAAGGAACAGGAAAATGAAAAGGGAAAGGGAAAGCTCTTGCCAGATGGCTGCCCACAGACAGTCAGGGTCTCCATCCCACCCTCGGGGATGGCAGTGATGCTCTGCCCTGCCCGTGCCATGCCAGGGCCACCACCCAGGGGCTCCCAGGGCTCGGTGGGCGCTGCCACTGCCCAGAGCACCCGAGCCTTCTCGTAATTAGCGCGTCTGAAAGATCGCTCCACTTTTCAGAAGAGGAAAATAGGATGCAGGAAATTACCAGCCCCCTCGGCTGAAGCACTGACAGGCAGGACGGCGATGAGTGGGGAAGCAGCGAGGAGCTGCTGCAGGGGAAGGAGCGTTGTCAGTGGGACTGAGCAGGGATGGCTGAGCGCTGCTCCCTGCTCTGCTTTCCTGCTTTTAGCCCCAAACTCTGAGGTGCGTTGCTGCAGTGATGTGTAAGGAGGAGGGAGGAGAAGGCAGTGGGATGCCCGGGGCAGTGGGGTTGTAGTGCCAGGGCCACAAACAGCTGTGACAGCCGGGAGACCTCCGGGTCCGTCCGGAGCTGGGGGTCAGCTCCCACCACACACTCACCATTCCAGGGCTCCCCGAGGGCCGGGCGATGCCCGTGCTCCCGCCGGGCAGGAAAAGCCTCACGGTTACTCCATGCTTTAAGCATTCCCTGGTGAAAGCATTCCCATGGCAAACTGCCCTGCAATGGTCACTCCCTTCCCTGCAGAGCTCCAGAACTCTTTCTTCCCCTGTCCCCCCTCGGCCACGCTGCCGCACCTGCCATGGGAAACCCCTCCTGCTTTCCTGGGATTTCCTCATCCTCCCTAATCTTTGCCACCCCTGTGAATCCATCGCAGGATTCTGTCTCCTCTCCCCGCGGCGGGCGGATTGCCGCATCCCTGCAGCCCGAGCCCCGCGTTCCCCGCCGGGCCCGGGGCTGGCTGCCTTCCCCCGCGGCCCGAACGCTCCGTCGGGGCCCCGCACACGCCGTGGCCGGGCGGGAGACGCTCGGAGCTTCCGGCGGGCAGGGACAGCGAGCCCCGGGCTATGTTTAGCCCTGCGGCCGCACGCCGGGAAGCGCCGTTATCTCTTCCCACCTCCTTGTCCTCGGCCGTGCCTGGGCTAATCTCTGCTTGGCACCTTGAGCGCCGCAGCTGCCCCACGCCACAGGCACCCTGCGGCTTTTTGTTGTTATTTCAGTGATCTCCGTCACAACTTTTTTTTTTTTTTCCCCCCCATAGAACGGCCGCTGTCATCTGCGCCCCGACGGAGCGCAAGAGCCGGCCCTCGATGGCCACGCCGGCCCCGGGGATGCTGCTGGTGTGGCCTGCGGGGTCACTGCCCGTGCTCGTGTCTGTCGCTGCCACTGTGGGGGCACACGTGGGGACACCCCACACCCGGGGGGGGCACAGGGCTGGGCGCCGATGTCACATGGTGGGGATTGCCTCCATTTAATATCAAATTCTAGAATCGTGGAATGGTTTGGGCTGGAAGGGTTATTGGAGATCATCCACTTCCACCCCCCTGCCGAGGGCAGGGACACCTTCCACTAGACCAGGTTGCTCCAAGCCCCGTCCTTGAACACTTCCAGGGATGGATGAGGCAGCCACAGCTCCTCTGTGTCCCTGTGATTTACATGGTTTACAGACAGGGAGATTCGCAGCTTTTTCTGTCCCATGTGGGACATTTCAGAGCCCTCCTGGCAGAGCTCACCGACCCCTGCTCACCCCCTGCCCTGCACTGCCCTCAGCACTCTGCCTTTGAACCTGCTGAACTCTGCTGCTCTCCAGGAAAACGTTCTCAGTTTGATTTAAAAACTTCCCGAGCCAGAGCCTGTACCAATTACTTAGCAGCGCACTGCTCCGGTTAATCACCAGTGACCATTTTTAGTAATAATTCCTGCGGGGCCAAGGACTGCAGGGAAACATCCGCTCCTGCCTTGCTCCCCTTCCCACCATCTGCCCTGGCTTCTCCCGGGCACGGGGTGTACAGCAGCAGGCACATAAGGTCAGTGCATTTAGGGAAAAACATGACCACTGAATTAGAGCAGCCGAGCCAGCGAGGAAATCCTAACGCTAATCCCTGATCTTTCACTGACACACGGCAAAGCTCAGCCCAGCCGGCTGCTTCCCTCCTCCCCAGCCACAGCTGGAAAACACGGATAATGCTGCATTACCTTCCCTGCAGGGCTGCTGCGATTAATAGCGGCAGAGAGCTCCGAAATCCTTCAGGGATGCGGATGGCAGGGATTAATATTCGGCTAGATGGTCCCCCAGGACCCTTTGCCAACACCGTGCCCCATTTTCTTTATTCTTTGCTATTTACTTTTATTTTTTTTCTGGGACCTGGGTGGTGTTTAATCTCATTTGGCAGTTATGGATTGTCTCCAAAACAATCAATGTTTGTGCATTCATCTGCATCGCTCAGCTGATCCCACAGGGATGAGCACGCAGCGCTGGCGGGAGCCTCGGGCAGAGCATCCCTGCTCTCACTGGCCAAGGAGCCAACTTTGCTCCATGTTTCCAAGGGGGAAACAAAACCTTTGGTGGTAGCAGGCAGCTCTGCCTCAAATTAATTTCAGTGCCATCGGGAAAATATCCTGTATCATCCTGCAAATCAGGCAGAAAATGATGCTCCCCGTGCCTTCCCTCCTGCCTGCACCCTGTGTACTGTAAAGACACGCACGTGTGAGGATGGAGAATCAATGGATCCAGAGTCTGCACAGAGGAATTTTTTCCCCATGTTTCATCTGGTATCAAAAAATCACTACGAAAATACAGCCCTGCCCTTTGTCAGAAGGAAAATACCAAGAGTTCAGCAAACTGCCAAGTTTTTCATGTTTAAATTTCTGCTGGCAGCTGCTCTCCGCAGCATCCCAGCCAGTCAAACGCCCCGTGGGATCCAGCCAGCCCCAGAGCCCCGGATCCACGCTGGCAAATCTTCCCAGGTCGGCATCCTCGTGCTCGGAGCTCGTCAGGATCTGTCACGCCATCATCTGCGCAGAGGGCGACCAAGTCATGCGAGAAACGGGCATTTCTTAAAAAAACACAGGACCCGAAGCGCGAATCGCGGCTGAGTCACTGAAACACGAAACTCACTAAGGGGATGAATTAGAGCTATTAGAATATAGAGGTAATTACTCATGTGAACAATGCCCTGCTCGACTCTTTAATGATTACACAAATTAGTGCATAAAATTATGTTAATGGCTCTGCAAGCGGCACATCCACCCAGCCCGGCCGGCGGGAGGGGACGCAGGGGTGAGCCAGGTCCCCCTCAGCACCCAGGAGCAAGGTGAGGGAACGCCAGGAGAGGCTGCAGCCCATCCTGCGGCTCTGCCGGGCTCTGTGCCCGTCCTGTCCCGCAGCTCTGCCAGGCTCCATGCCCGTCCCATGGCTCTGCCAGGCTCCATGCCCATCCCACGGCCCTGCCGGGCTCCGTGCCCATCCCATGGCTCTGCCGGGCTCCATGCCTGTCCCATGGCTGTGCCAGGCTCCGTGCCCATCCCGTGGCTCTGCCAGGCTCCATGCCTGTCCCATGGCTCTGCCAGGCTCCATGTCCATCCCATGGCTCTGCCAGGCTCCATGCCTGTCCCATGGCTCTGCTGGGCTCCAGGACCATCCCATGGCTCTGCCGGGCTCCATGCCTGTCCCATGGCTCTGCCAGGCTCCATGTCCATCCCATGGCTCTGCCGGGCTCCATGTCCATCCCATGGTTCTGCCAGGCTCCATGTCCATCCTGCGGCTCTGCCAGGCTCCATGCCCGTCCCATGGCTCTGCCAGGCTCCATGCCTGTCCCATGGCTCTGCCGGGTTCCATGCCTGTCTCATGGCGCTGCTGGGCTCCGTGCCCATCCTGCAGCTCTGCCCTGCTCCATGCCCGTCCTGTCCTGCAGCTCTGCCGGGCTCCGTGCCCATGCCGTGCCTCTGCCGGGCTCCGTGCCCATGCCGTGCCTCTGCCGGGCTCCGTGCCCAGGCCGTGGCTCTGCCGGGCTCCATGCCTGTCTCATGGCGCTGCTGGGCTCCGTGCCCATCCTGCAGCTCTGCCCTGCTCCATGCCCGTCCTGTCCTGCAGCTCTGCCGGGCTCCGTGCCCATGCCGTGGCTCTGCCGGGCTCCGTGCCCATTCTGTCCCATGACTCTGCCAGGCTCTGTGCCCATCCCATCCCATCCTGCAGTTCCGCCGGGGTAGGACAAAGCGCTGCAAGGACCACGCAGTGCGGGTGGGTACAGCACTGACTCACCTCCAGGCGTGCGGGAGAGGGATTTTAGGGAACGTTTATTACACAGGGAGCTGCCTGGAACCTTCATTTTTCCTAATAATTCAGCTTTCTATTTGAAACCGCTCCAGCTGCAGTTCCAGATAAACTGCTCTTCCCGTGCAGGTGCAGCGAGGATCATTCTGCACTCGGCATGAGGGACTCTCACCAAAGCTGGGGCTGTTTTTAGCCAATCTAGAGATGACTCTCACTTTGCTGCACAGCTAAAAACTCTGCCATTATCAGGAGCAAGAGATCTCGCTGCACAACCAACGCACACAGATCAATGAAAGAATCCCCTGTTCTAAAGCAGAAGTTTCTGTTAGGGAAGAAAAAAAAACCCCAAACAAACAACAGAAAAAAACCCCAACTGTGGTTTCTGGGAGAAACCACAAGTTTTCTAACCGTTTCTATTTCGGAGCCAGCGCTGGGTTTATTAAGCACGGGGCTATCGGGACGATGTGCAGTTGAGGAGGAGAGATTCGCTCCCTCTCCGCGGCGCTTCCCGAAGTGTTTGCACAAAGAAGGCAGTATCGGGCCGGGCTGCCGGGCAGCTGCGAGCCGAGGGCGGCACAGAGGGGCCACCCAGCCCCGGGGCGCACAATCGCCCTCAGTTGTACCAACAAAGCGGCACTATCGGAAGCGCAGGAGCGTCGGAACAGGCGGATTCCCTGCAGGAACGGCGGAGCTCATCCAGCGCTGCCGGGCAGAAGCGCCGGGGAGGGAACGCTGCCCGCTCGCTGTGCGGCAGAAACCCGCCTGCTTCTGGATGGGAAAATGATTTAGGAGAGGGGGTCACGTTTGGATGTCCCCACCTGCTTTAACAAAGGCAATCCCATTTCTCTACCCCTTTCCACCTTCTTCAGAGAGAATGGACTCTCAAAACATTTCGTTTCAAGGAGGATACATTCATAAAAGAAGACACCTGAGGCCTCGGTTGGCATCTGTCGAAATCCTAGCAAATACCTTCCCGGAAGGCTGGAACAGGCACCGTGAGCTGCCTGCCTGCAGCCAGCCCGTTCCCACTGCTGCACGAGGATATTGAAATCAATGCCAGTTTTACCCACCAGCCCCAGCCGGGCGAGCGGATGGCTCCCAGGGCCCTGCCTGGAAGCAGATTCCCCACGGGGGAAGTCAAGCAGGCACTTACTCAGATTCACTTTCATCCTTGGCGAAGCTGAAGGGCAGAAGAGATGGCACCGGGCTCCCCGGGTTGTGCCAGGCAGGAGTGTTGCTCCCAAAACTCACTGACTCCTCACCATCTCTGTCACAGCGTTAATGAACTCATAACGTGGTATAATTAAAAGCTGAGAGTGTGTCAGGAGGCACAGCCTCCTCCAGTTAACTTCTCCTAACGCTGTCAAACCTGGTTCATAGCACATTTCTGAGGTATTAATTTAATTCCTCTATTTTATGTCAATCAGAGAACACGATGTTCCCCCTGAGGACGGTGGAACACGCTGGATCAGAATCTGAAATTAAAACATGGAGCACTTGGGGAAAGCCTTGCTACACCCTGTGGCTTCCCTGCTCCAGCACTGCCTGGCTGTTTGCAGCACAGTGATGGAAACAATTTTATGGGGAAAAAGGTGGAATGCACGAGAGTTCCACACTGGGAACAGGTTTGTTACAGGACCTCAAAGTGCCTCACAAACACCACAGCTGGGACACGGAGAACAAAGTGAGTGGGTGATGCTGGGGCAGGAACAGGACCAGCAGCTCCTGCTGGAGTGACCCGAGCTCTCCCCTTGGAGGGGGAAAACCAAAATGAGAGAGAGAACCCAGGAGTGCTCCATTCCCTTCCATTTTCCAGGTGAAATGGAAGTGCAGCCTTTCCCCTCAGCAGGGAGGATCATAGCCTGCTGGCACAGGTGTGGCCTCAGCAGCTCTGTGAGACTCCACGTTAGAAGCTTTCCAGGAAGGTGACACTCCACAAATCCCACAGTAGAGAATGCTGTGTTCCCACCTCCTCTTCCTGGGAGTCAGTGTCCTCTCGGGGCATCCACAGGGTGATCCCAAGCACTGAGATAATCTCAGGAGCAAACAGGCCTCAGGTATTTCCCGCTCCAGTAGCTGATCCACACACAGGTGAGACTTGGAGCACATCCTGCACCTCCAGCACACACCTTGTACAGGGAATTCCACATCTTGGTTGGCTGAACTACCCCTGAAATTGGTGCTCCACACGTTGATGAGCTCCTGGGGAAGCTGCTCAGAGCCAGCAGCTCTGCCTGGACTGCCCAGGTCAGAACTAACGCGTGTATTTCACAAGGAGGATGGTGATCCCTCGGCTCTGCTGGGGTCCTTCACTCCTTCTCCCCATGGGTCCTTTGGAGAGTGATCCTCTCCAAACTCCACTTCAGTCCTGGCACACCAAACCCTTCAGGTTTCCCTTTGTGAAACACCCTGAGCACACCTGTACCCTTTAAAGCTGCTTTCACCTTCCTTCACCACCGGTGATGGAACAGCTCAATTCCCACAAGTTTGGGGTTTTTGGGCCAAACTTCACCTTTGTTTCCCCAGCTCACACCCACGGGGCCCTGGAGCCTCCACTGCCCTCCCTGGTTTCCCAGATCCCAACAAACTTCTCTGGCAACCATCACCCCACGTTCCCCAGGGCTGCAGCCCCCTTTGGGCATCCATCCCAAGGTGCTGGGTCCAGCCCAGCCACAGCGGCCATTCCCTGTGCCCACAGCTCAGGGATTACACCAAGATCCCAGCTCCTGCTCAGTTTCATCCACACAGAGCAGTTCTGCCCCCATTTATCCTCAGGACAAGCCCCTAAACCTCCCCTTCTCCCCATGTGATCTCCCATCAACGCTCCCATTAACGCTCCCTCCTTTAAGCACGGAGAATTCATTCTTTTCCCCTCCCCATTTACTAAATTCCACCCATTTCCCAGGGAACTGATCCTTTATTGAGGAGAAGCTCAAACATGGACGCTTCCTGTGGAACACTCCGGCTCTGTTCCACACAAAAGGCTTTTGTCCGGATCCCCAACGCGAGGGCGGTGGGTGAGGACGGGACTCCGCGACCAACGATGACACGGGGGCGTGTTTTTGTAAAAATTTTATTTGTCAAAGAAAAAAAGCATTGGCCAATTGAAACCTACGTCATCTTTAACTCCAATTTTGGTCTTTAAATTTAGAGAAAATGACTTATTTACTTTTTTTTTTTTAAACAAACCCCCCTTTTTCCCCTTTAAGGTTTACCATCTACTCGTGCTGAATCCTTCCAAGGAGATTGCTCCAGCGTACCTCTCCAGGTCCTCGCTTTGCTCCTTTTACCAAAAAAATGCCAAAACTCCATCGTGCATCTTAAGGGCTCCAATCGTCAAAAATAGGAAAAAAAATATCTTTGGAATAGCCAATTGAGTTGAATAAAAAAATCCACACGAATGCGGTTTGGTTGGGGCAGGAATCCACTCCTATGTTCCTGGTAATTTGATCCCGCTCCATGAATCCTTGTAATTCAGCCTCCCTATCCTATCCACATTATGATTTGAATCCAATGATCCAGCTCCAAGGATTGGGATCCAGTGAGCCCTCTCCAATCCAAACCTTTATAACCAGCAAAACCAAAAAAGAGGAGGCAAAAAGTTAGATACTGTAATGAAAAAATAGGATTCTGGGGAATGATCAGTTATGTTTGCCATCAATTAATTCAGATGTACAGTAATAACTATCAATTCCCCAAAACAAACTTTCCAATGGTGATGCTCAGATAATTTCTTTAGAAATGTTAATTACTATTTGGAGGAAACATTGTAAATATTTACAATATGTCAACTGGAAATGCCAACATACTCAGCGCATTGGTGGGTACGAGGTTTTGTGGTTGTAAAAAATGGTTTTACTAAACTGGAAAAGCTTTAACTGCTCGGTCTATCCACCTACTATGGAATGGCTGGACTACAGCTGCACTCCCAGCTGGAGGGAACGTTAACAATCGGGTGTTTTCACACGGATCGTGAGTCAATCGTGAATTAGTCTGAGGGGGCAGGGCTGAGACTTAAATTATTCCCCACTAGGTTTGCTATTTTTATTTTGCTTTCATTCTGGTACTTATAAAAATGCAACAGCCACGCTGTATCAGTCACACAGAGGACATGCAGATTTTAGCAGTATTGATATTATACTCTGATTGCAAGTTCTACTACAAGTGTACGGATACTACGGACATGGACACTTGTAACCAAACGCTGCGGGACAAATAAACCAATACTCCCCCCCCGGCCCCGGTTATTCCTTTAAAAAACTAGAATGGAATAGAGAATTACAAAAGCAGGGATTTGGCCACAATTGCCCCCCCAGAAAAAGAAGTTTTAAAAGAGAAGAGCAATCGCAGCCTGCGGTCACGAGAACATGCCTGAAGCGACACGTGGGGACACGTTATGTGCTCGGCCTCAATTCCCCTGTCTCTCAGTATAAGGTCAATACTGCCAAGTTCATCTGTGACAATAGCACTTGGAGTCATACCATTGCCTCCATTATTGATCTGATCCTCCTCAATCCTCCTTTTGACAATCCTAAAATGATTGACATGTGCTCCACAATCCTTTAATCCAAAGCATTCTTAATCCATCTCTTCAGATATGTCTACAGAAAGACACACGAAAAGGCAAGATAAAATGTAAGATCCCCCAGAAGAGACAAGTTAGCCACAAACATCCCAACATCCCCAGCTCGTCTCGACCACAGCGGAACACTGAGACATTTACACAGCAATACCACGGCTCCAAGAATGTCGGTGTTGAACTAGAACTAAACCGGAACAATCCTGACTGACAGCAATTAAAATACAATTTACCAAAGACAGGAGGGGAATGTCGGTGTCGAGGAGCAAATACTCACTAGGGATTTTACACAAGAATGCAATTCAACACTTCAGCCAATTCGAGTAAAACAGTTGGAATTTAAAAAAAAAAATAATGAAAGACTGTACTAAGTAAAGGAAAACTGTGTACAACATGGGGTTCTACAAAAAGATCAGAGCTAGTGATGTTTATGTACGAGATCGGGATCTGCTGTGGCGGGGAGAGTAGCGTGGAGATCCTCTGCTTCTTCTTGGGGAATAACTGCGGCTTCTGCTGTTGCTTCGACTACGGCTCCTGCTACGACTACGGCTGCGGGACCGAGATCTTCCATAGCTTGGGCTTCTTGGGCCATCAACTTTAACACGGATGTAGGCAGTTTCTCCCTATTGAATAGACAGAACTTTCGATTGAAACGTCGAGGCTTCAGGGCCATGTTTCAGGCATGCTGACAGACTGCAGACAGCGTTACTACGGCCGGGACAGACAGCGGAGCTTACACGTCTATCTCCAGCCTGACCGCACACTTATTTAGCCGCTTTGTAACCAAACAGTGAACGCCACACGTTCCTTACCTTCAAATCCTACTGTTAAGCCCCTTGTATCCAATTCTGGCCAAAGAAAGTAAGTGTGATACCTACCTCGTGAGATCTAAATTTAGTGTTATCCAGCTTTCGCACAGCGTAGGTCATGTCTTCCTTCCGCACAAACTCCACGACACCAGTGCCATCTCGGAAAACATCAGCATAACATACATCACCTGCTTCACGCATGTGATCCTTTAAATCCTGCCAACTTCCACTTGGAGGCAGCCCTACAGAAAAACCGAGACGCGACTTTAAAGCCGGATCGGAGCTTCACCTCTTGGAGTTACGGCAGCAGCGGCGCAGCGAAGGAGAGGAGCGCTCAGCATCGGGGGGACACCACTCCTCCCCTCCCAAAGCACACGGGGCGATGCTTTTTAAAGAAGAAGCTCGCAGCAGCACCGCGCCCGCAGGACCCCGGGGGAGCACTTAGGCAGAGAGAGAGAGAGGAATGACTCACCCGAGACGATCACTCTGTACTCCGAGCGCCGGGACGGGGGGCCGTACCTGCCCCGGGGGGCTCCTCCCCCTCCGCCGCCGCCGCCGCCTCTGCCGGTGCCGCGGCCGCTCCGAGGGAACTCCACGCGGAGGCGATACCCATCGTAGTCGTAGCCGTCCCGCCCGTAGACGGCGTCCT
>VZTH01015486.1:0-13817 GCA_013397815.1 Aleadryas rufinucha | reverse complement strand
CCCGTGTCCCCCCCCGGTGTCCCCTCCGTGTCCCCGCCGTGTCCTGAACCGCCGCAGGGACGCGCTCACGGCTCTGTCCCGGTGTGCCGTGCCTCGGGGACAGCGGAGGAAAGGGCTCTGCCCGCTCCCCGGGGGCAGGACGGAGGCTGGCCCAAAATGGCCGCCCTGAGGGCACAGCGAGCGGAGGCGGCCCCGGCCCGCTCTGCGAGGTGGGCACCGAGCTCACGCATCTCCTTCGGCAGCTGAAGTTTGGGTTTAAATCTGTTGGGTTTGGGGTTTTTCCCCCACTCGCGGTGTGTTTTCCCATTGCTGAACCCATGTGGTGGTTCCTGGGGGCCCTTGCATCCAGCACTTGAGGCTGAGCACGATGAGCTTGGGCAAAACAAACTTGAAGAACGGACTTGACTTGGTGTCTAAGTTAATAAAAGTGGAGGAACAAAAAGCGTTAGAGACTGAAGCAAAGTCACATCCCAAGTGGCTGCGTTTGAGGACCCTGCTGAGGGCTGTGTGCTCCTGCAGAAGGATGTTCTATGTAGTGCATTTGTGAAGGTTTAATGTAGGGTCACATGAAAAACAGACTCAAAAGAAGGCAGAAAAGGATATCCTGGGGAAGAAGCAGGACGATAATACCCAACTGTGTTATGTTAATAAAATTTTAATTTAAATAAAGCCACTTTAAAATAACCAGTGGAGTACTCTGCATCGTCACAAAGCCCTCACACGTGTTAAAGCAGCTTTAGAGTGAGAAACCACTTCAGTGTGCCCCAGTCCACAAGATAATACAAAAAGGTGGGTGAGATGGTGCTAAAAATTACTGACATAAATGATCTTGTACAATCCAGGTGTCTCTCATTGATTGATCCCTGGGTGTTGCTTGTATCAGCACAAGAGACTCCACGTGGTGCTGGAGAGGTTCACTCACAAACCACCATGAGGGGTTAAAACTCTGCAGGAAACCCTTTTAGGCTCATGAGTTAATTAAGGGATTGTGAAAAATGCCTCCTGCCTCTTCCTTGGAGCCCATCACACTGCCCTCATTTTTCACATGTTAATGAAAAATGCATATTCCTCTGGAAAAACAGCAATCCGGGGGCTGACAGGGAAATACTTGCAGTGTAACATCACGGTACGTGTGACTGTTACAAATGCTGCTCGTTTTTCTCTCCCTGAGGTGGAAGGGCAGCGATGCCTCTGCTGCAGGGTTTTTAACGAGGAATGTCCCTGTTGGGTCACCGAGGGATTAAAGAACAGCAGAGAGGTGGGGTGAGAGAGCCCATCCTCCCCAGAGGTGCTTGGCAAAGGGTGAATTCCCAGCTGCCTGGGGATGTTCTGCGTCTGTGACAGAGTTTTGGGGTTTCACAGTTCTCTTTGCAGCGGAACACGCTGTGGTGAGCAGTGACTGCGGCCCCTGTAGCTCCAGCACGGATCTATGTGACTTCAGTGGGTGATTTGGGGGAAATAATGGGGTTTTAAGATTATTTAACAAGCTGTTCAGTTATTTGCCAGCTCAGCAGAAACACTTTTTGGAGTCCCCATCCCTGGAAGTGTCCAAGGAATGACAGGACATGGCACTCAGTGATGTGGTTGGGGTGACAGGGTGGTGATGGGTCAAGGATTGGACTCAGTGATCTGGGAGGTCTTTTCAGGGGTTCTGTGATCCCTGGAAGTGTCCAAGGCCAGACTGGACGGGGCTTGGAACAACCTGGGATAGTGGAAGATGTCCCTGCCCATGGCAGGGGGTGGCACTGGGTGAGCTTTAAAGCCCTTCCCAACGCAAACCTTTCTCTGATATTAAAAAAACCCAACAAGTCCCCTCCTCACAAAAAAAAACCAAACACAAAGATCCTGATTATGCTTTTCCCAGGTGCAGGGAAACTCCATCCTTTGCCAAGAAATGAGTCTCAATTTTCAAAAACTTACTCAAACCACTGGAAGTTATTCCTAAAGGCATCATAAAGCAATGGTAAGTCTGCCTGGTTGGTGAAAACCCTGTTGCATAATTTCTTTTGTGTCTTAATAATCCTCATAACTGTTTTAAGTGATTCTCTTAATTACCTTAATGAAGTGTCTCTTTATAGAAGTATTGGATGTTTTCTTGCTCATTACCTTCCTTAGCTCTGTGTTATCAGTGGAGTGTTTAGTTGGATATGCTGCAGAATACTCATTTCTCAGAGTCATTTTTGCTTTCCTAGCAAAATGTATGTGGGGAATTAATAAGTTCTGTAGAAAATAAATTACTGGTAAGGCAAAGGCAAATAATCTTGGTAAAAAAAAAGAAGCCAACTAGTGTAAAATGGCAAGTTTTTGTTCTCAAAAAAGGAGCAGTGGAAACCAGGGCTTTCCAAGGGAGAATATTGGTGAATAATGGAAATATTACCCACGTAACGTCATTGCTTATTGTTCTTCCTGATGAAAGTTGGGAAGCAGGAGGTTTCCCAAGCAGAGCTGCAGGGCTGGGGCCACAGCCCATGGCCTGTCATCGCCCAGCTCTGTCACAGAGAACCTGTTTTTCCTAATCCTTACTACAGAGCGATCCAGCTGGGATTAGTCCTGACTAATCTCACTGTGTTGCAAAATAACAGTTCATCAAAGCTCAGATTGTTTGGGAGAAAAGGGTCGTTTTTTTCAAGAGGCATCTGAAGTTGTAACTTTTTTTTTGAGAGCTGAGCAATGAATTGTCCAAACTTGCCATTTCCCTCCTGTAACAGTCGTTTGGAATCTGCTGCTGGAGGAGTTTCCTTGGCGTTTCACCAGTAACTTGAAACCACACAGGTTGTGTCTTTCTGGAGGTGAAATACAAAGCTGATATTTTGGGGGGGGTGTGTGTTCCATTTAAATAGTGCCTCTAAGTTATCAAACTTACTGGTTTGCATGCAGGAAGAAGATGCAAAAATACCAGTCTGATTTTTTCAGAGAAACTCTGAGTTTAAGGTAAGACAAGGAAAGTGTGCGTAAGCTTGAAAATAATTCCCATAGCAGTGGATGGTGACAGAGCTCGTTTTGTTTATGCAGATTTATCTGTAAGCAAAGAGATTTCCTCTGCACGTGCTGGGGCATGCCTGGATGCAAACGGAAAACACAGCACACTGCCAGTGGGAATTTTTCCTGGAAGCCAGCCCAAAAGGACACACACGGGTGGAGACTTAAAGGAGAAAAGCCAGACAAGCAGAGGTAACACCACCGGAGTTCAAATCGTCCCAGGTGGATTGGGAATGCTCATTTTTTTAATTTCCAAAACCCTGCTGTTTTTCCTTCATGGGAACAGCCACACCATTCAGCTGGCCCCACGATGTGCTCAGATCCAAGGTCCCTGGAGCAGAGTCACAGGGCACAGGGAAGCAGAATGAGTTAAACTGTCTGTGGTTATTTGTCTGGCTGGTAGCAATAAAAGGTTAATTTTTAAAAATTAAAAATAATAAAAATCATGGGTTTGCTGTGATTTCTGCTGTCTTGTTTTCACAGTACTTGGATTTGCAGCGATTCCCACATGCCAGCACACCGTGGCTGGGGCTGGGAGGGAGAGGGGCAGCAGTTAGCACTGACCAGAAAGTTTCAGTGAGCTCCCCCAGTCCATTTCCATGGATTTATTTCCCTGGGAAGACATTTCTGTTCATCCAGAGCTCTGCCATTGCTCCCTGCCTCCTGCTGTCACCGAGTATCGCAGCAGCTGCTTGCGTTGCTCTTCCCTCTCCCTGCCTGGTGGGATGCTCCAAGGCCTGACGTGGAGAGGGAGGAAAATGAATGCAAACTGTCAGTGTAAATAAACCTGCTAACGTTTATTCCTGCTAAGGAATAAATAAGTGGAAAGGAGCGGAACCATTTGGGTTGCTCGTTCCAGAGGGAACCTCGCGGTTTGGCAGGGACTGGGAGGTGAGGGTTTCCCTGCAGCTGCTCCTTTTCCTTTTGCTGTTTTTATTTCCCTGTGCGTTTCCTGGAGCTGCCTCCTTTCCCCTCGATGCATTCCACGCTCCAGGCGTGTGGCACAGAGCCGGCTGAGCCACGCACGCCGGGATCCAGCGAGGAGCCGCTGCCACAGCGCTCCGGTGCCACAGCTCCGGCACCGGGAGCTCACCGGCCCCTCCTGGCACTTCCCTTCCCACCACTCGTGTTCCAACTCGGAGTGAGCAGTGCAATCCCAATACAGGGAACTGAAACAGTGTTTGTCCATTAGAGGTATTGATAGCTTCTTATCTGGTGTGTGGCATC
This sequence comes from Aleadryas rufinucha, assembly GCA_013397815.1. NCBI lineage: Eukaryota > Metazoa > Chordata > Aves > Passeriformes > Aleadryas > Aleadryas rufinucha. The sequence goes on along the minus strand of VZTH01015486.1, from coordinate 9,611 downwards.
TGTCACTGTCCCTGCCAGGACACGGCAGGGCCATGGCTCAGCCACGGGCAGTGGGAGCTCTGCACTTACACATCCCCGGGATGTCTCTGCAGGGGCCGTGCCACCGAGCCAAGCCTCGGGAGCGTGGATAGAGCTGGATCTCTTTGTTCTCCAAAAATAACCCCAATTTGCCAGGCCTGAGTGGTTTTTAAAAGGAGGTTTTCCATTAGCTTTCCGTGGAGAGCCGCTGGCAGCGCTGCCGACGTCCCCGCTCCCTCCCCGGCTCGGGGCTTTCAGCACCACGCGGCCCCTGTGGCATCAGTGTGGGTTTGCTGGTTTTATTTAACACAAGGAACTACAACGAGAGAGAAATGCATTAAAATTGGTTTCAAGCAGAATATTTTTAAATACAAATAAAGATTTCGGAGCTGTTTCGTGGGCGCTGTAACTTCATGTAAACACTGGAAGAGGCGAGGGACTGCGGTAACCACGTGAAACAAAAACTCGCAGAGACCAGGGCGGGAGGGACACTGAGCCATATATTTTTCCTGTCAGAGCTCAATGAAAGGCAAATAAACGAGGAAAAATAAACTCAACGTTTACAAAAGGCCCAGGGTGAGAGCAGCCGCCAAGGTCCGGAGCAGTTTGCTGATCCCAGTGCCCAGGTGCTGCTGGAAGAATTCTGCTCCCACTGGAAATCCTGTTCCACAGCATTTTATTATCCAGACATTCCTAATCTAGGAAACCTCATGGTTCGTATCCCGTTAATTCTTAAGGAGAAGGATGCAAAGTAAGTGCTTTTAAACGAGCAGGTTAAAAGATGTGTCAGGAATTAGGAGTGGAGCCCTGGCAGCAGCTGTCCTGTGCTCTGCTCTGCAGGGCAAAGGAAAAACAAGACAATTTGATTTATGTACGATACTGGACTTGCTGGTACCACAGCAGCCCAACTAAAACATGAAATACAACCTATTTTTTTCCTTTTCCTAATAGGCCTTTTAGGTGCAGTTTCTTGAGGGCAGTAAATAGGAATATCAGGTCTTTGTCATTTAGAACATGAACGATGGATACTAATTTGGCCATTTCTCAAGAAGCATATTAACATTTTTATCCTCTGAAATACCACACATGAGAAAGAAAGGATCCACGGAGCAGGAGCTGCCTGGGATGAGGAGCCTGGGACAGCTGGGCTGGCGAGGGCAGGGAGCTGCCGCACCAGTAAAAGCTGCAGTTCCTCCGTGGGAACCAGTTAAACATAAATCCAAGGCTTTGGATAATGTCCTGGCATACCAAGGACTTCACTGCTTCTTCATTTGCCTTCCTATTCCAGAGGGTTTCACCACACACACACACACACGTGTGGCATCCCCGTGAGGCTCTTGTGCTGTTAGCAGCAAACAATACCTGTGCTGCGGGGCCGAGGGCGAGCACAAAGCAGCACCTCCCCTTCTGTTTGCTCTGAGAGCATCAGTGCTGTCAGTGAGCAGGTTTTTTCCTCTAGGGCTCATTTTTGTTTATTATTCCCCTTTCTATTGCTCCCTATCCTCTCAGGCAGAGGACAGCTCTTCTCCCAAACTGACTGCATGCCTGCTTGGAGTTAAACACGAGCTGAGCACTGTGATGGGCTGGGGCTGAAGTGCCCCTGGGCACTGGTGGGACTGGAATGAGCTGGAAATGCGCCTTCCAGACCTTACATTGGTGGTTTACACTGAGGGCACGGCGTTGGATGTCTCTGGTGTCCACTGGCTTGTGGGTGCTCCGTGGCAAAGCCAGGTGTGTGTGCTGGTGACTGGATCCCAGCACGAAGGCTCACCTGGATCCCAGCACGGAGGCTCACCTGGATCCCACCATGGAGGCTCACCTGGATCCCAGTACAGAGGCTCACCTGGATCCCAGCACGGAGGCTCACCTGGATCCCAGCATGGATGCTCACCTGGATCCCAGCACGGAGGCAGAGCTGTCCCAGGGCACCGAGGGCTGTTCCCAGGGCCACGTGTCTGTGCAGAGCTGCGCTCTCCTCCCACGGATATTTCCGGGCCGTGGGACCTAAGCAGTTGTGACATTCCCGTAAGAAAGCCACCACCTTTGCAAACTTTGGCAATGTTTGGCTGGAAGCCTCTGCTCTTTACTGGCCATGAAGTGCATTCCTGACACCTCTCCCTGTGTATCCACGATAACCATCTCCTCAGACCAGGGATGGGGCTGGACCCTGCCCAGTAGTTCCCACCCTGGGTGTGCCAAGCAGGGGATGGAGTGCACTTGCAGCTCCAGAGAGGAGTTTTCCTGGCTCCTTCTAGAGATGCCAGATGGAGGTGGATATGGGCTGTGCTCCCCTCTCTCACTGCTCCTGCCCTCGTGCCCTCCTGAGCCTTTGGGTTGTGCTGGCTCGGAGCAGTGCTCTGCACAAGGACGGCCCTTCCCGCTGCATTTCCAAGGCCAATTAAGCAGGAGGCAGAGTAGCCTTAAGCATTCCTCTAATTAAAACAAAATCCCTCATGGCCTCTTAGATACAGAGAGATATTACAGACTTAAGGGTTGTATAAAATGTGTATTTATTGATCAGATCAACTGTTGCAGTGCCTTCTGTGGAGTTCAGTGAGAGCATCAAGATGACCAGGCTGGCGAGGAGGACGGGAGGGGGTTTGGCTGGAGCTTCCAGTGATGTCAGCCCAGGGTGAGCCCGCCTGCTATATGTACATTTATATACATTTATATACATCAAAATACACAGCTGCCCAGCTAGGCATCACCCCCAACACCCATCCGGGTCCTGCTTTCCCAGGCCATTGCCTGGCTGTGGTTTGTGGAGTTGTACCACAGTGGGGTTGTTTCTGGCTGCTTTTCCTCTGAGCCCACTCAAATGGCTGTTTTTTCGATTGCAGGAAGGCCAGAGCATTTCTGGTAAAGGCTCGGAGTGATCGGAGGACGGGACGTACTTTCCAGGGAGAAGCAACCACTCGAAAGCTTTTGCAGGCTGAGATTTTGTGCTCAGCAAGTTGCTCCAATTTGAAGCACAATCCTAAGAAGTGTGAGTGTGTGGTGGAAATGTCTGCAGGCCTGGATTAAAGCGGTGCTGGCAGATGAGGCTGTAGCTTCCACAAGATAAACATTGCAGAAAAATAGTGTAAATATGGGGGATTCTATTTTTTTTCCCTCATTTTTTCCCTCACTTGGGCCAGGAACTGCTAAAGCTTAAATAAATCATTGCAGAAGTGAGACTGACCTAAATTATTCTACACAGTGGAGACCTTGTCTCCTGCTTTCAGAGATTCTTGTATTTAAGCTGTGCCAGAAGAGGGTTTAAGTTGTCTGTACAGCAGTAGCTCCTTCCTACGCCCTAGGGAGCTCGGGGGAAGGTGTGAGATCGGCTGGCGTGTGCCAGCAAGGCTGCTGGGGAGGCAAAGCCACCGGCTCACACATGCTGGGGGAGCCAGCGGGGGTTTTTGGTGCCACACCATCCCGTGCTCGCTGCTGGCAGAGTTCCCTGCCCTGTGTGGGGCTGTCGCTGTGCCGGGCTCCACTTGTTCCCGGCGAACGCGCAGTCCAGTGCCTAATTAATTCACGCATGTGTGTCTAATCAGGCAATGCACAAGTGCCCAGATAATTTGCATTTGGGCACCCAAGGAGGTCATGCAGGAGCATCCAAACTGACCCTGCACGGGCACGCACAGGTTCACACCTAGAGCTCGCACAAGCGCAGGGTTAGTCCTGCAGGGAAGCCGGGTCGGCGCATCCATGGGTGGCTCATTCCCGTGCCCATGAGCCCCAATCAGGGCATGCATGAGCACCCGGGCAGCTCATGCATGAGCGCCTGTTATTTGGCATACAAATGCCCCATTAGCCTGTGCATGACTGCTCAATCATTTCATGCATGAGCACTGAGTGGTTTACACATGGTTTCCCAGTAGGTTCACTGGTGAGCACCCAGCGTGTTCCCGGAGCAGGGACTCCCCTGGGGACTGCAGGCCGTGGCTGGAAGAAGGAGCAAGGAGTGTGGCAGAGTGGAGGGAGTGTGGCACGGGGACGTGGCTGATGTGGATGTGCTGAGGTGGGGCAGGAGGAACCCCCACCCTGCAGCCAGCCCAAAGCCACCGGCATGTCTTGGCACCTCCCAGCTCCTCTGACGGCAGCACCGTGCTCTGCGTGACCACAGGAACCCAGCTTTGGCAAGTGCTGTGGCTCACAGGAGGGTGGAGTAAATGATCACAACAACCCTTCCAGCCTTAAAAATGTAGGAAGCCTTTGATGTGCAGGCAGGACGCCTTGCAGATAAACCACACTGGGTGTAGGGCTTGTGCCGGAGCACCAGCCCAAGGAGAGGGAGCGCAGAAAAAGAAAAACGGAGAAACTCAAAGAAAAGTTACCCACCACCCTGGGCCTGGTCCTGCAAGCACCGAATCTGTGTCCCCAACCCCTGCCCCGTGGTCGATGGGGGGCCCTGCACAGCCCACTGTGAGAGTGAAGCCATGAGACACGGTCACAGAGCATGTGGCTTTGATGTGACCTTTGCTTTGGTGTTTATGTTCTCTCCAAACCTGTTTTTCTGTTCAGAAGAGATCAGATTAAAGGAAGTTGGCAGCCCTCAGTGCATCCAGCCGGTCCTGGAGCCTGGGCTAGGGTGGTGGGAGCTGGGAGCAGAGGGCTGGGTGGCTTCTCACCCCTGCATGCACTGAGGCAGTTCTTCCATCCCTGTGCTCATACGACCCTGCCGAGATTCCAGAGACACGTCCTTATTTATGGATCCTGCATGAACTGCACACCGCGAGTCACTCACAAAAACTTGCAGGGAGCAGCTGACCTGAATCCATATTAATAAGGCTCACAAGTCGTGGAGTGTTTTCTCTCATGCCTGTGGGATGGCAGGAACGTGCTGCCTTGTGGCACACAGGGTTTAGACAAAAAGCCGTCTATAGCCTGCCACATTTTTAAGCCCGTTTGCCTTGGAGATAAGCCCAGGCTGCCCTGCCGTGGTGCCGCGCTGCAGCTGCCTCTGCTCCGGGACAGACCTGGGGAGACCGGGAGCGATGGCTCCCTGCACGCTGGAGCCAGGGAAAGGCCACGCTGGCTTTGGGGATGGTGTTGGGATTTCAGAGCCCCGATGTGTGATGCTGCTGTGATCCAGTCCTACAGAGGAGCATTTCTCCTTGGGCAGGGACACCTCAACCCCTGCACCCACTACCCAGCTGCTCCCGCAGCAGTTACAAGGATGCACTCTCTTCCCAGCTGGGAAACCTGGGGGGCAGTCCCAGGTCTGGTATTCCTGCACTCTGGTCTCACATTGGGATGAAAGCCTTTGCAGATCAGGCAATAAACCAGGGGACTTGGGGCTGCTCTTGCTGTTAAAGGACCACTCATGGTGTCCAAACCCTCCGCGTCAGCGGTGGCAGCTCCCGCGGGAGGTTTTAGAGCCTTTCCTTTTATAGGGCTTTTTCTTTTTCCACGGGATTTATCAGGTTCAATAGCAGGGATTCAGGGAGATAATAACGTACATTAACCAGGGCCCTGGAAACTGCTTCGCAAACAAGATTGATCAAAGCAGCCCAGGATGGAGAGCAAACCCTCCGGAATGCGCTTTGCAAAACACTTGCCAAAACAATCGACTCCTGGTAAAAAATAACACATTGGGCAGCCCTGGGGGGCTGTGCCGTGGAGGGACCCGGCTCCAGCAGCCACAATGCTGGTGGGGGGCTGCAGCCATGAGCAAGGGCTTTTGTGGATATGAGGAAGTGGCCAAATCCCCCTTGGGATGGAGCAGCAGTCCTGCTCCAGGGTGCCCACACCCTCCACTCCACTCCAGAGGGGAATTAATGGAAGGTGCTTTATTGCTGCTGTTGTCTTTATTGATTATTGGCAAAGAGAGTGACTGATGGTGGAGTCTAGAGAAAGGAGGGGAGCAGAGGTGCAGGACACACGTGGGAGGAGGAGAGAGGAAAGGAATTCCTGCAGGGACAGGAGATGAAGGTGACATTTCAGCAGTTGTCTGCTGTGGATCTGTGCTATAAAATAAGTCAGTGTGCCACGTCCGTGGCGGGGCAGAGCAGAAGTAATGGGCTGAGTCATATCAAAGTGAGTTTAGGTTAAATAAGAAAAATTTCCTGTGGGGGATGTTTCTGCAGAGGTACAGCATGGAAGTGGAGCTGGTGGAAGGAATGCTGCAGCCACACTCACACCCTGCTTTTGGATCTCAGACCTCTGCATTTCTTGTGGCAGATGGGCACAAAGTCTGTGGTTTTTTATTTGTAATCGCCTGGGATTGGAAACACATCCCAGAGGAAGCATGTGGCCACGGGGCAGGAGGAGCACAGCCTTAGATGGCAAAATGCTTCTCACGCCAGGCCCTTTTCCTGTGAATCTCTGTGAAGTGCTTTATATAGTCCACTCAGAGGAATTTATAAACAAATGCCTTTTGTCACTCTTCAGGAACGCATCTCCATCTATCCTCCAAGCACTTTCTTTGTCAAGGCCACGCTCCTTCCAGTGCAAGGAGCAGGATTGAGCCAGGCAGGAGCAGGGCTCCTCCACCTCCTCCTGCTGCAGATGCTTTGGGAAGGGGCAGGATGTAACTGGGATAGGGTTACACTAGGATTACAGAAGCAGCCACCAGCTCTGGGGACTGTAGACTGTCACCATTTGGGTTCAGGGCCACTCTTTGATACTTTGTCCCTTTGCTCCCCAGGGCAGCTGCCTCCTGCCCTGGGCTGAAGGTGCCCATGGGCTTCTCCAGGACAGGAGGGAGACAAGTGCTGGTTCTGCACTGGGAAAATACCAGGAGGTCCATATGGTGTGACTCTTGGGGATGTCCTGTGCAGGGTTAAAAGTGGGACTCAATGATCCTCGTGGATCCCTTCCAACTCAGAGTATTCTGTGATGGGAGTCCTCATGGGAAAGCCCGGGGCTCCCACTGGGTGGGACAGACAGGATAAGCATCGCCCAGCAGCTGCCTCTGGCCTTCAAACCTGCCGAGCCCCATCAGCCGCCGGGCCTCGGCTCAGCACTGAGAGTAGAGCACAAACCTCCCCGATGCGAACGGCGGCTCCGTTCCAAGGCTCTGCGCCGCCCGGTCTGGGATGCTCATAAAACAGATCCACAAGGCTCAGATCTGCTGCCTCAACAGAGACTCGGCAGAGCTATAAATAGCTCAGCCAAGCGTGGTGCAGCGAACCTGAGCGGAGCCGGCTGCCCTCGTGGGCAGGCGCTCCGGGAGCCGTGTGGGGACGGCCGGCTCGGCCGCTCTGCAGCGTGGCCTGGGGAGCTGGCTCGCTCTGGCCGGGCAGGCCAAGACTGTGTCACCTGCCCGGGCACGGCCTTGTCCCCCTCCGTGCTCGTACAACCTCAGTGCCGGGCACTGCAGTGTTCATCGTCCTCACTTGCTTTTCTGCTGCTGATTTCTCTCTCAAAGCAGGAGCTCAGATCTGGACCCATTAAAGAACAGTAAATATTTTATTTGCTGTTGGGAGTTTTGACCAGTATCTCAGAAGCTGCAAAGGTCACACCAGGAAATATCCATTTCATTAGCAAAAGGGATGGGCCCATTCCGGGGCTGCTGGCTCGTGGAGTGAACCCAGCCTGTCCCCTGGGTGCTGTTACCAACTGTAAGCTTGTCTTCATTCAGCAATCAAATCAGGGAGGTTTCAGGACCTGGAGCGGTTTTCTTGGTTCTCAAGGCCATGCAGGCAATTAGAACTGGTCTTGTTAAGAGGCAGCTGAGCCCGGGCAGCGCTGTCTCCTTCTCGCTACTGTTCGGGCACTGCATAGTGGGAATGGGGACAGCACGGGAATCAGGATTTTTTGTTTTGCTGGGCTTTTCTTCAGGTAGCTTCTGCAAAGGGCTTCTTGGCACCGCTGCTCGAGTGAAATGGAGCAACCAAAACGGGAGCTGGCTGGCGGCCAGCCCGGCAGACGGGCACGCGGGGGCAGCCGGGGGGGCAGGAGTGTGCCTGGAGCGCGGCTATCGAGGGCAGGAGCCCTGCGTGGGACAGCGGAGTGTCCGAAGCGCCAGAGTCACACCCGTGTGCCGGGACCCCTGTGCAGGACAGCCGAGTGTCCGAAGCGCCAGGGTCACACCTGTGTGCCGGGACCCCTGTGCAGGACAGCTGAGTGTCCGAAGTGCCAGGGTCACACCTGTGTGCCGGGACTCCTGTGCAGGACAGCCGAGTGTCCAAAGTGCCAGGGTCACACCCGTATGCCGGAACCCCTGTGCAGGACAGCCGAGTGTCCGAAGTGCCAGGGTAACACTGTGTGCCAGGACCCCTGTGCAGGACAGCCGAATGTCCGAAGTGCCAGGGTCACTCCTGTGTGCCGGGACTCCTGTGCAGGACAGCCGAATGTCCGAAGTGCCAGGGTCACTCCTGTGTGCCGGGACTCCTGTGCAGGACAGCCGAATGTCCGAAGTGCCAGGGTCACTCCTGTGTGCCGGGACTCCTGTGCAGGACAGCCGAATGTCCGAAGTGCCAGGGTCACTCCTGTGTGCCGGGACTCCTGTGCAGGACAGCCGAATGTCCGAAGTGCCAGGGTCACTCCTGTGTGCCGGGACTCCTGTGCAGGACAGCCGAATGTCCGAAGTGCCAGGGTCACACCCGTGTGCCAGGGTCCTGCTGGCCTGGTGATCCCACACTGCCGACCCCGGCACGGGATCCTGAGAGCTCACGGGCGGGTGTGTGAACAGAGAGGTTTTATTCTCCCCTCTTGGCTTTCACGTGTGTGTGGAACATCGCACGTTCTCAGGGTGAAGGTACGATGAAGCAGCTCAAACAGCCACACGTCACCCCAGCCTCTGGGTGTGCAGGCACAACTCTCAGCGGCGCAGTACCCGGGTTTGGGATTTTATCAGCTTTCCCACACAAAACAAGGGCTGGCAGGAAAAGGACCTGGCAGGATGCCCTAAGACATCCCAGGGGAAAAGCGGTGACTCCCACAGGCTGTGGGGCTGGTGGTTTAGTGAAAGCTGGTCATTCCCCGGGCTTTGCTGGGCATTCCCCACGCTTTGCTCACTGTTAGAAAACCCCAAGAAACACTGAAACACTTTTGATGTGTTCAGGAGGGGGAAATGTGTCTGGGGAGATGCTGAATCCTGCGGGGGACACTGAGAACCTGCCTGCTGTGACCTGAAAACCTGGACATTTGGGATATGTCGCCCAGCTCCAGGGAACATGGATCTGTCCCTGATGGGGTGCTAACAGCCTCAGGGACCTTTCACAGGTCCCTCTCTCCCGTTAGTGCCTTTCAGCTGTAAATATGTGCCACTGTGGGAGCACATCTCAAGGCTCAGGAGATCCATGACCATCGCAGGTTGGAGATCTTAGGTGAAAGGTGCCATTGAGGTGCAAAGCCACAACTCATCACCAAGACAGGTCTGGGTTTGACTCAGGTTGAGCCCTCTGACCGAGAACACTCTGGTGTGTGACCCAACCCAGTGAGCTCCTCTCAGAAGGGTTCAGGCTCCCACCGGGGGTCGGGGTCCCCAAGGCAGAGGGGACCCCCGCAGGGGAATTATGACCCCCTAGGGCAACAAAGGTCCCTCTAGGGATCAGCCGCTCCAGGGGATCAGGCTCCTCCCCCACCGGGGCCCGGGGCCCGAGGAGCGGGGCCCGGTGAGCGGAGCCCCCGGGGTACCACCGGCCCCTCACAGCGGCCCC
>VZTH01015485.1:236524-297745 GCA_013397815.1 Aleadryas rufinucha | reverse complement strand
AGCATTATCACAGTCTATCACAAGATGATTTTCAAATTGGCCTAGTGAGACAGTGATGAGATCTGAACCATAATGTTGTACAACAAATCTTGTATCAGTGAAAGAAATCCAGGATCAAACCAGAGTAAAGAGAAAACTGCAAGAAATAATAAGGAAAAACAGAAATTCAGTCTTATAAGTGGACCTTGGAAAGTTTGACTATTATTCATTCTAATGGAAGTTGAGAGAGGATATCAACACTCTTGATAATTGTAAGAGTGAATAAATATACAAAGGAAAATTAAGTCAAATAACAATTTTAACAGAAGAACAAATATATGTAAGCATTAATAAATTGACTGTGCAATTAAGAGGTTTACAGTCTCTACACCAATGTACTGGAATAGAGTTCTTGTGGTAATAGTGTGGTAAAAGAAAACTTTCTTAAACATCGATTGCTTGTATGAAAGTGATCATATGATGTCTTGCCTAAAATAGCATAGTTGGACTTGATTACAGTAGATGTTTCCATGTTCTTTATACAAATAGAAATATTACTGAAATTTTGCCTACAGAAAGCACATTGTAGGTTGGAGCTTGCTATAGAAATTACATGTAAGAGGAGAAAGATGTCTAGTATCTGTTGTCAGTTCCAGAATTTTGCAGAAAGGTTTACATTTCTTTTAGAAGAAGTGTTATTTTACATGATGCCAAATAAACTTTGGAATTCACTTACTTTTTTTAAAAAAGTTTCATTCAGATGTGGGAAACTAATGTTATTGAAGCAACTCTGCTTTTGAAGATTCAGCCTTTTGAGGAGCACGCTTTTAAATTCATAAGAAAAAGGTATTCTAGAAAATTCTGACATATGAAAAAGTTTTATGATTTATGGAATTTGGGGTTTATGAGGCCATACATTATCAGAATAAATGGTGGTCTTGTTCTTCTGTATTTTCCTAGTTCCTCAGGCTTAGAATGGAAAGAGTGAATACGTTGAGATTGTCTGGCCATGGGAAGGAGAAGATGCCTGCTCCAAGGGTGCCAGTGCTGGCAGCAAGATCACTGGATCTCTTCTATTCCAGGAGACATGGAGGTCTATTTGGAGCTACCTGACTAGATAAAGTATAGATCAGTCTGCTGTGAAAGTACCTCACATGAAGAAGACTGCCTGATGGTTTAGTTTGCTCTGAATGTATCCTGTCATCAGATAAGCCTTTCCACGAAATTAAAAACCAAAACCAGTATTTTCGTGTTTCTGGGTTTTGTTTGGAATTTTTTGTCCCCTGTCAATTCAGGTGGGCCCTTATCTGTTGCTGATTCTAATTGGAATTGTGGAAGCAAAATCCTGGAATAAAAAAAAATTGGAATTTTTCTTTAAACTTTCAAATAGGCAATCTTGACTCAGATTTGCAGTAACGGCAGTTTATGCATCTGCAATATGTAAATAGCTCTTTAAATAGGTGTAAATAAAATATACTCATGTTGAAAGTTTCTTTATGTTGACAAAGTGGAGTAAAATATTTTCATTGTAAAAACCAATTAAAGCCAATTTACCATAGAAAAAAACACACTTCACTGTAGGGATTTTCACCAGAAAAAAGACTTGGCTGCTGAAAGGGAGATGGTCTTAAATTTAAATGTGTTCTAAAGCCAGTTAATTTACGCCACTGTAAATGAAACTCAGAGTGGGCAAACATAAAGCTTCCTAACAAGACCAGAGGTACATGACAAAATCAGTTTCAATTGACTAAACACTCAAAGGTGTCCTGTCTCCAGATTGTCTCTAAACGACCCTATTTTGGCAAGCCCCAGCAATCCTGTGGTTCAGCCAGGCTGTTGGTGTTGTTTGTATTCCGCTATTGCAGTCCAGAGTGCCTCATGGGAATCCACTTAGGAAGCAGTCTAGTAGCCTGTGTCTCCCTTCCACTACAAGCTGTAGAGTGATGAGCCTTTTGGAATGTAAAATATGTAACAAAGTTTTCTTTTTCCATCTTAATTTTACATAAAATTGAAAGAATTTGGGGGTTTTTGAGGGTAAGCCTAGGACTAGTCTTTCTCTTAAATGACAATTAAATACACTCCTTGATGTGCTTCCTGTGGACTTTACTGAAAAAATTCCTACAGGTGGGTATTACCTGTAGAATTGTTCCCTGATATATGGCAGATAATTTACTTTTCAAAATACGCTGTGTGTATATATTCTACAAAGTAGTAATATTATCAAATTCAGTGTAAAAGTCACTTATAACACAAATTTCTAACTGTGCATAGGATTTACAAACTAAATTCAATGCTGGGAACTTCTGTTTGTTTTATGGTGTATTGATTTTGTTTGAGTTTTTTTTTAATAATAAAACTGTAGAAATCAATTACTTATTTTTCCATTTCAGGAATAGATGGAAGAAAACATGGCCAATCAACGGGATTACATTAGCACACCTATTTGCAATGGAATTTCTGTTCCTGAAAATAAAATTAATTCCTTAGTGGCTGAAGGTCATGGACAACAAATTCTAAAAGTACTACAAAAGTTCAGAGAACAAAATATATTTTTTGATTTTAAAATTCTTGTGAAAGATGAAATAATTCCCTGTCATCGTTGTGTACTGGCAGCATGCAGTGATTTTTTCAGGTAAATCTAATTTTGGCATGAGTATGCAGGAAATAGATTCTAAGTTCTCTGGGAGGGAGGGAAGGAATAGAATTTAAAAAAAAAAGTTAAAAAAATTATTCCAATTTACATATATCTGCAGAGTTTTGAGCAAAGCATTCATACATTGTTTTAAGGGTATGCCAGATACAGCTCTTTGTCTTTTCAAAGTCATGAGGACTCTATGAATCAGATTCTGACAGCAATCCAAACTCTAAAATAGAAGTTTCAAATCATAAGTGTGTGGTTGTGCTGTTAGGTAGAACTGGCACAAGTTATATATATTTAAGAGTTAACTGTTGCCTGTATCAGTACTTGAAGGTCTGCAAGGATATTGTTTGACTTTTTCATATGATAGTCTATGTACTTTTACACATTGATATTGTGAAACATAACAGATTGACTACAAATACATCTTGTACTGAGCAGTTGTGGATAAATTGTACATAACTTTGGAATGGAACTGGTTTTTGTTTGTCCAAGGTGAGCGGTCAGAAGTAGAGATGGTCTTCAGAGGTATTTAAACAGATATGCATACTTTTCCTAAACTACAGATTTCAGCCTTTCAGCATGAAACGGATCTTCCTTCTGGTGCCTGAGGCTATATATTGTTAAGGGACAGCCACATCATTCACATACAGAATATTAATTTATAAAGAAACCTTGCTAACCCTTTTATTAGAAAGGTTCAAACTTGCAGTTCCACACTGAAAGTGTTGCTGAATATAGTTTACTAAACACAAAGCTAGGACTCTAACAATGAAAAAATGGACTCCTAGGAATGAGTTAATGGCCTCAATTCAGTTGCCCATACATAGCTGAATGTTATTTTCAAGTGTCCTGGAACATCCCATGGTCTAAGTGAGTCTGCCATATATGACAGAAGATAGCTAGATGTGTTCTAAGAATTACTGAAAAAAGGAAGAAATGCAAATGAAATGAGAACTTTCTCCACTGTAGCAGCAGATTTGTTTTTTTTCTCTGACACACAGAACTACTTTCATTTGTCTTCAACTGCTTGACAGCACTGAGATGATCTGGTAGAAGGAAATATTAGGATGAAATAGCTTCCAGTGGTAATTTTTAGAACTGAAGTTAAGCACATGGAAATGCATGTGTCCTTTTCATTACCTAAAAACTCTTCAGATTAAAATCTGCCAGGAGAGATCTCTCCCTGCTCCTAACAGTTTATACGATGGATAATAGTAGCCATCAGATTCATAAGTTGTCCTGGAATGCAAGGTCCATTTTTTACCTTCAAGGAATAAAAAGTACCTAAGTCCACTAGATACATTTTAGAATGGAACACCTTTTGTCTTCCTTGGCCTTTGGACTTCTCTTAGTTTTGGCTTCATTGTGTAAACCCAAGATTCAGCAACATTTTGATCCTTACTTGTTAGCTTCCAGAGTCAAAGCCTTTGCCTACATTGCTCTCCTTCTACTGGTATTGTTCAGTTGCTGTTTTACTCCCTAATTAGAGATTTCATAGCTCTTGCGTTTATGAGGAAAGGATTATAAGGGTCATCACTTAGTATGCAAAGAGGTCTTTGGGACACAGGTGTCCTACTGTAATTTTACGTTCTTGTTCGGGAAGTCAGGCAAGTTCCTGCTTTGCCAGATGTCCGTGTCCCAAAGGGTATGTGCTATACACAGTGATGATTTTTTCCTCTTTGGCTTCAGAAAAGGATGGGATTTTAAAAATCCCATACAACAGAGATACTAAGTGTATAACTGAACTATGATACAACACTTTTTTTTTAAATGAATTAACTATGATATATTAATAATCCAGATTCTCTCCTTTGCATTTGATTATTTATCTGACTCTTCCTCCACTATTATCTTGTGCCATATTCAGAAGCCACTGCTCCCCATCCTGATGCTTAGGCTCTGAGAGGGTAGGGCAAGGGATATTGTAGCACTGTTCTGTTGCCAGCACTTACTGGCTTGTAAAACTTTAATTATTTTATCTTGCCTTGTTAGATTGTGTGAACTAGTTATTCACTAGTGTGAAATGTTATTACATACTTAGAATAAAGCAGTTAAAGTTGTAGTAAAATTTCCACAAATCTGGTGATCAATAGTTCATTCCACAATTTCAACGATCATCTTTGTATTCAGTCACAATCTACTTTCTGCACAGTTTCATTGTGTCATGCAATCATATGTCAAAACCTCTTTTTTTCTCTGACATTGGCCTGTATTCATACATCTCTCTGTCAACTCTAAAGCAAGAATTAAGTTTCCTTGTGTTTTTTCTCCTCATTTACCCCTTACCTACTTTTATTTCTGAGGACTACACTCATCATCTGTCTGGCCATTTGCTCAGCCTGCAGTTTGGAAGGCTTTTTTTTTCCCTTAGTTTTATATATTCGTCCACAGTGCATGACCTAACTCATGGGGCTTTTATACTATGTATTTTTTAAATCAGCCTTTCTTTCCTAAGCTGTTGAAACTGATGCTGTCCTGAACAATTTCACATTTTCTCTCACACTGAGAGCTGCAGACTTCATCACTGTTTGTGAAAATCCATACAAAACACTGCTGCTATCATTTTGTTAAGCCATCACTTTGAATATGTTCTTATCACCAGTCTTTTTTTCTTCAAACATACCAAGTAAATTCATGGTTCATATAAGAACTTACATATTTTAGACCTATTTTAGACCAGCCCACATTATTGTGCCCCTGATTGTCTCCTTCCACATCAATGTTCTCTTCTGTTTGCTAAATCTTTAATTTGTGCGTATCTCTTCTGTATTTTATTCACAGAGCCATGTTTGAAGTTAATATGAAAGAACGAGATGATGGCAATGTTACTATTAGTAACCTATCGCCCAAGGCAGTGAAAACTTTTCTTGATTATGCTTACACAGGAAAAACGGAGATAACCAATGATAATGTGGAAATGCTCTTCCAACTGTCATCATTTCTTCAAGTTTCACTCCTTTCCAAAGCTTGCAGTGACTTCCTAATAAAAAGTATTGATCTTGTGAATTGCTTACAGTTGCTTTCTCTATCAGAAAGTTATGGGTCTGTCCGCTTGTTTGATCATGCATTAGATTTTGTACAACACCACTTTTCATTGCTGCTCAGATCAAGTGATTTTTTGGAGATGAATTTTGAGATACTACAAAAATGTCTTGAGGCTGATGAACTAAATGTCCCTGAGGAAGAATCAGTGTTGAAAGCTGTCCTCCAATGGACCAAACACAACTTAGAAACACGGCAGAAGTACCTGCCTAATTTGATTAAAAAAGTGAGATTACACCAGTTACCTGAAAAGACTTTGCAGGACTTTCTGCATTCTGAAGAACTCTTACTTAAGAGTGCTAACTGCTCAGTAATAATTAATGATGCAGTTAAAAGTGTGCAGAACTTTAGTGGATTGTTTCCAGATGCACGTCCTTCAACAACAGAAAAATATATATTTGTTCATAAAACTGATGAAGATGGAGAAAACAGACATACATTCTGCTACAACATCAAAACAGATAAATGGAAAGAACTACCACATACGCACATGATTGATCTGCCAGGGTCAAGTTTATCTAGCTATGGAGAAAAAATATTTATAACTGGAGGATGCAAGGGGAATTGTTACAGGACTGTCAGGCTTCATATTGCTGAACCGTTTCATGATGCCACTGACCAAACCTGGTGCTACTGTCCAGTCAGCAATGAATTCTCCATAGTGTCAGCTATGAAAAAACCAAGGACAATGCACACATCTGTTGTAACCTTAAATCAGCTCTTTGTAATAGGTGGAAAGACCAGAGGAGCTCAAGAAACTCGCAGTCTTTTGGATGTAGAATCCTATAATCCTCTTTCCAAAGACTGGAAATCTGTAAGCCAATTACCAAGAGGTATCTACTATCCAGAAGCAAGTGCATGCCAGAATATAATTTATGTCCTTGGCTCAGAAGTAGAGATTACTGATGCCTTTAATCCATCTCTTGACTGTTTCTTCAAGTATAATGCTATGACTGATCAGTGGTCTGAGCTTGTAGCAGAATTTGGGCAGTTTTTCCATGCAACTCTAATCAAAGCTGTTCCAGTGAACTGTACATTGTACATATGTGATCTCTCCACCTACAAGGTCTACAGTTTTTGCCCAGAAACCTGTGTTTGGAAAGGGGAAGGATCTTTTGAATGTGCTGGCTTTAATGCAGGGGCAGTTGGGACAGAAGACAAAATTTATATACTAGGTGGTGATTATGCTCCAGAAGAAATCACAGATGAAGTTCAAGTCTACCACAGCAGTAGGTCTGAGTGGGAAGAAGTTTCACCAATGCCAAGAGCCTTAACTGAGTTTTACTGTCAGGTCATTCAGTTTAATAAATATAGGGACCCCTGGTCACCTGTATTGACAATTTGCTCTGGAGAATTTTGAAACTCCTGAGTCAAAAGAGTCTATGTAAATGCACAAGTTTTAGAACAGTTTTTAAGTATTAGTTTACAGATGGAGAAATAAGTACCTGTTTGTTTAAATTTTCAGTTTAAATTATATGCTGTAGGATTGCTTTTGGAAGAGTCCATTAAAATGTCATTCATGCTAGTCATTATACAGACAGTATTACTTAATTTTATATACAACTCTTCTCTGTAATTATCAGAATAGTTTTCAAAATATTACTTTTCAAAAAAGAATATTCATGAGGAATTTGTTGTGTAATATGTGCCATTATTTCTGTAATATTCACAGTTGTCCCAATAGAGAAATTGCTAAATGAGAAAATTGACTGTGATACTGTTTTCCCTATGTAACTGAAGTTTAAAAGAAATTTTCGTTAGTGTTATTTAGATTTTCTATGTTCATAAACCTGCAAGAGGAATTTATTGTCAGCTTTATCTTATCAGAATGACCTTTGCAAGGACAAGAGCCAAAGTGACCTTCACAGTATTAAAACCAGGAATCTAACTTGAAGAGACTGATAATTCCTGTCATCTTCAGCTCTTCAGTTTTACCAGTTTTTCTCCATCTTTGTGCCTTAGTAGTAGCTCTATTTTCTGTTACCATCCCATTAACTGTGGCAAGGTAAACTTCAATAGCATACTGCAGGGTAGGTAAGACTTCTACAGGATGGGTGATTCATGTGATATCTTTGCTTCAGTCGTGTTGTTAACTAAAGAAAAAACACTTCAGGATGTTTTCCAACAGAAGTCTTCCATCTCTGAAGTCTTCAGTGCTACCTACTAAGCAGTCACTAGGCTGCTGATAGCAGCAAGCTGTAAAACGAATTGCAGCTGTTGCTTCGGTTAACTATGGGAAAAGTTTGTATCTTGTCATACATCAAATACAAAGTTACAAAATCACACCCCCATATTAAAAGTCAAGAGTAAACAGTATTTCTGAGGTGAGAAATCATCTCTTGTGGTTTGAATTAATTAAAACACTTTATCTTGAACTTCATGGTAATGTTAAATGTTAAAATATTACACAGTAAACACTATACAATATATTGCTTGAAAAACTTCAAGTAGTCACCTGTTATAATGTTAAAATTGTAATGGACTTTTAGTGCTAATATTAATCTAGCCATACGTTGTGAAGTAAATTTGATCTCATGCTTACATAGTCAGTCCTCTTTCTGACAGGAAGACACTGAAATTACCTATGTTTCATAAATTAATTTGTAATCTTCCACAGCCTGAGAATCTCCTTTCTTACCAGGTATCTGGATGAGACACTGAGAGCCCTTATGTTACATATAAGTATTGTGAAAGCAGTAAGGTTGTCTTCTGCCAGACAGAATAATGGTTCTAAACATCTAAGCACATCTTTTCAAGCAGTTTAAAACATGAATAAATTTTAGTGAGGCATCACAGACATCTTTCATATGCCTTGAGACAACTGTGGTAAGTTCATTATCACTACTACTGCATGTACTTTTTGCAAAACCTAAAGCTGAATATTAATGCTTAAAGCTTAATATTGCCTAGAACATTCTTCTGTTTTAAACAGTCAACAATGGAAAGTTCCAATTCTGTGATTGACTCTGTAATTTGTTATCAGATACCTATATAAATTTAGATAACATTCATCATAACAATTTTCATAAGTATGTAAATTAAAATTACATGCATTTGAAGAACATGTTAATAGAGCAGAACCCTTCCACTCAATAATTTCTGTATATTAATATGTGTGTCAGTTCTGTAGAAGTAACTAGCTTGTTACAGTATTTCAGGCAACTTCCACATTTATTTTTGGTGGGGTTTTTTTGTTTTTTTTTTTGTTTTTTTTTAAATTATGTCTCCAAATCATATTTTAACTAAATGTAGCTAGGTAACCTTTACAATCACTTTACAGAAGTGCAAGTATTTTTATATTGGGACACAACTACTTTTTGTTAGTGTAAAGCAAATGTATTGAGTAGAGAGAGGAAGAATACTATTCCTGCTTACTGAAACAATAGGAAAAAACCAGACATATATGAAAACACTAGTTTTAGTTTTAATAAAGCTACTCAGGATAGCATAGAGACTTCATTAACCATTAATTATTGCAACTTGTCACATCATTGGAATACAAGGCCCAATTCACCTTTGCTTGTGTATTTGTGTTGTTTTTTATACCTGACTAATATGAGTATGCAATTTATGCATTGAGAAAAGTAACATATTATGCCCATAGTAGATGGGTATAAATAGCTATGCAAATTGGAAGAGACTAGAGAATTGCAAGGATTTTTTAATTGCCACTGTCATGACCAAACTGCTGGATTACATAAACAGCAAGTGAGTCATTCAGGTGATGCTCTTTCCCCTAAGTTTTTCCCTACAGCAGATCTTTTTGGCACTCTTCCACCCAGCTACTTGCTGTAAGACTCTGGCATCTGACATTAGACAGAGCAATGACATATGTGAGAAATTCCTCAGTATAGACAGTGAAAACTGACTGAAGCTGAATTGGGAAAATAGACATGCTTCTTTAATATTCTACACTACACTTGTGCAGGAACTACTGTCAGTTCCCAGTTTGACAAATCATTCATGGATTTCACAGGGAGTTGAGCTGTCTTACTCAGTGATCAGGAAATAATGTAGTAATGTCAGTTGCTTTCTAACATTGCTTACAGAAGAGTTACTGTGAAATGGTACTGATTTTCTGCAGTTAGGCAGGTAAGCCTGTACTATGGCTCTCACAGAAGGAAAAAGGGTAATTTGCCACATTTCCACATACAAAGTGTTAAATCTGGTAGCAGAATTGAATGCAGAAAAAGCAGAAGTGTTAGAAAGTCATTGTTAAAAACAAGGCTTTATGATAGAAGTAAGGACCTACGTTCCAAACCCTGTGATTAATTGCTAAAAATGTAAGAAATCTCAGTGAACTACACAAAAGAATATGAATTACTTGCGTGAGTAACTGTTGTAGGTCTGGATCAAACAGATTTTTCAGTCTACACAGCAGTTATGCAATTAAAAAAAAGTCACAAAATTAATGCAAAGTGAGCTTTTTAATATCTTTTCTGAGTTTTCAAAGCTCTTTGAATCAAAGCTTTATGCAAAAGTACCTTCGTATAAAAATAGTCGGTAACTAGATTAATTACCTATTATCTCACTGAAATAGAGTGATGTTTAAATATACAAAATGCATGTAAAATTATAATCTACTATTTGCACTTAAATGATGTAACCAAAACGTTTCTGATAGTATTCTATTTTATGTCACAGAATACATTATAAGCATGACCAGTATAATATACATGAAGATAATATATATTGTATGTGGGATTTTATCCAGTGATGATTATATTGGATAATCTTAATTTTTAAAGAATGCTATCAAAACATTATGGCACTTTGGTAATGTTATCATACTGGTTTAGTTGTTATAATAAATATCAGTTATTCAGTTGTTTTATTGATTATGTTTGCACAGACCTGATGATTATTATTTAAGGACTAATTAATTTGTTTTCTATATTCTAAATACATTTGCAGTAATTCAGTTTACTGCTGTTAAAAATTAATTATATTCACTAAATGGAGTAGATTTTCTGGGTCAGATTTATTTATGGTATTACTCTCTGAAAAAAACCTGTTTACCTCCTCTGGTTAGTATTGGTTAGTAGGTAAAGTATAGGCTATAGAATATGCTGACTGCAGTTCCTAATGGGGAGATCAATTTTGGATGTTTCTATTTGTAGGTGACCAACAGGAGGCAGCATAAGATCTATTTTAATTAAAACAGACTGAAAACAGGGATGTATTTGACAATATTTATAGTTGAGCATTATGCTCAATTTACTTTTTCCTTCTAACACCCAATAAAGCATAGAGAACAGTAACATTTTGCTGCTGCCTGGGCTCTGCTGATATGTGGAAAGTACGATACTACACGTTCGCGGAGATGTTCATTCTTTTGTGAAATAAAGCACTGAGCAACTGAATCCTTCTTGGGTCTCATTTTTCCAGTGAGGTTCAAACTGCAGAGAATCTACAGTGTTTTTAATGCAGGTAATCTCTTTTTTGTTTTTGTTTTTTTCCAATTGGAGAACATTTTGAATGCTATAACCAAGAATGCAGTTAGCACGGGTGAAAACTGCAGTGAGGGGGGTTTATAATTAGCCTTGGACCTTGTATTTGTATATCCTTTGCCTACTGAGTTACTGATCCCATGCTAATTTTCATTGTCTGCTGAAAAGTTCTTAAGTTTGCCCTCAGTTTACCACTGTAAGGTACTCACTTAAATTGGTATTATTTTTAGTTAGATCAGATTGATATACAGGTTTTTTTAACAGTTTAAGTATTGCAAATGATTGGGTGTTTATTTTTACTGAAATGGACCTTCCATACTAGTAGAAGTAGGTGTAAATAAAAGGAGATAAAAGCTACTTAGGCTAAAATTTGCATGCCAAGGCATGCAGAAATGGCATCAGTACAAAGTGATGGAGCCCAGTGTTGTCTTATATTCTTCCAGAACTTAAAATTCTGTGACCCCGAGACCCCTCTATAGATAGAGTTACAGCAATACAAATTAACCTTCCAACACTCCAAGGCCTTTGCCCCAAAAGCCTTTCAGCTAGCAAAAGCCTTTTGGAAACACGTACAAAGCATTCCAACAGCATTCACAATATTAAAAGCTTATAATGAACAATGAAGGCATCCACAGACCAGATCTGAGAGCTCAAGTTGGGTAACCCTGTGCACAATCAGAAGGAAATTGTGTATGTATATTCTACAGATCCAGGGAATTCACCATGGACTTGAACAGTTTGCATCTGAAGTAGACCATATGGCAGGGATTTTCTTACTGTCATCAAAAGCAAGGAAGAAAGAATCTGGATTTAATGATTAAAATACACATAAATTACATATAAATTCAAGACAGTTCACATAAATGAAGGAGGCCCAAAGATTTTTGCTGGAGGAAGCTGGTATACACCAGGATTTTTCACCAGCGATCAACAGCCTCCATAAAAGTGGAGTAACAATTTTGGGAGAAAGTGCAGCTATTTAGGTTTATGTGCATGGCTACTCTAGGAAATAATATGCTTCCTAGTTGAAATTATTCTAATGGATACTAATCATATTTAGTGGGTTTGTCCTTCACAATAAAAGAAGGATATTCAATGAGGTATAATTAGGACTAATTATTTTTGCAGACTGGCAGAGGTTCCAACTGTTAATGACTTCCACTTTCTATCATTTGTCCACCTACTTGCACCTGAATCTAGTTTGAACTAGCTTGCAAGACCTTTAGGGTGCACTTGAATCTTACTTCTGAGCACTGTTAAAATACTGGTAATAATGTAAAGGGAAACCAAGTTGATGCATGGGTCTCAGTAAGAAATATCCCTGTATTATATATGCCAGCAATGTGGCATGGTCTTGCTATGCTACTCTTTGCCATTTTCCTTTTTAACATGATTTTCAGTACACAATGAGCAAGTGTGGCAGCAAAACTATCACTACCTGTAAGCAAACTGGTAAATTAATAGTTGGCTGAAACTGGAAAATACCATTTTAGGGAGATTTGTAGTTTCATCAGAGTTATGATCACTTAAAGCTGTATTAATTTAATAACTACCTGTCCAGTGAAAGAACTTGGAATGAAAGGACTGAGCAAGTAATTGTTAACGAGTATGCAAAGCAATAAATGCACACATCAGGTTAGACAGAACAGAGGTACTTCGGAAAAGTAGGGTTACATGATCAAAGCAACAGGAGGTAAAACAGAGGGCAAGGACCACACATCTTGTGTGGTGGAGGGGACGAGGAGCCTCAAGCCCGAAAGCTCCAGGAAAGGGTTCTGTGCGTATATTCACCCACATCAACGGCGTGATGGCTCACACATGCACCACTGCCCGAAAAAGACTTTCATTTCTTTAATTACAGTAACTGATAAACGCCATTTCTCCATTTTAATCACAAACCGCGCCAGTTCAGGAGGAACAGCCGGTTGCCGCGCGCTCGCTCTGGGCAGCAGCATCATAAACCTGCCGGCCATACCGGTGGCTTACGCACGGTTATCCCGCACGCCCGGGCTGACTCGGCTTCTCCCTCCGTTGCAGGCCGCCGCCAAGAGGCGCCAGGCGCCTCCCTGTGTCGCGCCCTCCGGCGGAGCGACAGCACCAAACCCAACTCACCCCACCCACCCCAACCCCGCGGAGGGCCCCTCAATGAGGGGGGTGGGCGACGACAGCGCGCAGCCAATCACCGGCAGGCCTGGGGAAGACAAGCGGCAGCTGCAGCCAATGGCTGCCCGGCAGCTGCTCCCGGCGCGGCCCCGCCGGCGGAGGAACGATGGGGATTCCGGCTCGCCTGGCGCGGCAGGGCGGGGTGGGAGAAGCGGCGGGAGAAGCGGCGGACATGGACCACCAATAGGCGTGCGGAGAAGAGTGATAGGCAGGCGGCTCGCCCAATGGGAGGGCGGTAGCCGTTAAAGGGCCGGAGGCCCGGAGGGGAGCGTCGGGCGCAGGTGAGTCGCGCGCGCGGCCCCCGGGGACCGGGCGGGGCGGGCAGCGGGACCGGCTCGGGTATGGGGCGGCCGCTCCTCCTGTGACATGTGCGCAGCCCCCGGTGTCCTTGCGGGGGTAGAGCGGTGGGACTCCGCCGCCCTCGGCCCTTGGGGGTGATGAGGCGATTGCCTGCCGTCTTTGCTTCCCACGGGGAGGTCCTGTTGCTCTTTCTCCTTCTCCCGGGAGAGTCGCAGAGCCCCGCCGGCCGGAGAGACCCTAGCTTGCGCTAGGGCCCACGGGCCCATCTGCTCCCTGGAACCCGGGGGCTGTGCTGGCCGGGGCAGCCGGCCGTGCCCCCGCCTCCCTTTGTTGCCGCCTTGCCTTCCTGCAGCGCTCCGGGTGGGACCGAGCTGGCCTCAGCCCCGCGGCTGTGCCCGCCCTCACGCCTCCGAAACGCGCTTCCCGCGCAGGGACGAGGTTTTCTGTTCCCCTTCGTGGCTCGTTCAGGGGAAGAGGAACTTCGGCCTGATAAGACTGTGCCTTCAATAGCCTGAGTCCCCAACTGCTTTCCATCTTCTGTGCTTTCTTTCTGCTTCGTTAAATTATCCTTTTAGGTGTTGTTGGTTCCCTTCTGTGCCTGCTTTTTCGTTTGTGTAAGCCGCGGGCTTCTTGCAGGGCTGTGTTGGGTGATGCGTTGTGCAGCACCCAGATCCTCCTCTACTAAAGCTTTTGTAGAAAAGGCCTAAGTTGCTCCAAGCCAGTGTAGCCATCTGTTAGGAATCACACACGAAGTTTTCTACAAAGCCTTAGGCAGAAGATACTCTCTAATTTTGTTTAAAAAAACGCTAGAGATAGCAGGTCTTCGTAATTTGAATGGTTTTTTATTCAAGTATAAGCCCTGAAAGTTTTTTTAAAAAATCATCAAGACATCATCTTTTTTTAAAAAGTCACGATTTTTGTCAAGAACGATTCAAGTTTTATGCTAACAACAGTCCTCCAGTCCTAGTGAATGTATGGATCTTTTTGTTTGCTTCATTGCTTGTTTGGGGGGATTTGTTAATTTTTTTGTTGATCCAACGCGTGGTCAGACAATAAGGTGTGAACAAAGGAGACGAGACAGAGGCAGAATGAGGATGCTTCTATCTTTAACTATGCCTAAGGTATTCAGTGTATGTATATACTATTTGTTTATGGAGTTCCCAGCTTTGTTTTACAGTACTTGTTTCTTTTCAGCCCTAACAGTTTGTGTTTCTTTGGTGCAATGATGACAGCCTTCTTGATCACGGGTTGCTTTTGCCCTGACAGGCCCAAACTCAAACCTCCATGTTGCCATCTTTTCTGGAAGACCCTTGAAGTCTTTATGATGTTATCAGAGTTGGGTTCTTTTTTTAGCCAGCACTTCACATTTCTATCCAAACTGTTAAAGTATGCATTTTGCATTGCAGTTCACCCTCAGCTTCTTGTGCACCTCCTCACTGGCAGAGCACGGGAAACTGATAAGTCCTTGGCTTAAAATAAGCACTGCTTAACCACAACCAACACATTGGTGTGTTGCCAACATGATTGTCACACTAATCCAAAACCCAGCGTTGTCGCAGCTACTAGGATGAGCATTAGTGCTATCTCAGCTGCTGAGGTTTGGGATATTATGTTTTTTTCCTGTGGCTGTCTAGAATGTGTACAAATCCTACCTTATTTACATTCCCATGTCTCGGGTACTTTGAGTATGTAACAGCTCATTTTTCCTCATTAAAGAGTAGTATCCCAGAGACCATCTGGCAATGGCAAAGAACTGGATATCCCAAATCTCAGCTTTTGTTAGATAATAATGTTTTTTAGTTAATATATCAGAAAGGTACACAAAGCCATCTCTGGGAGTAAATATACTGTTAAAACAATTCACTAACTCCATATATATTAATTAGAAAGGAATTGTCCTTAACAAGGCAGTGTGCTTTCAAAAAGGAGAGTTAAAGAGACAGGATGTCCTTACCAATTGAAAGTTAGTACTCATGAGTTTTAAAATATATAGGTTTTGCTGATGCTTCACTGGGAAATTCAGGGGCTTGTATCAGATGTGTTCTAGCAAAAGTTTAAAAAGTCTAAAAGAAAACTTTACCTAATAGAGGATTTGGATGCCAGTAATTTCCAAGTTAGTGTTCTTAGTAGTTCTTAAAGGTTATGTCCTTGGTTTATGGTATAAAATCCAAAACTGAGATTAGACACTTCACAAAGCATGGCTGGGGAGATCAGTCAGGTGATGCAGAGTACTGGTACAAGGAGCAGTGGGCTGACCCCCAGGGTGGCCTGACATTTGCATGCTGTAACTCTCAGCCCTCTCCAGAGCTAAGGAGAAAGCTTACCTGTCAGCATTTTGATGTTGAACCTGTCAGCATGTTGATGTAGAACTGTATTTGGAAGATGATGAAAATTTGATTTGGAAATCCAGTTTATTTTTGTTTGTTTTTCTGTGTTTGTGCCCACATTATCCTGCTGTACTAGCCCTGAGAAATTTAGAAAAAGCCAGGATAACTAGAGATACCATACGAGTCTGTAAATTCCTGTGGTTCCTTGTTGGGAATGACCAGAAGACCTTTGCTCACCTAGCTGGGGCTAAGTAAAGGACTTGAACCAGTATACACCTTGAGATGAAAATGGCTGTTATTCAGCAGAAGTCTGCTAAGGAATATGCTTAAAGATCAGATAAAAGGTCTCAGAAAAACTTGGTGTAATTCTAGCAGGTACAATTTGTCTTCTGGTATAAATCTGACTTTATACACTACAGCTTTTTTTTTTTTTTTTTTTTTTGTTTGTTTGTTTGTTTTTGTTTTTGTTTTGTTTTGTTTTGTTTTTGTTTTTGTTTTTACTATTTGTCATGTCAAGTTAAGGATCTGCAATAAAGCAGTAGGTTGTATTATTTTTTAATTTTTTAAAAATAATTCCCTTTTCCCAAAAACAATTGGAGTTTTATTTTCAGAAGGGCAGAAAGTTTCACACATCTTCAATAGCAGCATGCAGCTTCCTACTTGAGTCTGAGGAGTTCAAAGTGCTGGATAGCTACATGGGAGCACTATAGAGTGGTGTGTGCTGATACAGGCTCGTGCTTTATGCAGTTGATTTCTTCTTGGGACTTGGTTTTGCATATTTGCTACCTAGTAATCATTGGAAGTAAGTGGCTTCACAGTGAGAGTAGTATTTTAGTGAGGGGAAGTAGTGAAGCAGTTTTTTAAATGCAGTGTTTTAAAAAATGCTTGATGGCAGCATGCTTGCCTGTTGGGTATGAAAGAATGTTGCTTGACATGGAAAACTGTAAGTGAGCACTTTATTTACAGTAAAGAGTGTATAGGAGGTGAAGAACAGTG
The DNA here is from genome assembly GCA_013397815.1 of Aleadryas rufinucha. Classification (NCBI taxonomy): domain Eukaryota; kingdom Metazoa; phylum Chordata; class Aves; order Passeriformes; genus Aleadryas; species Aleadryas rufinucha. The sequence goes on along the minus strand of VZTH01015485.1, from coordinate 280,847 downwards.
TCTAAACTACTAGATATTATTCCCCAAGCGGGGGGTTGTGGTGTAATGTGTTGATGTGTATGCTTTAACCAAGTTTAGGGAGAACAATAGGAGGAAAAATACTTAGTGATTTAAGAATCCTGTATAACTAGGAGGGAGTTATTTAAGAATTAAGTCCATTAGTTTGTAACAATTGCATGTATAATCTGGAAGCCATGTACCTTCAGGTGGACAGATGTCTCTACTGCATGAACAGTGAACAAATAGCAGCTTGAAACTGCCTGTAGTGTGTAGTGAATCCCTGGCCTACTTAAAACCTTTTAAACGTACCTACAGTGGTAGGTAACATGGTACAAAAGAAAGTTCAAAATAATCCTAAATTGGACCTATTGCCAAGCAGTCTGTGACCAAGAACCATTTTTGATTCTTAGTCTTTGCTTCCAGGTTTTGGTGGGTTGTTTTTGGGGTTTTTTTTTGGTAATATGATCTCTGTTATTAATGCAGTAATAATATTCATTATTGTGTTAATAGTCCCCTATTCCTCCCACTCACTCTCCACTTCTCTGCAGAGTTGCACACAGTCTGTCAGGTGTATAATGGGGGTTTGTGTTCTCTTCAGCATCAGGCACAGGACCAGCTGGTGCTGAGGATAGAGGACTGGATGAACTTTAAAGCTGCTGTTGTATCTGACATAAGATGTTTAGCAGTGTAAGAAGGACATGGGAGGGTTTTACTGTGGGCATATAGTGACTTAAATCTATTTCCTGTTGAAATGTTTCTAGTGAGTGACATTTGTTTGAACTAGTAATTGTTTTATGATATTCAACAGGATTGCTCCAGTTCTTGTATTTATGATTATGATAATTTAGAAGAGCCTTGAAAGTATCTACTTTTCATATTAATTTACTTTTTTTTTAAATGGAAATGGTGTCTCATTTAAAATGTGTCTCAGAAATTTTAGTCCCCTAAATATTTCATGTTTTTGAGGTAATGATACAACAATTTCACCTTCTTTTTGGAAGTAATTTAGCATTCAAACTGAAATGTGTATGTCAAATTTCAGTCTTAAGGAAATCCCGACTGGCAAAACTCTTAAGAGCTGAAGGAAAATAGCTGTACTTTTGTAATGGAAATACCAAATCAACCTTAACAGTTCATGACATGGATATATTAATGGTTTTATTATTCATAGGAGATTAGAGGCAGTATCTATGAATACTTTGTATTCAAAGTTTAACAAAATGGTTTTCCTTTATCAAAGAAACAGTTAGTTCAAAATACGCATTCCTTAAATGATGACTTAGGGGTCAAGTTGTTAAATGAAAATATATGATGTATACCTTGGAGATTTATCTTGTTTGCTCTTTTTCTCTTAGGAAGCCTGACAAATAGAAAAATACTACAAAGTGAAGAGAAAATTTACTTCACGAGAATTGAGCTGTGCTTTCATTTGCTTTTAAATTTATTTATATTAGTAGCTGATTAGTGTCAGATCATCTCAGTAGTCTGCTGTGGTGAAATTATTAACTTAAGCCTGGAAAAAATGAAACAGTTAAAAAGAAAAAGAAAAAGCAATTTTAGTGTTCAGGAAACTCAAACTCTCCTTAAGGAAATCAGAAAAAGGAGAGAAGTACTCTTTTCGAAGCAACTTAATACAACAATTAATGAGATGAAACGGAAAGCTTGGGAGGAAATAGCAGAGTGTGTCAATGCTGTAGGTGAAGGAGAGCAAAGAACAGGGACAGAAGTGAAAAGGCGATACCTTGACTGGAGAGCACTCATGAAGAGAAAACGTCTGAATGCAAACATCAAAGTAGTAGGTGCTGGGTTTCACCTTCCTTCATCCAATTTAGATGACTCTCTCAATGAAGACATGGATGAGAAAATGGGATTTGCAATTGAATCTAGTTTTGAATGGCAGAATATCACTGACTTCAGAGAAGCTGGTGGATCTTTAACAGAAATCAAAGTAGAAGAGGAAGAGGAGGATCCACAAAATTTCGAAGTGAGTGACTGACATACATGAGCTATATGCAATATGGCCTTTGCTTCATTTCAGCATAAGGCTTTTTACTGTGTTTCTTCATAGCATCTGTTTCTGTTTTTTTCTGAATGTGTGAATTAAACAGTAGAAGTAAATATAATTCAGAGACATGGTATTCAAATCTAGCAACTTGCAATTGTATGTAAGGTCTTGGATGTTGACTGTTGATTTGATATCCCTAAACTTTGAATATGTCTTTGCACATGTATTTTCCATTTGTATATGCCACAGATAAGAATTAGTTAAGTCAATGCAATGAAAATACGCTGTTGAAGGAGACCGGTCATTTTAATATTCAGGCTGCCTCGATGGATGAATGGAGAAGAGAAGTGCTCATCTTTAACAAATGAAAGTGTATGTTATGTGCAGGTACAGAAAGAATACAGAAAGAAATATGATGCTGTTTGCATTTCTTAAAATGAACCTACAGGAGATAAAGATATTGCTTGAATTAGTCTATCAGCCATTCCTCTCTGTCGGAATTTTAGTGTGAATTTGACAAGCGGTGGTGGATTCTGTAGACAGGATGATACTGCTGGTAGTACTGTGACTGTCCTGGGATAGGCAGTCAGCTGGAGTACAGTCAAATGCTGGGATAGTTTTGCTGTTCCTCTTTAAATACATAGTTCTCTTTTCGAAAAGGGGTACTCAAACAATTTTGCTTGGGGTATTTTATTGCTTTGGGTTTTTTGGGGGAGGGATTTTTTTGTTGGGTGTTTTTGAGTGGGAGGAGTGGGGAAGCAACTCCTGTCTTAACTCCGTTGATATGTGTGCTGGGAAAAAATTAGTGTAAGCTGTTAAATGGTAGTGAGAACTACTGTCAGACAGTGCTGAGGAATAGTGTGTGTCTTCTCTAATGCTAGAGGACTGGCAATGGCTCTCCTAGTCCAAAGGTTTTCCTGAACACTTAACCTTCCTCAGTTTGCCTTCGTTTTGCAGCATACATATTGGGAGACAATTTAACTCTTGTGTACTATGAATTTGTAGCACATAAGGGCTATGATTCTACACAAAATGTTACAGTCTGCTGAGAGCAGTGGTCCTAACCACCTCATCATCTGTGTCACAAATTGCTTTACAGCAAATGTGATAATACAAAATGGTTAAACAGGTCCTGCTTATTGACCCACTTGATAGAGTTGGAAGGGTTAGGAGCGTGTGAAAAATGTCAGTGGTAAATGTTTTTTAGGAATGGAATACCCCAAGTTAGTGAAGATTAGGTTAGCTTACATAACACATAGCTTATGGATCCATCTGCTCTGATAAATAATTAGTCACAACAAATGCCTGGTTGCTTACATAAATGTCACTTAGTTCTATGAAAGGTAAGAACAACATATGGTCTTCTAGATCCAGTTTTCTATCAGTTGTTCTGAATGATCTGTAATAACAACTATGCTGTATTTTCTGTATGTTCTTGCATGTTCACTGACAAGATTTTCCATTTTTCATGACCAGGTATTAACTTGCAGATAAAGCCTGTTTCTCTTCCTGTGTAATGACAGAAAGATCTTCTGACTTAGCATGGTTATTTCCCAACATAGAAGTTAAAGTTCTGAATAGCCTTAAAGATGAAAAAATGCACTATGTTCTTTTCAGTCAAGTCGTGTGTCACAAATTTATTCTGGTATAAAGACTGGAATGTAATTTTTGTCTGTTGCATTCCTCTCTGCAGTTTCCTATTGAGGAAGAAGAAGAAATATTGTCATCAGTTCTGCCAGATTCGAAAAAGGAAAATGACTTACCAGATTTCCCCCACATTGAAGAGTTTGGAAATCTGAGCTCTGCTCAAGCTAGGCTAGCCTATGAAGATTCTCACTTGCTTATAAATCTGGAGAAGCAAAAGGTGGAGCTGGAGAAACAGCGACTGGACATCGAAGCCGAAAGGTTGCAAGTGGAGAAGGAGCGCCTGCAGATTGAGAAGGAGCGGTTGCGGCACGTTGACTTGGAGCGTGAGAGGCTTCAGATTGAGAAGGAGCGACTTCAGATCGAGTGGGAGAAACTCAGGCTAGAGACTCTGCATGCTGAAAAACCTGCCCTGGAAAATGACCTCACCCAAACAGAAAAACCCGTCATGCAGCCTCTGGATCTAGAAACTGAAAAGTTAAAACTTGAAAAGGAACGTTTGCAGTTAGAGAAAGAGAGGTTGCAGTTCCTAAAGTTTGAGTCAGAGAAGCTGCAGATTGAGAAGGAACGCTTGCAAGTGGAGAAGGAGCGCCTTCGAATTCAGAGAGAGGGTCACTTGCAGTGAATGTCTCAGCTAAAGTGTCAACATTAGTGTTTTGATGTTTCTAAATTAGAAGTAGTTTGTTTATTAAAACTGAAACTGTCCTAGAGGCTTAACATTCTTCTGTTCAGAGTTGAATGTTGATGTTAAACTGAAAAAAAAATGGTGCTCAATATATCAATGTGCCTACATAAATGAGCTTACGTGTGAAATTGCTTTTCAGTGTATCAGAAGTTAAGTGTTATGTTCTCTTGTCTTCAGTATTGTGCTGTATTAGTTTGGTGTCCTCCTCTCATAGAGGCCTTGAGAAGAATCAAGGCTGAACCTTGTACTTTTTGTCACTGTACTAACAGTAAGGAAGGATCAAAATAAATCAGCATTTGTTGTGAGGACATGGTGCTGACAATAGCCTATATGGTAAAGAAGTATAATTTAGGCAGAACACAGGAACACAGAGTCATTATGAGATTGATTCATTAAATTTTATTCTCCCCCCCCCTTTTTTTCCTCCACCCCCACAATTGGGAAAAAGAGTTGAAAAGTTATCTAGAAGTTAAAGTGCAAGTTAAATTCATTGCAGTTGTGTTTACTGTTGTTCCATGGCTTGAACTGAATGGGAGTGCAGAAAATAGGTTTGGGTTTTTTTGTTGTTGGTTTTTTGTTTTTTTTTTGCATGAAGTATTCATATTAGGTAAAGTTACACATCAGCCATACCTACTATAAGCTGGACTGTTGGTTTCACCAGGTCATTAATAATGCTGTATGGAGTAGAGCACCTGTGTTAGTATAGCACAGAGATTTACTGATTGATCAGGCATGCTGTCTAATGAGTCTGTGACGACCCCCTGAAGGAAATTGCTAGACCTTGTTTGTTCCTTGAAAGGCACTAGCTGGTGATGGGAGTCTCAGGAATGGAGACATGGAGACTGAGCACAGCCTAAGCACTGAGCTTGAGCACTTACACACTCCTTGCTGGTTCTGCCTGGCCGGCACCAAGGCCATGTCTGCAAGGCAGCCAGAAGAGGCTTCTGTGGCTCTCTATGTAATATATTTTAATTAGACAAACAGAAATGGTCAGTGCTGAAGGCTGTAAGTATTTTTCATAAGCAATGTATTCATATACCAAAAAAAAACAACTAAGGAAGGAAGCTTTCTATTATTTCATATATGTTTAAATCCCAGATGAGCCAGACTTTACCTTTCTCATATTTCTGCAAATAACCATCTTGTTAACTCCATTGGAAATTTAGGACGGTGAGAATACTAAATCTAAACATACGTTGAGTGACTTAGGTGAATTCTTGTGCAAGTAAATATATTTATACCACTACAGGTTTACTTTTATTCTGCAAAGATTATTTTTTTATTACTGAAACAAGTGTGCTTCTACAGTGGAAATAAATTTGACTACTACACTCCAAAATGGCTCTTGAGGTTTTCTTCACAGAGAAACAAGGTGACATCTGAAGAGAAACCTGGATACTGAACACTGCAGCACTCCAAAGTTGCTGATGCCTGTATTCCCTGTGTAGTCAGTCAGAAGGATGAGGTGCCTCAGAGTCTGACTTAAATCATCTGGGACTTAACTTGAGAAAGGAAAAGGGAAGGAGACACCAACCAGTTAGATAGAAAGGCCCTGGGGCAAGTTTCTCCGAGTTTTTTCTTCCTGAATGTGGTGGGCTGACCTCAATGGGATGCCAGGTGCCCACCAAAATTGCTCTATCACTCCTCAGCTGGACAGGGGAGAGAAAATACAACAAAAGGCTCATGGCTAGAGATAAGAGCAGGGAGAAATCAGCAATTATAGTCATGGGCAAAAGTGGCTCGACTTGGGGAAATTATTTTACTACCAATCAGTTAAGAGTAGAGTAATGAGAAATAAAACCAAATCTTTCACCACCTTTTGCACAGCATTCCCTTCTTCCCAGGCTTAACTTCACTCCTGATTTTCTCTACCTCTCTCTGCAACTGGTGCAGGAGGATGGGGAATGGGCACTGCGGTCACTTCATCACACACTGTCTCTTCTCCTTCCTCGAGGGGAAGACTCCTCACACTCTTCCCCTGCTCCTGCATGGGGTCCTTCCCATGGGAGACAGTCCTCCATGAATTTTTGTAACAGGAGTACTTTCCACAGGCAGCAGTTCTTCATGAAGTGCTCCAGTGTGGCTCCCACAGGGTGCAGTCCTTCTGGAATAGGCTGCTCCAACATGGGTCCCCTGTGGGGTCTCAAGCCCTGCCAGAAAACCTGCTCCAGTGTGAGCACCTCTCTCCAGAGGTCCTACTGGGAGCCTGCTCCAGTGCAGGCTTCTCCCAGTGCTCCAGTGCAGGCTTCTCCCAGGGTCACAGCCTCCTTCAGATGTTTCCACGTGCTCTGGTGTGGGCTCCTCCACAGGTTGCAGGTGGATCTCTGCTCCCCCAATGGCTGCAGGGGCACAGCTGCCTTGCCATAATCTGCACCGTGGGCTGCACGGGAACTTCAACTCCAGCACATGGAGCACCTCCTACCCCTCCTTCTGCACTGACCTTGGTGCCTGGGGCATTTTGCTTGGATATTATCATTCCTCTCTGGCTGCATTTGTTTCTGTGCATTTTTCTCTTGTTAAATACATTATCCCAGTGTCAGTAGCACCATCAGTGATGGACTTGGCCTTGGCCAGGGGCGGGTCCATCTTGGAGCTCCCAGGGATTGGCTCTGTCAGACATGTGGGGCATCTTCTGGCAGCTTCTCTCAGAAACCAGCCCTGTAGCCCCTCCTGCTACCAAGACATTACCTCACAAATCTGATACACCAAAATAAAGGGACACATTGTCAGCTCCCTGATTATGTATCAAGCAAATTGAAATTAAAAGTAACTTACTGTGATTTGGAGAAAATACTTATCTTTTCCTTTTAAAACATGAAAGAGGCAAAATTCATGGAGTTAGTCAGGACTGTCTAGTGCACAGAACATTGACTGAGATAGTGGGATAGTGTGGATTTTATGATTGCTGTACCCTGAGGTGACCAAGTTTCTAGATAACAATTCTGACTGCCAAACAGGGTCAGAGTAGGAACAAGGGGCAACACAGTCAGCTCTGCAAGAGGTAGTGACCAGAAGAACCAAGCCAGGACAGAGAGAACTTTCCTACAGTCTCATCTGGAAGATGTGTCTGGCCAGGAAGGAGCAGATGTGGACTCTGGCTCCTGTTTCAACAGGTAGTTGAGCTGCTGCTTGATACCAGCACCTCTATCTTCATGTTTTACTCCATTTATCAGTTAGGATAATGATTTGTATTTTACATTTAACATCTTCAGAACTGTACCCCAAGAGCATAAAAGGTTTTAGGGAAAAATGAATAGATAAATCTGAACCATTTCTGAATTCTCAGTTGTTCAGAAATTTGATCACTTCTTCAAATGTTAATAGAGCTATATGTAAGCAATTACTTTTTCTAACAACTATTCAGCCTCCTAGCCAAATGATATATCTTTTGGTTACAGAAAACATCTTGAAAAATACTGAATGATGAAATTAAGTACTGTGATAAATCATTGAAAATACAGTTTCAACATAAAAATTAGAGAAAATTACAGAGTTTAATACATCAATTCTATAGCTTGCTCTTTTCATAATGAAAATGCAGTAATTTTGTGGTAATTTGAATTTAAATGTCAAATATTTAAATACTGATCTGCAGTCTCTTAAGCTTTAATTGCTTGATTTACCAACCTGGGATCCTGATAGTGAAGCCTAAGGGTAAGATTTCGACCCTGTAAATGTCACCCATGTTAGAACACACACGTGAACTCAGTGTTCTACCAAAGAACAATCATGGGGTAAAGGTTGTAAATGCAGCACCAAGAAACAGCCCAGGATGAACAGCAGCCACAGTCCCAACAGAACACAGCTGACAAAGCACAGTAGGATTCAAAGACAACTTCCTTTCCTTGAGTCAGTGGTCTTGGGTTATTTCTAGGACATTTTGAGCAACTTTTTTTGTGCATAAAGAGATGCTGCAAGCAATGTGTACACAAGGTATAAAATATTAATTTATTAAGACAAACAAGAGATGGTTAGGATTTCCTAAGCATTTGTATCCTCATCACCTCAAGGTGTTTTTACTAGCCAGGGAATTATCAGCCAGGAGACGAAGAGTTTCTAAAATCCCCCTTGCAAGTGGGAACAGAAGCCTGTAGTTGATATTTCTTCACCTTTTCACAGAACTGTTCATGCAGTTGCCACAAAAGAGCATCAGTGATGAGTATCCTCTCTGGCTCATTCGCCCCCACCTGCAGAAAGGCACCGAGTGCTCCAAGGAGGTGGAGTCAGACCTAGGGCTGATATTTTACAAACACAAAAATACCCTCAAAAATCCTACTCTCTGTCAGTCAGGAACCTTGACAGAAGTGATAGGTGGGAGAGGAGGGAGGAGGAAAGACTATTTTTTCTCTGTTGTTGCTGAAATTAATTAGTGAATTTAAGCCAGATGGTGTCAGAAAATGTCACCACATGCAGTAGTATTCAGTTTTTTTCTTTTTTTTTTCTTTTTCCTTTTATCCCTTTTCTCTATTTTCTTGCATTTCTCTTTTTCCTTTTTCTTTTCACTTTTTCCCTTTTCCTTTTTCTGTTTCTTTTTCCTTTCTCTTTTTCATTTTCCTTTCTTTGTATCACTGTAAGTCTGAATACCTGCATCACTCAGACACTGTTGAAGTTTGAAGCTAACATTAAGATGAAATATAAATGGGCTGGATTATTCCATAGGTTAATGGATTTGTTTTGCATCAGGGACTCAGAATGTTTGTAGTTAGTATTAGGACTATGGAAAGATTTTAATCCAGGCTTTAAAAAAAAAATAGAAAAAGGAGAAGAAAGGAAAAGAAAAAAGATTTTATGTTTTAATAAATTCCCACCTTTTTTTTTGTTTTCAGATAATCAGCTTATTTGAAGATGCACGCTCCAAGCAAATAAGAGGAGGCAGGGACGAATGCCTTTAGTATGAACTTGGGGCAACTTGTAGTACTTCATCTTTTCCTCTTATTCTTTTTTTATTGTTATTATTTTGCCAATTTGTACCAAACCCATGATTTTTCAAAGCACTGTGCCACTCATGCTTTTGGTTTGGTGTCCTCAGGTGATCTAGCAATGACACAGCGATCAGCCTTTTGCCACTCAGGTAGCATCACATGGGAGTCAGGGAGGGAGCTCTGGGCAATGGGAGCTCTTGCCCACGACTCGTTGGGTTTTCCTCTCTAGTATCTTAAAGCCCTATCTCCTGATGCTAGGTCACACTTATGATGCCAATGAATGCAAGAGGTCTCAGCCATCACAAAACATACTAGAAAGAAAAATAGGTCCACTGACAGAAGACCAGAAGAAGCCCTTTTCAGACACTGCGCATAATCCTTTTAAACTTGACCTGCTTTAGAGGACACTTCCATCCTCTCCTTTTACAGATTATTAAGAATGCCATTGTTATTTTCTGTTCCAGTTTTATTGGTTTTAATTTCCCTGCTTCATTCTATCAGTAGTTTTAGTCTATACATTAGACTGTGAAATACCTTGTCTTGTTACTTCCATATTTTCTAATTGCAACACTCCATCATTAGTCAATGAGTTCATAATGTGGAAGGCAAAGTTGCTATTTCATTTCATGCTATATAATACAATGCTTTTGGTTCAGTAATTACATTGTGCCAGACTTGTGATCAATCCTGAGATAGCTCACTTGTGATGGATAGCCCCATCACAGTGTATAAGAGTTAAAGGAAGAAGCAAATTTTTAATTTTGCTCCTCTGTCAATTTAGCTATTTGAATACTTCTTTTCAGACCAATATTTATCTCACTGTAGAAATTACAGAAACGAGAACTTAAAAGAGAGAATTGAAGTTTGAAAAGCATTTTATAAAGTTGTGGTTTGCAAACCAGGAAAGATAAAAATTAAATGTTCTTCCACAGAAAGCTATTGTGTGTTATTCTGTTAATGGATTGCCAATCTTTTATTCACCTGTTTAATGTACTGGAGAAAACCATTATCTGCTTCTTATAACTATTCTAAGGGTTATGTGAAATGAGCTCATCATCTTACTGCTATTGCTGAGTTCTAGGTCTGTGAAAAAAACATTTCCAAAGGTTTTCTTCTCTGTCATAGAAGTGTTTGTGAGTCAAACAATTTTCTGAAGTGCAGGCAACTTTTAGTCATAGGACGTAGAGAGTGCCCTTTCCTAACAAGGGAAGAATTGCAAGTATGGGGTGCAGGAGTGCAGTGTGGGTCACAGGGATGGCCAGGACAGCCACGCCAAGGGAGTAAGGGTGGAGAGAGCTGTAGCCTTTAGGGACAAATGACGTCCTAGTGCCCTAAGGTTACAACAGAGGAAAGCCTGATTGTAGTGGGGCATGTTTACACTTTTCTGAAAAGGACCTGCTAGGAGCTAATTTCATGGACAGAATTTCTGTCCAGACAGGCTTGCTTTGGTTTGATAAAGCAAAATTTGTGTTCTTGCATATCTTTGTAGATATAAGGGCACAACCTATTCCTAAGTTTTGAGCATAAATAGAAAAATTTCCTATTTATGTTATAAAATTCTCTTCATTGCTCTGTGACTTTTGCTCAGGCTGCACCTTGGACTTTTCCATCTCACATCATATCTGCCATCCTTTTTGTACATAAATTCTTCCCCCAAGGAATACCAGCAAGATCATACTACTCAGAAATAACAAACTTAAAAACCCCTCAGAAACACAAGGTACAGTACCCTAGTGGGGGTTTTGTCATCTCACCAAAGCAAGGCGAGGTGGCTGTGTCTGCAAATTATGCCAAGGTCATTTTGTATCCAAAACTTTGGGAAAGGTCTGAGGTTCAGAATTCAGTTAGAGGTAGTTCAAGAGAGAGAGAGGGCAGCAGGAGGACCAGACTGGCGAAGCAGATAGTACACACTCTGCTGTGACAGTGGATACTAAAACAGCTGAAAGGAGTTAACTGTGATACTTAACAAGTAGAGAGACAAGCAAATAGGGAAACTAGGCCTCAGACAGAGCATTCTGGCCAGAGGCCGCCTGCCTAGCTCCACTGCCTCCCCCGCTTTGTCAGGAAGAAACAATACAGCATTGCTTTGGGTTTTCTATTGAAGCAGCTCCTTCCAGCATTCCCTGCATAGCAGATGAACAAAACCGACATGCAAGGCCAGCTGTAATGATAAAAGAACAACACAAAAGCACCAGATCTGGAACTGGATTATAGGGGTGGAGTCAGTAAGTGAATTCCAGGGACATGGGTGAAGGCCAAGAACAATAGCAGCTACAGAATGGATAGCATCTCACCTCTCTTCTTGGCTCTCTAGGATCAACCTGCTTTTCTATTGATTCAAGTATTCAACTGACTTTGAAATGGAAACATCACTACTATTTTATACTAACACAAAGGTCTTTTAGTTGAAGGTCTTCAGATTGTTTCTGAGAACAGCAAACTGTTCCATCCAAGAGAATTTTGGAGAAATACTGTGAAGACAGATCATTTGATCAGTCACTTCACTTCTGGTATGTATCTTTTTGCACTATTGCATCAAAATAGCAATTANATAAACAATATTTTTTTTAATTAAAACAAGAGTTGTCCTTATTCCTGACAAGAAAGTAAAAACACAGCAGAAAAAGTGGGGAAATTGAATATGCAAAGGTGAAGAGATGAATTATTAATTTTACCATGCCTGGGTTCAGATATGCTGGACAAGAACAACACTTTAGTGCCTTGAGCACTTGCAGAACTGATCCCTCCTTGGGGAATATGCCTCAGGATTTCTGAAGAGGACCTGAGAACTCAGGAGGAGCCAAGACGGTGGGTGGTATCAGCACAGACCCTTGCAGAGTATTAGAGTCCTTAAGCCTGGGATCCCAGGGGTCAGTCTGTGCCAACTCTGAGCAGCTGGGGGAGGAGGAGAGGTTCAGCATCCTACTGAACTGTGGCTGTCCTCTTCCAGTTACCCTGAAGCTTAAGGAATTGCACAAAATACAGAAAGGAAAGAAAACACAGATAAGTGTTACTAGTCTTTTGTATTGGTTTTAGTACACAGAAAAATCTCAGCACTAAGGACAGGAGACGAAAATGGACCAATCTAATGAAAACATTAAAAAAAAAATCTGTTCTTTTGTGTGCTTGTGTAGGTGCTACTTTTCAAGACCTGCACAGGGCTTGAACAAGAGTACAGTTGCTTTCAGATGTGTGTAGGTCTCCCTGCAGATACCTCCCAGAGCACTGGCACATGGTCTGCTCTAGGGCTGGTGGCTGGTGCACTAATGGCTTTCTAAATGACTCAAAGCAGACTACAGCTAAAATAACTAACACTGTTTCTCTTACAGGTTGGAGCTGGAGTGATCTTTTGGCTCAGAAATATAGAGGGAAAAGGGTGGGCTAATCCAGAATGGTTTGCAGGAAAGCTCTTGCTTCTAAAGAACAAGGTAAGGGTTATTGCCAGCCTCTAAACTGTCTCACACTGAAGAAAAAGCATTTCTGTCAAATCAAATAGGCATTGTCACATAAAGAACTGATTTATAGTTGACCTCATATAAAAGATGTAGATAATCTAAACTTTTTTGCCCTAGATCATCGTGATAACAAAATGTCTGGAAGCAGTTCTTTCAGAGGCAGAAGTGAACACAAACACTTGCCCTACTCAATTTTTATCACAAAAGGACCCTTCCTGTGAATTGAAGTGCACGTGCTGGCTCCTCCTTCTTCCTGGAGCCCGCCAGCTTCCCTTCCTTCAGATTGTTTTTCCATCTGCAGTGTTTATAATAGCTGCAATGTTTCTGCAAGACGGAGACATGGCTGCTTATTTAGGAGGCTGTACTCAGAAGCTTGTCAGTTTAGCTGGACTGTTTGCCAGAAAAGAAAATTCAGTCTATTAAAAGATGCCAACTTTTATTCAGGATGAGCAAATCCATTCAGAAAATAAATCCCTTGTGCCCTCTTCATACTCTCCCTTTTGATACATGAGCATTGTTAAGTCTGAGTAGTTCATATGTTTATTCTTTTTGTAGAAAAGAGTTATTTCCTGTAGAACAAAAGTCTTTTGAGAAAGAAATCAAGCTCTGTGAACTTCAGTTCACAGCTTTTTATCCAAGAGTTCAGAAAGAGGTTAAGGGAAAAACAAAAACAGTGCAAGTGGAGCAGACTTCGAAAAGCTTCTCCTGAACCTGCTCTAACATTGTCTAAGGGAGGGAGCAACCTCCAGACTTGATCTGCCAGCTTCTCTTGAGGTCAGCAGAACCTTCTGCATGACACAAATGGTGTCAGGGCCATGGTCCTTCTCCTGACAAGCACTGTGCTGGCATCCTCACCGTTGCCTGCACCAAGGGAAGCACAGAAGACTCAGCAGTGTCTCTGCTGCCATTGAGTTGATGGAGACCTGAACAGGAATGTGTATGTGTATGTGTGCATTTAAACCAAAGGAGGTTCAGGAGAGTATAGGTTCTGATGGAGATGGACCCCATGGACCACATGTGCACACTACAGATCTGGGGGTTTGGGGTATTCATGAGTGGGAGGTGTGGTGGTGCATCCTTCCTTTCCTCCCAGGCTATACTATGATCAGAGAAATGCTCGTGAGGCCTTGGCCTATGACAAACAGTACCCGGACTGAGCTCCTCTTGACCTTATCAGGAACACTACCTGTTCCCAGGAACGTGTGCTGCCTTACAGCCTCCAGCCCTTTTTTTTTTTCAAATGGACAGCCTTAGAAACTTTTTTTGCCTGAATAGCAACCCAAGTGGAATGACATTTTCATTCTCAAACTTTCAAAGAAAATGTGCTGACCCAAAGTGTGGCCAGGATGAAACTTCATTATGACTAGAGCCTACTCTCTTGTGGCCCCATAAACAGCAGTCCAAAATGTAGTCCAAACCCTTTGAGTTCTCCTGGACCACAGTGACTGTGTGCATACAAGGGTTTATATGCTATAGCTAATGTGGGAGAAATGCTGCTCTCCTGGATTCTTAAGTACTTTAGATTTGTAAGTAAATTAGACCTGCAAGTAAGTCACTGTTGTGGTATTGTAAATCCCATATGAATCCTTTACTCTCTTCCTGTCCTCTTCTGCCTCCACAAAGATAGTTTTGTGCTTATTTCATTTTTTTTGGTTTGGATTGATTTTACCCTGGATTTCTGTTTGTTGTTTTTCCTCACTGTGCTTTAACCATCTAGTAAGTAGTAGAGTGAACCTTGCCAGCAAACTTTGTCATGCTGTCGCTTTTATATTAAACTTGTTTTTACTGATACCTTTGCTGGTGATTCTTTAAGCAACGGGAGGGAAGGAGGTTGTTGTTTTCCTTAATTATACTTGTCCAGCATGGCACAAGCATTCTGGGTCCTGTGTCAGGTTTTCCATCTGCTTCACAGCCTCCCCATCATTGCTGTCCTTCTATAAGTGGAGCAAACAAAGAAGAAAAGAGTGGAGAGCCAGGACAGTTGGAGAATTCAGAGATACTCTCAGGAAGAGACCAAATCAACACTAGTAACTCCTAAGGAAATTTAAACCACTTTCCCTATCAAGTGGTGAAGAGGATGTCATTGGCACAGATTCGAAGTCTACTAAGGAAAAAAAAGGAGCCTCTTTGAGAATGAAGAAAAGGAAGGAAGAAGCAAGTTCCTTTGTTAAGAAGTGACTATACTGGTTATTCAAACTGATTGATAATACTGAGATAAATGGATTTTAGTCTGAAATCATTCCTCCAGAAACAATGGTGAACTTCTGTTGTGAGACTTTCAGAAAATTAGTGGTGCATCCATGGAAAAGGAAATCATAAAACTGGAGGGGCAGAAGAGAGCTGCTCAGGTTAGTTGCATAGCACATTTTCCTGATGGAATATTTCTTGCCAAAGGCCTGGGCTACACAACTCTCCTGGGATGAGTGAGCAGGTCCAGAGTTGTGATAGATACAGTTTGTGTGGCACAATGGCATTGTTTAGAGCTAATTTTAATTTGATAGCTAAAAATGAATACCATGAAATAAACAAACAGGGAGCTCTGAGACTATCTTTTCAGGTGAACCAATATCTTCCCATCAAGCTACTTTTCTGACAGTCTCTTTGTTTTTCCATAGTGTAAATTCCACACTGATCTTATTAATCCTGCATTTTTTATTGGAGATAGTTTCTCTAGACTTGTCTCTGCTCCTTTGTTATATTCAACCTGGAGTTCAAACTGAAATTTTAAATTATTTTTTAAACTGGTGTAGCGAGACGGGGAGTAAAACTGAAGTGTCCTGTTTAGATTTCCCAAATCTTGGGTACAAGGGTTACCTGGAAAAATTTTCCCATTATACGGATTTTTTTATACTGGGGAAGGAAGGGAAATAACAGGGACTGAGCAAAGGTAGGAACTTGTTTTTAACAAGTACTAAAGGAAATTCTAACAAGGTATTTGTGAGAACTAAACCCAAATGCCTCCAAAGTTTTTAAATTTAGCATTTTTGGCTTGTTCCTTATTGAAATTTGACCTCCAGTGTAACTACTATCAACCTCTGCAGCCCTGAGAGATGCTGTTTCATAGGTGATGAGACTCTTCAGGGAAAATCAGGTTTGCAAGAGCTGAGCATATTTATGTCAGCAGCAGAAAGAATGGTCCAAATAAATTCTCAGACATTCCCCTTCAGTGGTTTCCCATACATGGGCACCCAAGTTTGACAACATCACCAAGCTGACTCAAGAGGGTTACAAATGGACAGGCAGCTTTGTCACCAAAATACCAGGCAGTTAATCTCCAGAAGCAAAACACAGAGAAGGATAACTGAGGTGTGTTTTTTTCTGTAAATAAAGGCTGATGTCAAGATTTACTGGTGTGGTCTAGAGGCAGGCAGCACTGTTAGTGCCTGTGCAATATTTTTCCCAGGGCTATACAAGAAATTTCAGTTTCAAATGGAGTCTGTTTGGTAAGTTTTAGCAGTTCTTATGTATTTAGCAAAAAAACCCCAACCCACCAACCATGCCACTAATATATACAAAATACAGCAGCCAAAAAACTTTTTGTCCTTTATTTTATGTATGTGTGGGTATATAGGAAATCATCCAAAAGAAATCAAATTAAGAAATGCATCACCAATTATCAAATACACATAAATTAATCTTTTCTGCTTGAAATACCAGTTCAGGGGACGTATTCTCCTACTCATCACATTTCCCACTGAAATTAACAGAACAAGGTTGTCGGCCCGCAAGGAGTAGGCAGGGAAAAAGCCACCACATGTTCACTGCAGCATGTGATAATAACTCACTGCCGAGTGTGGTTGGGCTCTCATCCCACCTTGTCCTCCCTCCCACAGTCGATTACTGCCCTGGGATTTGGCCAGTTGCT
Organism: Aleadryas rufinucha; assembly: GCA_013397815.1. NCBI lineage: Eukaryota > Metazoa > Chordata > Aves > Passeriformes > Aleadryas > Aleadryas rufinucha. Next base: position 264,271 of record VZTH01015485.1, on the reverse strand, counting down.
CCAGGATCATCTCTTGCGGGGGTAAACCTGCCCTAGGGGTCCTAGGTGGGAGCTTGGCTTCATTCTTCTCTTCCCCGAGTGTCCATCCAAGGCTGGTGGCTGTGGTGGGGCCTGGGAGATGCCCTCGCTGACTGCTTTTGTGGGGAGAGCTGGCAGCAGGAAGGAGCATCTCTTCACTTGGGTCACTGCTAGGACAGCAAACCTGCCCCATCCCTGAAGAGAGATCAGGCAGATCTACAGCTAAAACCAGGCAAGGCAGAGCTTTCTGTCTTCAACTGGACACATCTGAACGGGTCTTGCAGGGCTGCAGAGAAGTTTCCCTTCCTCCTGCCTAAATGGTCTCAGATTGACAAAGCTTTTAGGAGTATGAAATATGGCTGACTGAAGCATTGTGCTGACGCAGCCCAAGAGTGCATGTATCAAGAGCCACTCCAGGCTGAAGAAAACTGCTGTACAATCAGCTATTTAAATAATAGATCAATTTAATTTATCTGACAGAACATGTCATGACAGCACAGCTTGATTAAGGTCTAGAAATATCTACATGAGAGATTTTAGAGGGTAGGGTATTCTAGCAGGTAAAGGCAAAACAATGCAATCAAATTCCTGGATATGGAAAAAAGCTGTGTTTAACCTTAAAAAAGATAGGATTTAAGTCAGTTCTGAGTGGCATTTAAAAGCCCAGCACCAGCATGGGAGGTGCTGTGGGTTGTGACAAATGTGACCTCTGATGAGATGCTTGCAATTTTCCCTTTTCAACTGTAGAACTGTGAGTCTCTGACAAGAGTAAGGGATTTCCCAAATTGTCCATGCTGATAAACAATCAAGGTCTGAGTACCTCAAGAAGATAAACACCCCAGGTGGTAGGTTGGTATCGTGAGATGGAGTCAGCATGCACCACACAAAAATTAGCTTGTGAAACCAAGTGACCAGCCCACACCCCAGTGTTTTTTCTCTGTTATCTTTATATGGTATAAATTAATATTTTGTGCTGGTAGATGCTCCTTATCTCATTGCAGTCCTGCTATTATGATGTCTTTTTCCAAAATAAACACCAGAAAACAGCAACCCCTTGAGCTTTATAGCTTAGTGGTGGACTTGGAAGTGTTAGGTTCACAGTTGACTCACCGATCTTGAAGGTCTTTTCCAACCAGAATGATTCTACAATTCATTTGCAACAGTTTGCATTTACTCTGCTATGAATGTTTTCTCCCTCCAGCAGTGATAACCACCTCAGCACTGCATCTATCACACATATCCTTTTGTCTGCCAGGACTTTGCTATAGCAGCTCTCCCCGTTCCTTTGGCTCTATGCTTTCCCTTAAATCTCTCGTAGAAATGAAAATATCCCTCTTTCCTTTATATGAGGAACTGTGTGCCTACAGGCAGCACAAGTCCAGGCAACTACACCTAGATCTTGCAAAATGGGGATTCTCCTAGTGAAAGAGATTTGGGAAATATGTGTTACCTGATCATGAAAGGAGCAGAGAGAGCAAAGGGGCTGTGGGGAAGCAGGGCATTATAAGGAGCAAGGGTTTAATATATAGTCTCATCCTTTTAATACTACCTGTTTTCTAGATATGAATAATCCTTGGTGAAGAATGACAGTTCTCCATTGGGATGGACAAATCAGGATCTGTGGGTGTGCTGTTGGCTGTTAAATTTTGTGCATGATCAGCACCTTAAATTGCACCCTCCATATCATCTCCCAGCACACACTGCTGTATCACATGCTAAGCATAAGCCTCCTGCTCAGCAGCCTGTTCCTTCTGTCCCAGGAAACTTGTTGCTTCCCTCATCTTTGTTGACTCATCGCTGCCACGTTGTCTGCAAAGGGTTTGAAAGTCAGAAAATCCCACTTATGGAATGTACTTTTAAGAACGGCCCCAAAGTCTCATGTCAGCCAGTTCTGTTGCCTTTTTCACTTTAGTTCACTAGGTAGGATCTGCTTGGCCACAAAATGAGTGATTCTCTCTCTCTCTCTCTAGACTGTCCATTCTAGGAACAATGCTGTTCCATGTTGCAGAGTCAGTGACAGGAAGGAAACAGTCCTCCACTGAAAAATGTTTTCAGAATAGCATTTAACTTGCAAGAAGCTCAAGGCCACTGCAAGTTTCTGTATCAACCCCCACTCAGAGCTAGGACATCCCACCTCCGTGTTAGATCAAGTTGGTCAGAACCACATCCAATAGCTTTTAATTACCCCTGATAATGGAGTCTCCACATTCTCTCTGAGCAGCCTGTCTCCGTGTTTGACCAACCTTTCTGTAAAAATTTTGTTTACTAATGTCTAACTTGGACTTCTGCTGTTGGCTTCTTCTCTCCATTGCACTTTATGTCCCCTTCATGCCTTTGTACACAACTCTTGGCTTGGTGTTTCCAGAGATGCTCTCTCTTTCCTTGCAACAATCTTCCACTGGATTTGTTCTGTCAAGATGTTTGGATTTCTGCTTGACCACTAGGAACAGATCAGTACAAAAGATTTAGCCTTTCTGTGACTCATTCCAAGGACTTGCTCCAAGTACTGTCCAAGTTTGTGAATACTGCTAGAATTCTTTCTTTGTTTTTGTTTCAATTGTGCATTTTCTGTTTGACATTAATGGTAGCTGGAACTGTGGAATTTGGCATTTTTTCATCTTTTTTTGTGGGCTGACACCAGTCTTCACATTGACTGAAATGTTTCTCAGTGGCATGTGCTGATTCTCTATAAAAATTTCAATACCACAGTTGGAAAATGTACAAATCTTTTTCTTTCCTCTTCTTTCTTCTAACCAAGAACATAAGAAAGGATGTTCTAAAAAGGGACATTTTTTTGTCTTAGCATCATTTTACTGCATAAATGGGGGTTTTGGGATTTATCCAAGGGGGCTAATTGGAAAATAGAAGATAAAGTTTTCTGATTGATGACTTCATACCAGGAAAGAAAAAATATTATTCTGCTTAGAAATTACTTCCGTTTTCTAACTACTGGGAAACCCTTCAGATATATCAAATTTACTAAAATGTGGTGTTTATCCCTTTGTGAAAGCTTACTGTATGGGTATAAATCTTATTTTCCTAAGGGATATTAAAGTAAATGGGCCTGAGGAAATACTGTTGAAATATTTATCTTCTTTCAGCTGTAAATTTAGTCAGAGAGAAGTTAGGATATTTGGCATTTTATACAGAGAGAAACTTTAGGTTTGCAAAGCTTCATCTCTCTTTCTTCTTCAAATCCAAGCTTATAAACAAAGGAACTGTTCCCAAACTGTCACCATGTCACTCAGTTCCACGAAGTCACCTCATCACTTCTATTACTATAACAACTTAACATCATCTGTTGCTAATGCCACAAAAACATTGCATTACCATCATTTTGAAAATAACTCTGAAGTGATGACTTTAAATGCAATCTTTCTGCAATATTTTGAAGAAAATCACTGCTTTAATAAGAAAACTTTAAAGTATTATTTATTAAATATTAATAGCACTTGTAATTTGTCATAATAAAATAATGTTGCTCACTATTAAAACATACTTTTCCCTTTTGTTCTCCCTCATTATTTTCTATTTCATATGAAATATTGAAAAGTTTTGTATGAAGCTAAGACATTAGTAAATAATTTAGAAAAACTGAATGCAATTTAAGATGGACAAATGTAAAACTGTACACTTAAGTAGAAGTAATCCACCACAGAAATGCACAATGAAGGCTGAGTGGCTCTGTAGCTTTACTGAAAAAAGTCAGGAAGAAAATGCACCAACATCCTCCTACTCCTGCAGATAGAAAAAATAGATAAAATTTAGGAATTCTGTCTGCAATGAACATGGAAAGGAATCCTTGTGTTTTTATTGTGACCACTCATCAGACTGGAATTGGAGGAAGATTTTGATATGCGACTTCACGATGGATTTGGTTCAGTTGGAAGGAATCCCAGGGACACCAGCGTGACCAGTCGAAGGTTTAGAAATTAGTCTAAGGTTAGCTGTCATGCAGAACTGTAGGTATGATGTTGCCTTGCGAGGGGGGCCTGCCTGGTGACAAGATCACAACCTTTATCATCTTGGCACAAAGAATAGCTGTGAGTGGAAGAAACTCCAGTGGGTGGGAGAAAGCTTTGGGGCTTGATGTAGGTGAGCAAAGGTGGAAAAACTGAGGGCAGAGAAAGAAATTCATGACCAAGTGGTAAGCCAGGCTTTGGCAGAAGGAGCTCTGACAGGAACATGCTGGATACCAGAGTTGTAGTGAGGCTTGAAATAAGGAAAGAGAGCTAAGAGAGTGTGGGGGAGAGCAAGGGAGTTGTAAAGAGGAAAGACAGCCAAGCAGAAACCAGTAGAGCAGGTCCACAACTCACTCATTCAAATTTCCATTTCCATCAACCCCTTTCCTCCTCACCAGCTATAGCCCATTGATGCCTGTCAGGGCAGAATTCTAGCCTAGAATCTCACAAACAGGGAAAAGGGCCAAAGTGGCCCAGGAGGGAGGGAAAAGAGGAAAGGATGGGACAAGAAGGAGGACCTGAAACAAAGCACCTCAGAAGAGGGCTTTCTTCTCCTCTTGTTTGCTGATCCACAAGTGGCCAGATGAGCATCCCACAAAGTGACGTGTCCGTGGACTGTGGATTGTGACTGTTACTGAAACTCATAACAAGATGAGACAGTATGACTGGTTTGGGTGAACTTCATGCTGATGGAAAGTCAAAAGCCTATGCTGCCTTGTGGGAATAAAATCTCCAGAGAGCTTTTTTTCACGTAGACCACAAATTGCTAATGCTCTAAGACCACACACAGTCCCAAAGAGCTTCAGTGGCCTGCAGAAAACAGCATGGTTACAACAATACTGAGTGAAAGTATCAGCCAATTTCCTCTTTGGGTAGAAACATCCAACAGAATTTGCCAAAAGTAGGACGAATGGGTACATGCTTGTCAGTTCTTTTTTCCTAGGTTAATTTAATGTCACAGTGACTCCTGGTTTTCAGTTCCTAACAGAGGATGTGATAATCAGGTGGACAGGTCTGGATGCATGGGGAAATACATCAGCATGATGGACCAAATCCTATCAGTTGTGCTTGCTAATGGCTTAGATGTCTTACAGTCTTCTCTCAGTATTTGCATGCCCCCATGACCAAATAAAATGGGAGGAGAAGGATGCAGCAGCATTTCCAAATCAGCTTCTTGCCTTCCAAGCACCGAGGAACCTGTCTGAAAGAAGTGACCTTAACTGCACTCTCTCTTCTGAAACAGATTCTGTTTGATGGGGAGAAAGAGGAGACAGGTTAGAAGTTGTGCCTGCATGATTAAGAAAGAAGACTCCCCTTCTGTTCAGGAACTCTGCAGGCATTTCAGACTCGATTGCATCACGCTTGCCACTTCAAAGCCTTCAGCGACTGATCACACACTTGGAAAATATCAAACCTAACTTAACCTGACATGGTTATCAGTGTAACTCAACCTGTCTGACAGCCTCCTTCCTCAGGGTTGCTACGGCCTCCTTGTACTCAGAAATGTCTCTGGGGAAAGAGCAGGCATTACCTCCCAACATTATTCAGAGTGATAATTGCTTGTTTTAAAAGGAAGCACCTTTGTACATTTTCCTTGTCAATGATGCAATTCAGTGTTGCATACAGTGACTTTGTTTTTTTTGCTTTGTATTAGCATTAGTTTAAAATACTCCCTAAATGAAGAAATGAAGTCTTACATCTAGTCTTTATATAAATGATGTCATTTTCATATATTTTCAATTGATTTGTTATCATCCTAGATCCAATTCATGGAATAGTTCCTGTGATGAGGATGAAAACCAGTCTGCCCCTGGCTGGGGTTTCTTCTGTAGACATTCTACCTGGTGTGAAGAAATAAGCATTAATAGAGTAACATGGAAATGGAAATTTCTTTATTATCAGGAGTTAACTCACTTAAGCTGTAGGAAATACTGGCTCAAGTTCCAGCTGTAATGAAAATGTACCTAGTGAAATGCACAGTGAGAGTTTCCATGTACCTCCAGAGGGCCTCAGGCTGCACCGACCTGCCTTCAGCCCTCTTGATCCAAAATGTCATGCCTGAGGTTTGCTGAAGATACACTTATCACTAGGGAAATATCTCCCCACCTCCTCTCACCTCTCCTTTGAGAATTCAGATTTTGGGGCATCCAGCTGCTGCTGTAACCGGGGTTCCCACCGGTTTACCAGTGGCTTATATTAATTGTCAATTTTAACAAAACGTGTACCGAGCAACATAATCTTTTGGAGCTGGGGGAAAGCAGTCATCTCTAGGGGCTGGTGGTATCTCAGTAGCAGTTATGAGAGCAGCAGGAAGCTCAAAGTTGTGTATTTACACTGAGTGGCAAACAACCAACCTCTGGGCATCAGGTACTGTGTAGCTGAAGGTAATAAGCATTCAGTTTGGAAGTGATGGCAGCAACTCCATCCTTGTGTCCCTGTGTCACTGACACTGCGATCAGAGCTCATCTCACTGATGCTGCATAGGTGCCAGACTCACTCCATTCCACAGTGTGCTGGCTGGACCTGGGTCACCATGAGGAGGAGTCATCTGGCCAAGTGTAGGCACCTGTAGTGTAAATGTCAACTATTGAATGAGTCATTCTTGGTTGTCTTCACCAGTGAAACTCAGAAAAGATTGTTAGGGCAAAACCATCCCACCCACAAACAGTCATCTAAAATCAGTTACTTATACTGCATCCTACAAGATCCTAGATAGTTAAATTGGAGACGTGTGAAGTCAGTGAGTGTCACCCCAAATATCAGATGGTCTCAGAATGCCATTGCATCTTCTATAGGCTTTCCAGCAGTTATTTCTTAATCTTTGTGATGGAGCTTTTAACAGATGAAGTTTTTGTAGATTATTGATTCTGTCCTTTAGCCAAAAAGGCTTTTTTTTCCTTAGAGTTGTTTTAGAAATGTCAGGGAAATTCCAGCAATTGACTGGTACTGCAGGTAGCTGGAATACAAGAGGAAAGAAGGGAAGACACCACCTCTGTTATGTATTTATGGACTTCATGACTACTCTAATGTGTAAAAAGACTCTTTTAATAGAATTACTGGATTTAAACTGCTGCAGTCTTGTGACTTTGAAAGTCTCCACACCTTCTACACAGTTACACCAAAATACGTTTAGAAGTCTCACCAGATCAGAACTGTCCATCCACATGGTGGTTACATTTTTACACCATTATGCATGGATTTGAACAATTAATAACGGGCATAAGGCTAGGTAGAATCAGGGCCTTAGCACTGGAATCCTCACAGGAATAGCTAAAATACACAAAGACTTGAAAAGTAATATAATTGTTTTTCAAGGGCTTAGGAAAATGTGTAACTTACCTTAAAGCACTTAAAAGTCCACTTCAACAGTTTAGCCTTGTTGAAGGTCTTTAGACCTCTTCAAGATACAGCAATCTAAAAAGACAATCAGGGTCTGGCCTTTAAAACTTTTTAGTATTTGGTGCTAATGGAAGATGATGGATTGGTGAGCTGGGGGTGTGAATCCTTGTTTTAGCCATAAGGAAAGACTGACAGCAGTGCACACTCCTCTGAAGTGTGATGATAACATGCCTTAGCCTCCTAACAGACGGGTCCAGATTCTGGGCTCAGCAACACAAATGATGATGCACATCTTCATTTAGGTAAGCAGGTTGGGATATGTGCTGCTGCTTTTGAATCTACTCTCAATGCAGAATAACAACAAAAAAATTAATAAAATTTTGCCCTTAGGAAAATATTGCGGGTGGTCAGAACTTTTGAAGAGGTTGCCCAGAGAAGTTATGCAATTTCAACACTGGAGATGGTAAAATTGTGATAGAATAACAATGAGAAGCCTCTTAAGCTTTGAAATTGGATCTAGCTTCAAAGCTGAATCTACTTTAAATGGAAGTTTGAAGGAGTTGACCTCCAGAAATCCCTTCAAATCTACATTATTTCATGTTTCATATTTACTAGTTTCAGCTTGCCTGACCTTACATTTAATGCAACTGTTATGAAATCAATAAGTTATTTGGAATCTGTGACACTCCTCTCACTTAGAAAAGGAAGTGGCTCTAAANAGGAAAATGTGTAACTTACCTTAAAGCACTTAAAAGTCCACTTCAACAGTTTAGCCTTGTTGAAGGTCTTTAGACCTCTTCAAGATACAGCAATCTAAAAAGACAATCAGGGTCTGGCCTTTAAAACTTTTTAGTATTTGGTGCTAATGGAAGATGATGGATTGGTGAGCTGGGGGTGTGAATCCTTGTTTTAGCCATAAGGAAAGACTGACAGCAGTGCACACTCCTCTGAAGTGTGATGATAACATGCCTTAGCCTCCTAACAGACGGGTCCAGATTCTGGGCTCAGCAACACAAATGATGATGCACATCTTCATTTAGGTAAGCAGGTTGGGATATGTGCTGCTGCTTTTGAATCTACTCTCAATGCAGAATAACAACAAAAAAATTAATAAAATTTTGCCCTTAGGAAAATATTGCGGGTGGTCAGAACTTTTGAAGAGGTTGCCCAGAGAAGTTATGCAATTTCAACACTGGAGATGGTAAAATTGTGATAGAATAACAATGAGAAGCCTCTTAAGCTTTGAAATTGGATCTAGCTTCAAAGCTGAATCTACTTTAAATGGAAGTTTGAAGGAGTTGACCTCCAGAAATCCCTTCAAATCTACATTATTTCATGTTTCATATTTACTAGTTTCAGCTTGCCTGACCTTACATTTAATGCAACTGTTATGAAATCAATAAGTTATTTGGAATCTGTGACACTCCTCTCACTTAGAAAAGGAAGTGGCTCTAAATTTCTATTTATAATTCTGCTGGTGACTCCTTACCCTTAGACATTGCAGCTGAAGCTAAACTTGCTGTTGCATACCAATTATACATTTTGTGGTAACAGTGTTAATTAATCCCTGTCTACAACAAATATCTGCAGCTCCTTGCAGGCTGCCTTTCCTTTCTTGGTTTTCACATTAGTGTGGGTAAATTCTGAAGGTTGATGGCTTTAGGAGGTCCCTTCTGCTGTAATATTCTAATCATGGATGAAAGTATACTTACACTTTGAATATTAAAGAATATTTGTTCTTCATTCTGACATCCTATCAGGGCAGAAGCTATTATAGAATTATTAAGCAACAGAGGTGAACAGGTACCACTGTCCTCCTTCACCACATGCAATGATTACAACCAGTTGTATAAAGTTGTACTCCTTTCCCCAGGCTCTGTTCTCAATTGCACCAAGGCAAATTCAATTCAGAACATGTACATTCAGCTCCCAGAATAGTCTCTAGGTGAAAAATAGCAATAACAAGTGGTTGCATAAAACTAATTCTGCCTGTGAGGTTCTCAGACAACCCAGCAAGTCTGTACCAATTTTAAATTTAATAGGTGTTTAATAGAATACACAACCAGTGCGGGAGGGTTGAATGTGTAGAACAAAAAACTACTAATATAACAGTGAATGTCAGAGCAGGCTGGTCCTACAGTACAATTCACACCAGCTCAGAAAAACTTATTTTGCAAATGAGTCTAATAGTGTTGTGAGTGTTAATTTTAATAATTGCTCTTGATTACATTGAAACTGAAATTATTTTAAAAGCAGATAAATGCTGATATAATTCAGTTCATCATTAAGATAGCTAAATTTAGAAATCTATAGGAAAATTATGTGTCTGAAGTCTTTTCATACTCCATGGAGATCTAGTCAGTGGAGGCTTGAAAATAACTCATCTGAAGAGACTGGGACACAATTCAGTTCCTCTCCCACAGGTACCGTTTGAGATGCCTTATGCCATCTGAGACATCTGCACAGGGGTCCCTTCTCTTCTCCCAGCTGAACCCCAACTCTCTCAGGAGAGGTGTTCCAGACCTGTGATACACTTAATGGCTCCCCTCTGGACTCACTCTAGCAGGTCCACATCTTTCCTGTGCTGGGCCCCCACAGCTGGATGCAGCACTGCAGGTGGGGTCTCACCAGAGCAGAGCAGAGGGGCAGAATCCCCTCCCTGGCCCTGCTGCCCACGCTGCTTTGGATGCAGCCCAGGACACCACTGGCTTTCTGGGCTGTGAGTGCACATGGCTGAGACGTGTCAAACTTGTTATCCACCAACACCCCCAAGTGCTTCTCCCCCGAGCTGCTCTCTGTGATCACAGCAGCCATGCAGCAGCTACCGTCTTGGAGTAAGACAAAAGAGTAAGTTACTGTGGAAACAGCAGACCAATACCTTGAGATTGCTTTCTCAACCACCTGAACTGTAGTTCAACTCTCTCTGCTGTAGCATTTTCCCATCTAGATTTTTTCTTCTTTTTTTTTGTCAAATATTATATTTGCTTATGACAGGCATCAGCAAAGTGGGAGGCTCCTCTTCACCTCATCTGACCAAGTTTTCTTTCAGTAAAGCATTCCCTTGGCAAGGACAAGGCTTGGAAGTGGTAAGAGGATGTGGTGATTCCCCACTGTGGCTGCTAGCCACATGCCCTTGGTGGGTCACGCCACTCCACAGCCATGCAGCTTGGTGGCTGCATTGCTCATGCTGCTCAATTCTGAATCCTTGGTGTGGATCCGCCATAGTTACTGACACTGGACCTCTCAAAAGAGTTGGGTGGCTCGTTGCAAAGTGGAAACCTGACTTAGGGAATTAATAATGAGCTCCATGGAGCAACATTCCTAACAGCAGTGATGGGCTGTTTACTGAAAGTGAAAAATAAATGTAATGTGTTAAAGAGACAGGGGAGCGCATAAGAGGAGTAACACTGGAAGACAATAAAATATCCCAAGACAGCCCTGGCACTGCTCATGGTTGTGGACAAGGAACGGATGAAGACAAGCTCCTGGAAAAACAGACAGACACAATATTACAAAATAGGCAGCATTCTTCATACTCAGTCTCTCAATCTCTTCAGCCTCTAATATGTTACTTTGTGAAAAATGGAGGAAAACACTTTTTTCTTAAAAAAAAAAAAGACAAACCCAGAACCAACCCACCCAGAAGTTGTTTTTTAAATCTAGCTGTAAAAAGAATGGAGCTTCCAGGTTTGCTCAAAAAAGAGAAAAACCAGACAACTCATCTAACCCAGCCAAACAAACACAGAACAGTTCACAGTAACTAATGAATGTGCTAAACATGCCAGTAAGATGTGGATACAAAGTAAGTTTACTCACAGTGATCCATTGTAGCGTTATCTGTCTTTTTCTCTAAGACCCCTGCACACATTGTAGCTATTGTGCCTTAGGGATAAGCATCACCTTATTTTCGTGTTTGCCTGCACTGTCAAGCTCTGTTTAAGAACTGGTCTCCCTCAGCATATATTAAGGTGAGTGGAAGGATTTAGGCTCTTGCTGCTGTGGTCCAGCTGCTGATATTTTAAAGCCTACTTTAACATGAAGTCATTCAGTCTCGTTCTTTATTTCTCCCTAGTTGCTATAAAGGGTCTCTATTGAGTATTTGAGGCAAGAAACTCATATTTATATAGTTGATACCTGGACTGAAACTAACCCCTGCTTTGCTGTAGCTGTCTGCACCACACAGAAGGAGCATCACCTCAGTAGTGTCTGGCTGCTGTTTTTGGCAGTAGTTGAAGGTTGGTCATTGCTGGGCATCCTTAGGCTCCAGCTGTGGCCTGCTCTCCTCTGCATGAGAGCCCTGGGGGCTGAGAGAAGCACCAGTACCAGGCTTGGGGAAAGGTAAGCCATTGGAACATGACCCCTTGTGGGCCTGGAAAAGTCACGAGCTATGATTACTCCAAGTTTGAATTCACTTGCAGTCTGGACTTTGGCATGGAGCTGTTACACTGCTGGCAATACTCTGGATTCGGACACCACTGCCAGGTCTTGTGAGGCCAAGGAGAATGAGCATCACAGAACAGACTTGCTGCAACTTTGCACCTACAGACATGCCTGCTCCTGTTGACATCTGGCTTTTATTCAAATAGTGGCTGCTAGTCTTTCCCAGGCATGCTGCTGATAGGCTGGGGAATGAAAACTGAGGCTCCTGGATACCAAGCAGGCTGCATCTCTCGTCTATCCGATCAGTCTCAAGGACTGTCATTTGTACTTCCTTGCTCCCTGGCATCTCATCCCTTGACCTACCCAGAGAACAAACGCTATCACTAAATGGTTCCCTAACACCTCAGAAAGGGTTTCAGTGACTAGTACTAAAATACCTAGTGAATAATCATGACAATTCTTTGGCTGCTCAGAGTCCCTCCTCCCTGCAGACTTAAAAGAACTTCAAAAATGTGCAGGGACTCTGACTGACTCTGTCAAGGTCCTGAATCCTGTTGTAAGAGATGAGCAACCCTTTTCTGTTTTCCAGGTGGCATCCCTAATGATCAGAAAACAACTCAAGCTCTGTCAATATTACAAGAACATTTGTTGTTTTATTCTTTTTGGTGGGTACAAAAACCACAGTTTCTTACACAGAACAAGATTATAAATAATATCTGTAACATGAGTGACCCGTAGTCTCTTTTGATTCTACACTGCAGACTGATGAAGTAATCTAAACATTTTATCATTTTGTTTCTTGTATTAGACAGATGCAAATCTGTGGAACATGGAATGATGGAACAGAATGAAGGTAACAGCAAACAAGAGGATGACCAACAACTTTTATAAAAAAAATTCTCTGAATTTTATTACAGTGATGGCATTTTATATCAATTATTGCAATGATTTTTCCCTAAGATGGTTAGAAAACAGAATTGTGTTGTCCTCTACTGAATTTACATCAGTTAAAAAGCAAGCATGTTTCAATATTCCTCTTTTTCCAAAGAAAATGTAAATAATTTCTTTATTTTTTTTCACAGGATTTACATATTTCTTATTTTTTTATCACAGTTGAGTGATTCATTTCTACAGCTGAACAGCTGAGTATTGTTCCATTGTATATACTGATGTTCTGGAGACACAGGTTAGCATGTTCATTGACTTCTATAGCTATTTTTCTCTCTTTGTCAAGACAAAGACCAAAATGGTGTCCTTTCTGAGCATGTTCTTCACAGTTTAATGCGCTAAATTGACAAGTCTTATTAGTTTGAAGTCCACTCAAGTGAAATTTGCTGCTGTTAATACACCCTTCCCTACCCCCTCCCCCCAACAAAACTAAATTATGAATTTTCCTGATATAAAATCTGAGTTTGGGTTTCCGAGCTGAGCTCATGCACACGTTGTTGCTGATGATGTCTGGCGCATTTGGACGTACTTCCCTTTCTCAGCCAAATTGTTAGTTCATCAATGACACTCCCAAGTCATTACAGTCTGTGCTGTGTTCCCATCAGTCACCAACACAGTTTGATTAAGGCACTCGATTATTTTTTTGGTTTTTATGGTAGGTCCGATGCAATTACAGCCAATCCTGAACTTTGTCTAATTGCAGTTCCAGTGTGCACGGCCTTCGGGCAGTCGGGAGTCAATACGCGTCCGTTTTCTCCCACGCTCCCTGTGATGGATAATCTGGCTTTGTTTCTTATGGCTTCAGAAAAGGTAAGCTAGGTTTGAAGAAGAAGAAGCAAAGGAGAGGAAAGTGTTATAATGTTTCTGTCCTTCAGCCAACCATGACACAGCAAACACCAAAATATTAAATTTTAGACATCTGCATTTTTTCATGTTAATGTTAAATATGAAAATAGTAATCATCATAAATATAGTACCTAGCACTTAAGTCCACTGGAGAAAAAAAGACTAGCAATTCTGAGGGTAAATTTCATTACAATAAATTGTTACTGATTTAAATACAAAATCTGAATTTGATAATTAAATTAACTGAAGAGGTAATACCTTCATCTGAACTGCTTCAGACTAAATTTATATACAGTGAGAAGACCTTTTGGAACCTGAAAGCATTAGCATCTGTGAATAAAGTCATGCACAGGTGTTTATAGGCTTTGACCTTCAACAAGGAATGTCAGGATAAAATATAACTACTGAAAATTGTTTATAAATTGCAATATCTGTATCAGATATGTCTCTGGCAATTCCATCATTTAAATCTAAAGAAATTATTACTTATTTTCACAGTGCAAATATTTAGTATCAGGAAATCTGAGAACTGTCCTCAAATCTCTTTCATATATATATTTTCCTACCATTAGAGAAGGTGGTAACTTTCAAAGCAAATGTAATTTATTGAGAGAAAATACAGTTTTCTACATTTTTCTACATTGTCTAAATTTTCTGTAAGATGGTTTAAAATGTTGTTACTTTAAAATCTTTAGTTTCAAGTAAATCAGAACAAAATATCTTGTTTAGGGACTAAATTACTCAAGCAAAAAATCTGAATTTGTTAAAAGATTTATAGTTATGCCATCTAATTTTAGTCATCCAAAAATGAGTAGCCTAATTTAATAGGGCTCTCTCATGTGATTATAAAATAAGCCAAGATGACTAGTTTAAAGTAAATTATTTCCAGATGACTAAAATCTGTCGATCTGTAAATGTCTAAGGTCAAACAATGCAACAAGACACCCTAAATATACGACATTGAAAGAGATTTCAGAGATAATAGATTTCAGATATTTTAAGACATTAATTAGTGGGGAAATCTGATTTCTAGAAAAAGTTCTATCACATTTTCTGTCTGAAATCTGATACTAGTCAGGAGAAACTATGTAAATGGTGTGCAGGGATGCAGTCTGAAATACCAGTTGGGAAAAAAGGGAGATAGGAGGGTGCATTCACATAGGAGCAAAGGGATGACAAACATCATAAAGTCATTTTGTTTGCTTTGTTACTAATCTCTACATTTTGAACTTTATCCCTCTGAGCCCAGTTTCTCCTTCTGAGGTAGCAGTGAAATTCTGAGCTGGTGTTTGATATGTGAAGTTAATTTTATATATGAGTATATGGGGATGAGGAAGAGTCCTTAACACTCCCACACATTTCCACTGCTTCCTTAAAACTCCCACACATTTCCACTTCTGTGGAAATGCACCAGTCTAACATTGCATTGTTATCAGTAGCTCCTTCAAAAAGAGTTGTCAAAAATACAGCAGCTGTTTGTGGCACAGCCAGAGCTTGGATTTAAAAGCAACTTTCCAAACCAACTACCTTAAGAAANATGTTAATGTTAAATATGAAAATAGTAATCATCATAAATATAGTACCTAGCACTTAAGTCCACTGGAGAAAAAAAGACTAGCAATTCTGAGGGTAAATTTCATTACAATAAATTGTTACTGATTTAAATACAAAATCTGAATTTGATAATTAAATTAACTGAAGAGGTAATACCTTCATCTGAACTGCTTCAGACTAAATTTATATACAGTGAGAAGACCTTTTGGAACCTGAAAGCATTAGCATCTGTGAATAAAGTCATGCACAGGTGTTTATAGGCTTTGACCTTCAACAAGGAATGTCAGGATAAAATATAACTACTGAAAATTGTTTATAAATTGCAATATCTGTATCAGATATGTCTCTGGCAATTCCATCATTTAAATCTAAAGAAATTATTACTTATTTTCACAGTGCAAATATTTAGTATCAGGAAATCTGAGAACTGTCCTCAAATCTCTTTCATATATATATTTTCCTACCATTAGAGAAGGTGGTAACTTTCAAAGCAAATGTAATTTATTGAGAGAAAATACAGTTTTCTACATTTTTCTACATTGTCTAAATTTTCTGTAAGATGGTTTAAAATGTTGTTACTTTAAAATCTTTAGTTTCAAGTAAATCAGAACAAAATATCTTGTTTAGGGACTAAATTACTCAAGCAAAAAATCTGAATTTGTTAAAAGATTTATAGTTATGCCATCTAATTTTAGTCATCCAAAAATGAGTAGCCTAATTTAATAGGGCTCTCTCATGTGATTATAAAATAAGCCAAGATGACTAGTTTAAAGTAAATTATTTCCAGATGACTAAAATCTGTCGATCTGTAAATGTCTAAGGTCAAACAATGCAACAAGACACCCTAAATATACGACATTGAAAGAGATTTCAGAGATAATAGATTTCAGATATTTTAAGACATTAATTAGTGGGGAAATCTGATTTCTAGAAAAAGTTCTATCACATTTTCTGTCTGAAATCTGATACTAGTCAGGAGAAACTATGTAAATGGTGTGCAGGGATGCAGTCTGAAATACCAGTTGGGAAAAAAGGGAGATAGGAGGGTGCATTCACATAGGAGCAAAGGGATGACAAACATCATAAAGTCATTTTGTTTGCTTTGTTACTAATCTCTACATTTTGAACTTTATCCCTCTGAGCCCAGTTTCTCCTTCTGAGGTAGCAGTGAAATTCTGAGCTGGTGTTTGATATGTGAAGTTAATTTTATATATGAGTATATGGGGATGAGGAAGAGTCCTTAAAACTCCCACACATTTCCACTTCTGTGGAAATCATTGAAAGAGATTTCAGAAGCAACTTTCCAAACCAACTACCTTAAGGGGATGAGGAAGAGTCCTTAACCCTCCCCCACATTTCCACTGCTTCCTTAAGACTCCCACACATTTCCACTTCTGTGGAAATCATTGAAAGAGATTTCAGAAGCAACTTTCCAAACCAACTACCTTAAGGGGATGAGGAAGAGTCCTTAACCCTCCCCCACATTTCCACTGCTTCCTTAAGACTCCCACACATTTCCACTTCTGTGGAAATCATTGAAAGAGATTTCAGAAGCAACTTTCCAAACCAACTACCTTAAGGGGATGAGGAAGAGTCCTTAACCCTCCCCCACATTTCCACTGCTTCCTTAAGACTCCCACACATTTCCACTTCTGTGGAAATCATTGAAAGAGATTTCAGAAGCAACTTTCCAAACCAACTACCTTAAGGGGATGAGGAAGAGTCCTTAACCCTCCCCCACATTTCCACTGCTTCCTTAAGACTCCCACACATTTCCACTTCTGTGGAAATCATTGAAAGAGATTTCAGAAGCAACTTTCCAAACCAACTACCTTAAGGGGATGAGGAAGAGTCCTTAACCCTCCCCCACATTTCCACTGCTTCCTTAAGACTCCCACACATTTCCACTTCTGTGGAAATCATTGAAAGAGATTTCAGAAGCAACTTTCCAAACCAACTACCTTAAGGGGATGAGGAAGAGTCCTTAACCCTCCCCCACATTTCCACTGCTTCCTTAAGACTCCCACACATTTCCACTTCTGTGGAAATCATTGAAAGAGATTTCAGAAGCAACTTTCCAAACCAACTACCTTAAGGGGATGAGGAAGAGTCCTTAACCCTCCCCCACATTTCCACTGCTTCCTTAAGACTCCCACACATTTCCACTTCTGTGGAAATCATTGAAAGAGATTTCAGAAGCAACTTTCCAAACCAACTACCTTAAGGGGATGAGGAAGAGTCCTTAACCCTCCCCCACATTTCCACTGCTTCCTTAAGACTCCCACACATTTCCACTTCTGTGGAAATCATTGAAAGAGATTTCAGAAGCAACTTTCCAAACCAACTACCTTAAGGGGATGAGGAAGAGTCCTTAACCCTCCCCCACATTTCCACTGCTTCCTTAAGACTCCCACACATTTCCACTTCTGTGGAAATCATTGAAAGAGATTTCAGAAGCAACTTTCCAAACCAACTACCTTAAGGGGATGAGGAAGAGTCCTTAACCCTCCCCCACATTTCCACTGCTTCCTTAAGACTCCCACACATTTCCACTTCTGTGGAAATCATTGAAAGAGATTTCAGAAGCAACTTTCCAAACCAACTACCTTAAGGGGATGAGGAAGAGTCCTTAACCCTCCCCCACATTTCCACTGCTTCCTTAAGACTCCCACACATTTCCACTTCTGTGGAAATCATTGAAAGAGATTTCAGAAGCAACTTTCCAAACCAACTACCTTAAGGGGATGAGGAAGAGTCCTTAAAACTCCCACACATTTCCACTTCTGTGGAAATGCACCAGTCTAACATTGCATTGTTATCAGTAGCTCCTTCAAAAAGAGTTGTCAAAAATACAGCAGCTGTTTGTGGCACAGCCAGAGCTTGGATTTAAAAGCAACTTTCCAAACCAACTACCTTAAGAAATTCAGCCCCCAAAAGCACCCAAATTCAGCAAAAGGCCTCAGCTTACAGCAGGTATTATGGCATTCCCCTTACACCGAAAAACCTTGGCTTTGGTAAAGGACATCCTTTGAAAACTTTCCCTGCCACCACTGTACTTTGTGACAGGGACTGTTACCAATCATATCTTGATTTAAAACAACACTCAGATACAAAAAGGGTGGCAGAGGTGGTGAGGAAGTTGGGACCTGGGCCTATATGTTGCCAAAAACTTCAACTACTTCCCAGCAGCAAATAAAAGTCTCTGCATTTGCAAAGCACAGACACAATGCAGTGTGGTGTAGATCCACACCACGCATGTCCTGAGTCCCACTGCAAATGGACATTGGTAACCATCCCCAGAAGTGCAGAGAACATATTCTGATCACTGGCAAGAAAAAGCTAAAGGTGCTCTAGTGTGGGAGAGGGATGAGAGTCCAAACCAGATTAGAAAGCAAACTTGGGTAGAAAAGGGACAGCTAACTCCAGATGTGCTAAATTTCCCAGAAAGTCATCATTGTGTACCAGAGTCTCTCCAGCACATTGATCAGCTATCTGTTCATGGCCAGAGTTTCCCACCGAGAAATCCAAGTGAGAGCACTCAGATTTTTATGGGATATACAAGTTGTATGTAACTGTGCTTTAGTAGCTCAGTCTAAATAACTCTCTGGCCATTGACAACACACTCAGGACAGAAAGACAATAAAAGGCATCCAGAGGAAAAAAAAAAAAAGGAAAAAAAAAAGAGAACACCACCTTCTCAGCAGCCTTCCACGGAAGAATAGAAAAGCTGCAAGGAAATAACTTGTCCTCTTAGTGCAGAGACTAACAACAGCTCAGCAACACACCACAGGACAACTCAGACACTTAAAAAGCCACAAGGAGCAGGTCAAACTTGTACTTGGGACAGTGCCATAAAGCCAAGTAACCAGGTAAGCATCTGCTCTGTACTTTAAATTATGCTATAGGTAATAAGCCAGGCTGATACGCTGCTTAACTGTGCTGCTACAATTTCAGATGTATGGCCTGGATGCAGAAACAGTTTGAGGAGTGGCTGGGATAAGAGGGGAAAAGTTTCGGCATTTACTGTCAATATTACCCAAACTGTAGAAGTCTCCTTGCAGAAAGCGTATGCAGTTAACAGTGATAACGTATTTTCAAATTTGTCATTAGTTTTGATTAAATTAGTTGTGGAATTAATCACATGAAAACACTGACTGCCTTGTTACTAACGGGAAATGGGAATTTCGGAAACTGATATCCTCAGTCTGTGTAATACAAATATCCTAGCCTGTGTGGGTTCTTTTGTTGTTCAGGCTCCTCTAGTACTTGGGTCACATGGAGGTGTCTTTGGCACAAATATCTAAGAGGAACTTTTAATGAATTTTTCTCTCTTGACTATGAAACTGGAAGTATTCAAGTCAAAATAAGTACATTATGCACTTACTGAGCCATCCTGTAACACTTCACCTTTTTTGGTAGTTAACTGTAATAATGATGTTTTTCATTGCTCTTTGTAGTTTTGTAATTATAAACAACAGCATGCATGGGAGAGCAACAGAAGGCAGCTGAGCTGGAAGCTGGTTCCTGAGCTTCATGGCCCACTGAGAAGGCCATGGAGAGGCGGTAGGGGTGGCTGGCTGGATACTGGGACAACCTCTTCAAAAGCCTGTGGGTTTGGGGTGAGGAATTCAGCAGGGCTTTGCCTTAGAGCAGCTGGAGAGAAGGATGTTAAGCTCCTCACTGCTCTTGGTATCAGCTCCACTTGTACACTAAGGGCTTAATAGTAATGGAAAAACTGCTGCCCGCAGGAAGAAGAAGGGATTGCTCCCTCCTTAAAGCAAATTTTCCTTCCTGGCTTCAGCAGATACAATTGCCTGTCAGCCCTTCTGAATGTCTTTATCCCACACATATAGACTAGTCCATTATCATATAGACCAGTCCACATATACAGACTAGTTCTTCATTTTCATTTTCAGCTCTCTTGCAGGCAGGGTGAATTTCCCTGAGGTAACTCATGTTTGACTGAATGAAACTAAAATAAAAGTCATGGTAATGAATATTTATTGTCAAGAGGGTTATTTAAGCTATTTTATATTAGTTTAAAACATATACCATTAAAACTATTTGATGTTAGCTTAAAAAGTCAGTGTGTTGGTTACTCATGCAGGTTAGAACCACCAGGCATCTTTCCATATTAGCAGGTTTTAGTTCCAATAAATATGATCTCTTTACTCCTTGGATAAATAAACATAACAAAGGTTTCAAAATGCGTAAGACAGACATATTTCTACAGAAATATGTGCAGCCATCATTGTGGGCTCTGTAATGCTGCCAGCTAAGCAGGGGTTTATGACTAGCACATGTATGAACAGATGGCATAGTCCCCCTGTGCAGTGTAGCACACAGGCATCTTTCGCTGCCAGTGCGGCCAGGAGAGGATGACTGGGCCTTGGCAGTCTTCCACGTATGAGCATAAGCCTTTTTATAAGAAGTTCACTTGAAATTTTTCAGGTAAATATTGCATCAAATAAGCAGAAAAGAATTTCAGAAATCTGTAAATATTTGTTCAAAATCCTTGTGACTTTTTTGGTGAATTTTAAAAGTCTGCACCCTAAAATGTCAACTATCAGAAGTTTTGACTGACTCAAAAATGAATTTTCAATAAAATAAAATGCAACATTTTAGTATTTTTTTGGTGTTGTTTAAAACATATTTTTCCAATAGGAATCAATCTGTGTTGCAACAAGTCCCACAGAAATCCAAACTTTAGAGTAAAGTACTTAAGATCTTTCCTTTAAATACAAAAAACTTAGTTAGCTCTAATTTTTTATTACAATAAAACGATAAGACTAAAAAAAATCTGCAAGTATAATCAGTGTCTGTTGCACTGGAATCACAGAGCTGGGTGGCAACTGTGAGGATTGTCAAGTCATGGCATGTTTAGCATGCTCAGCCAATTTGGGTCAGGTCAGTATTTGAATGAAAGCTTAATTTTTTTGTTTGCTTTTTTTAAGACTGTATTTTGAATGCATTGTGCTCTGTAAACTTGATAAGAAATGTGTTTTCTGCAATTCTTACTTTTATACCAGCCTGGGGACACCCTGAGCTATGAGCACATCACTAAAGAATTTAAAGGAAAAAAGCACCCTTCACTCGCATTTTGCACAATGACTTGCACAGGATTACTTCTTTTTAAGACCCTTATTACTGACAGTAGGGAGTGGACTTGGGAGATTAATATTAGCATCTGGAAGTCCTCGTTTTCAGTTCAGAGTAATGAACATTGGCCTATACTCTTGGAGTCCCCTTGACACATACTATGGCTCACATTGTCACTAGTGAACAAAGTGCACAGCTAACAGCTTTTTCTTTCAATGTGGGGAAACTGGCAGCCCTGTTACAATTAGAATACACCGAGGGCCATGACTCCTTCTAGAACAGGGAAGAAAAGAAAACTACACAGAACAGTGTGTCGGGGACAGTTTCCCAGCCAGCCCCCTCCCTCGCGCCCCGAGAACCCACCTATTCCTCGCAGCGCTCCAGCTATCATGCTCAAACAGCATTCTCTGCTCACTCTGTGTTTGCTCTGTACTGTATGGTTCGGTACTGTACTGGCTGTGCCTTTAGGCTGTAAGCTCCTCGGGACAGGGACCTGTTATGTGCTTGGCACACTTCACCTACTGTACAGCGCCGTCTACTCCAGCGCTATATAAATAATAAATAAAAAATAATAAGTGTATCTTCAGTTGTTTCCTCCAAGCATTTTTTTTTCTAGGTGGCATCATATTATTAATCTCCTTTCCCTAGATTTGTGTTTCCTACTTCCACTATAGGGATGGCTCAGTGATTTCAGGAAAATGTAGCTGAAGATTTTTGTTAACAGCGGAGACATGTGGCCTGCTATTTGCAAGGGCAAGGGAGCTCCAGCATGACAGGGTAGGGTGCTAGCTGCATGTTCACTTATAAAGCAGCCAGCATAGTTTGGGAGCTACGCAAAAGTTATATTTAGAAGCTCAATTTGCTGCTGCATGCCATTTCCAAAGGTCAGAAAGTTGATTTGTCTAATGATTAGTTGGCAAGATATTCACTGTATGGATGAGAGAAAGTACATTAGTAAACCACCCCTGCACACTTACTCAGGGGAGCTATGCAGGATGCAGCTTGACAGCATCAGCACTTCAGCCTCCAAAATCACTGCATGAATGTCTAAAATACACTAGTCTTGACCTAGGTAAGGGGGTTTGTTATTGAAAGCTGAGGATGATAATCAAGGTCTATTCACTGGTTAGTGACTCTTTGTGACTATTATAGAGGGCAAAAGTTGACCTGAAGCAGGATATTGTGGAGGAAAAAAAACCCAAATCAACAACAAAAAAAAAGCCACACAATTAGCATAAAACATGTATCAAAGGAAGGGTGAAGGAAGAGGGAGGGGAGGAGGGAGAGAAGGTAAAACAACATTTAGACTTCTTGTAACAGTGCCTTTTCTTCCATTAGGTTAACTATGGTTCAGTGATGTTGCCTATCCTAAATGTTGGTTACAGATAGGGCCAACATCGAATAATACAGGCGTGCAGCAATTTGTCACTAGTAGCGTGCAAACCTTTAGGAAAACACTCTCCAATCAAGTACTTAAAAACTGGCCCTCTGGATATATACTTTCTTATTTAAAATAGTTTCATCTCTCAACTGTTTTGACAACTTTGAGTTGTTCAAAATGTATTTTTCGTGTTAAAAATTCCTTCCAATGCAGATGTCTATTAGCAACATAGAATAATATACTGTACATCTGCAGCCAAAAGAACTGAACCACTTTGCACTGAAGTTTTCCAAAATATAAAGCTCTGTTCAGAAGCAAGCACCACTAGACAGACATGTCACAACACTGCGTTACAAGATGCATCACCCACTTGCTGTAGTAGGCCCTAAGTCCTACCCCTAAATTTTAATACTTTCGGTTCCATATACGTTGTAACCTTCTCTATAAGTTGCTAAATTCTGGGTATTCTGCGAGGAAGTTGGGTTAAAAGTCTGTGCACTCTTTGCCACCTTCATTCGTTTCGCCTCTGCCCTGGACTTGTAACAGAACTCTATCAAAGCCACCAGCATTGCCAAGCCCAAGCCTCCAACCAGAATGTAGAAGACTCCAGCAACGTTGCTGAGACTCAAGGCACTCGTCTTGTCCTGGGAAAACAGAAGTGACACAGTTAACCCTGGAAAATGGATCCCAAGAAGCACAAACCACACACTAAAACATTAGAAATAGACATAAATAACATTTAGCTGAAATTTAATAACAGTTGTTTACATAGTTTAGCAAAATTTGACCTATCTGTATCTATAAAATATATTTTAAGCAACTAGTTTTCCTGGTTGGCATAAAAAAATTCTAAGTATATTGCCAACATATCAGGATGTCATTGCTTGCTTACTGCAAAGCATTACTTCCATTACGTGGAGAATTAAACAATGACATGTCTAACTCTCTTTAGGGGACATTTCAGCACTGATACGAAACTGCATTTATGTAAAGCTCTTCAGAAGCCTCGGAATCCAGAAATCCATTTATATCAGACAAGACTCTGCTTGATCTTTACAAAAACCAATAATTGTACTTGTGATAGGCCTTGCTGTTAATTTAAAAGATCCAGACTGAGCTTCTGATACTTAAACATCAGGTGAAAATAACTTGTGAGGCTTAAGTTCTTTCTCTGAACAAACACTTCCTTTGAAAATGCACATTGTACCATAAACATTGTGATATATTTGCCTCTTACCTATTATTGTATTTTGGTTTTATTTTACTATAGATACAGTTCTGGAATATGCCCATGGACTGCTAAGCTCAGTAAAAGTATACTTCTAAATATCAATTTATGCAATTTTATACATTATTCATAATTTAGATAAAAGTGAGGATTTTCTTTAGCAAATTATTAAATATACATAATTCTACA
The DNA here is from genome assembly GCA_013397815.1 of Aleadryas rufinucha. Lineage (NCBI taxonomy): Eukaryota > Metazoa > Chordata > Aves > Passeriformes > Aleadryas > Aleadryas rufinucha. Next base: position 240,327 of record VZTH01015485.1, on the reverse strand, counting down.
AACAATCACCTTCTTGGGTGTATTGTAGTAAATAACTATTCTACATTTCTCTATACTTCACTGCTTAGTTATAAAGCACATTTTTTTGACTTGAAATCCATGTGCTTTTTTAGCACAGTTCTCAAGGAACTCGCTCAGGATTGACTTCATATGCTACACTGTGTGCCTTAAAATACTTATAAAGCTTTATTCTTATGCAGACTATATAATCTTTAGCTAAAGTAAGGAGGGTACTTAACTTCTGATTGTAATCTCTACGAAATTTTAACTTAAAAGAATGCAAAGAATTTGGATGTTTAATTTAAAGAGGCACTATTCATTTTGTAATCAGTAGATTAGCACAGCAAAGGTTCCCATGGACATACAGAGGTGACTAGGGCTTATAGCCGGGTTCTGCTTTGTCTGTGCCTTTTTAGCTGGCTAGGAGGAGTCTGAGTATCTTGGAGATGACTGCTCCTCTGGTGGCAATTGCTAACATGGTGCTTGCAAACAAGGAGGAGGCAGGACTGAGAAAGACCTGCCCTAATGTAGGTGGTGGGTTGAGGCTTTCTCAGCTGTTATTTACAGCTCTGTCATCCTCTTAAACGGTTTTCACTCCTTTTTTCAAAGCACTTGCCAGAAAAAGCAAAATGTGTTGAAAGCTTGTTTCCCACGCTAATTTTATCACGGTAAGACTTGGGACATGCAGGCAGCAAGCAGTCAGTGCCTGTCATTCTTTCCTTTTAGCTATGGCTGCAGAGACTGGCATGGAGTCAGATACTGTGAAGAAATGTCAGACTCCCCAAATACAGGGCTGGCACTGACTGCGCTGTTTCCCAACCATCAGAAAATACCTGGTTCTGGGTCTGTCCCCATATAGAGAAGGAGCTGTCAGCTCCCTGGAGCTGTAAGGATTACTATTCCGGACTAGGATAAAGACTGGATGCTTTAGAAACTATTAATTACTGAAGCCTTTCACCTCAGAGCTCAAGTTAAGTTTTCCTTCACCCTCAAGGAGCCAGGGACATCCCCAAAGGCAGCCAGACACCACCTTCCTGGCCAGTGATGAAAGGCAATCCTTCCTGCTAGCATTTCTCCTTTTCAGAAACTGCTGAGGTAAGCCAGCTCCAAAAGAAGGTGTGAAGGGATCTCCTAAGTAGTCAATGGGAAAAGTCCATCCCTTCCAGGCAGGCAGGAAACAACTAATCCAGCCTGCCTCTTCCAAACCCAAAAATCTGCTTTGTATTTCTTCAAGAGATGCTCTGAATACGCAGGATGATGTTTGGTGATTTATATCATTGAAGACTTTAAAATGCAATAGTGCTTCCTTAAATTAAAGTGTGACGCCCATCAACATGGGCCAAAGCTGATTCATTCTGTGTCTACAGCTGCTTATTTTATTTCTATGTCATTTTGTTTATTACTTCCTCTACTGCTTTGTGAACACGATAGTAGGTCCCGAACTGTAGCGACTGACCTTACTTCCAGAGTCCTTGGGTCCACATTCACCTTTATCGTACCACCATTTGTTTTTCAGCTTGTCTAAGACGCCTGCCTCACTGAGTTTCAAAACGGCAAGGTTTACAGGAGTTCTTCACGTGGAAAATAACATAAATAACATTATATATGTTATTTTATGTTATTCAAGTAAAACTACATAGAATCGCATTGCAAAGTGACAGAGCAGAGGCCACAGTGGGTGCTATGTCATGTACTGTTGGCCCAGGTTTAGAGACAGACATATGACCAGGACCTGCTCCATCGCTTTAGGTAACAGGCACATACTGCTGGGGAAGATTTGTAAATAAATAGTATGCAATTACTGTGAACCCAAAACTATTGGCTTAGACATATTAACAACATACCCTTCAGAGATATATGTAAGAAAACTGCATATACGACTTATGAAACATTAATTTGTGTTCCTTGCTTTCAATCTATTCTTAGTTTGTATGCATACAAACTAATAATATGATTAGGCCATAGGTATTTCATTTACTGCCCTCAAAATTATCCTGGCAAGAAAAGAAGATGCTTCCTGCAGTGTGCTGCCCATAACCATTTGGCACAGCCCTGTAATAGGAGCTCAGCATGCAAAGAACTTGGGGGGAGAGCTGTGAAGATCCCCTTATCCCCAGCTAAGAAGGACGTGAGTCTTCCATTTTCATCTCCTGTTTCAACATTATTTTAAAATTCAAAGTTTTTCCTTAAATCTCAGTTATTCATGTCAATATTTCAAGGGTCCCAGGCTGATGATAAATTTCTACTTGGAATAGCTTTTTTTTTACTGGTGGCATTTGCTGTGGGTGACATAACAGAGTTTAATATTGAAATGAAACCTAATCCAATGCCTCCAAATCATGAAATGCTATGGGTTTACACTGAAGTTGCTTAAACTCATTGAATAATCTCAGAGCATTATGGTAATGCCCCACTTCATGTAGATCTACCACTATATGTTTTAGAAATGTATGAAATTATTAACAGACTTATTTAATGTACTTTCCACTTTAAATCATCGTCCAATTCTTAATGTGGTAGGCATGTGGATATCTATTTATGTGCAGGTGCGCATGCAAATACAATATATATCAGAGAAGCAGGGAGATAAACAGAAATGGCATGTGATAGATAGTCTTCTGGTGATGTTAAATGACATGATCCTGTGTGTGCCAGCAGATTCCTATGGGAAAATTTTATCTCCCATAATATGCCATAATCCATGCATTAATAAAATATTAATTTATGAATTCAAGGCTTAATAAATAAATAAATAACCAGTGCAAACATTAATTAGTATAGTGTAACTGAACCTACTCAAGCAGTTTCCATTGAAGAGAAAAGGGGTTTGTTACACTCTATAACTGGTTTAACTGGAAATCCCCAAATGCATATGTATTAATATATTTGTGCAGGTTTGTATATATCTATTTAATACACAACAGCTTCTGAGCCTTGTATGCTATTCTTAGCTTTAGGGGCCCTGCATCTTCATACATTCGGATTACTCTTTCTATACGTACCTAAAGGGGGAGGATTCACCTCACCTCAATTTTTTCACCCCTAAATTACGCCCCAAGCTTTGTCTGTTTGTCCAGACCTCCCTGCAGTTAATGGAAAAACGTAGGTACCGCCAAATGGTGGGCTTTGATACCAGTTGTAACAAAGGATGATGGTGAGATGCCTGTCTCTTCATTTACTACTGAGGAAACCTTGGTGCCTTGGAGAAATTTTTGACAGCCACAGTTGGGTGAGAGGATTTCCCAGGAACTCCCAAGTGATCACTCAAAGTAAGGGAAAAGCTTCATCTACTTTCCAAATCCCACACATTTAATTCATATGCAATACTCCGCTTCTAGAAATGAAAATGCCCATTTTTTGCTCTTTTCCAGTATTCAAACTTACATTTTGCCTTCAGGCAGCAGGCTGTGCAGGTTGACAGTGGAACATGAGAGTCCCACAGCTGTGAAATGAGTGGGTTTGGGGTGCTGGCAAGTTGCCTGTCAACATGATCCTCTGCTGGCTTCTAGTACAAGTGCAAAATAATTAATATTATTTGAATAGCTGTCATCTGGAACAGGTCATGCACTGGCACTGAGCCCCATTCCAGTGCTCCTAAATCCCATCAGTGTAACAGGGCTGGTTATGACAAAGGTAAGGGGCGTACAGGTACTGTTCTCACTTGGGAAATCAGAAGCCTATGGAGTTGTTGCAGATTAAACTGATAACTAGGAACAGATATGAACTATCAAGGCCACCAGCGAGGTGGGAACAAGTCAGAAAACAGATGTCTCCATGTCCTTTACTTCTCTCTTTTTTTCCCC
>VZTH01015485.1:172904-236500 GCA_013397815.1 Aleadryas rufinucha | reverse complement strand
CCCCCCCCCCCCCCCCCCAGCACTAACAGTTTGGGCATATAAAGCCTGAAACAGGCAAATTCTTTTTTGCAAATGTAGTTCCTTTAATGCCATCCTTTCTACATTGTCTCTGCAAGGTCACTCTCAGGTTTTCCTTTGGGAAAAACAATCAATTTCACACTTTAAATTGCCATGCTATCCTCAGTTTATAACTGGTCTCAATGGCACTGGTGAGCAATTTCCCACTTTTGACTGGGATACAGCAGTGATGTGACTGAGGCCAGGCCCTTGTTTGTCCTCTCCACTAATTTTGCTGGAAAACTTTCTGAATGAAGTTCTGAATGAACTTTCCCTGCTGAAGCTCAAGAAAGCCTGTTCTCTGCACCTCACTTTCTTGCCTGCCTTAGCAAGGCTGTGTGACATGTCTTTCACATCTGCCTTCAGGAAGACCCAGCTGTGATGAGGGAGAAGCATTCTGAGAAAAACTTAAAATTATATATTTAAAATATTTTACTTTCAAAACAGGATTTTTTTTCGTAATCTAAATCAGTCAGCTGTGATGGGAAATGCACATGGTCCAATACAAGAAGCCCAGACAATGGGGCTGCAGCATGGAAAAGGAAGATTTTTTGCTTATATTTTTCAGAATCACACATATATGCGCCTCTTTGCAATCACAGAAAGTGATTCCAGGTGTAGTGAATTTTAATATATTTTAGGCTTATGGTTTGTTTGTTTGTTTCATTTTTGTAGATTTTCAACAGCTCTTATGGGAGATGCATGTCCAGACCACCTAGGCTCTTGGGGCAAGTCACTTATTTTGACCATGTCAGTCATGAACTCAGAGACTACAACTTGTTACTACACTGCTTACACAATCAGTTGGTGAATAGCCCCACTGATATTAAAGAGGACAGAAACAAAAGAATTGGTATGGTTTGCTGGATGTGAGCAAGAGTGATGTACTGAAGTCATATACAGGGGGTAAATTCAGCATTTATAATTAAATTTCCCATTAAGTTCAGTATTGCGTACTTAATATGGCAGTGGAAAATGTCTATATATTTGGGTTTTGTTTAAGTTGCTTAGTGATTCCTGAATTACTAATGTTGGGCTAAATCTTCAACTAGAGTAAACTGGCACAGTTTATGAAAATCGGTGTACTTTTTTTTCCAGTGTACAGCTGCTGAGAATCTCTGTTGTTGTATATGAACAGGATCCAACTGCCTCGAGTTAATGTAAGGATAATAAATGAGAAATGGCAACTAGAACTGCCCTTTATCTATGGAGAATAATTTGCCCCATGTAGCCATAGTGCAAAACTGTTGTGTGACAGCACAGGAGACCCTGTTCTTCCCCTGTGTGCTGAAGTTGGTGTTGGCACAGCCTGACCTGGGCACAGGGACACTGGTTTTCTAACTTTTCATCATGTTCCCAGCCCTTCTACCTCCTCTCTTGGCTTCTCACTAATTTCCTCCTATCCTGTTATCAATCACTTGCTGTTGGAAGGACTGCTTTTTAAGAGCCTCGGGCTGGATTTTGAGCCAGCAACATCAGCAAAATTACAGTGCTTTAAAAAGGCTTTAACGAAGTTCTGAGCTAACTGTGTTCAGGACAACAAATGGGCAATTATAACATTTAAATCACAATACTGAGTGATTCTGAAACCAATATAGAATTCTGGTAGACAAGGATTTTAAAAAGGCAATCATGGGTATACTTGAGAAGCATTTTCACTACCCACTCACGGCTGAGCCATTAATTAAGTGTAAGGTCAGCCTCATCAGCTGAATGAAAAAAACACGGGCCACGGTGTTCTCCTGAGGGCTGCCAGCGGAAACTGGAAAGGATCTCCATCAGCACAGCTTCTGTCCACTCACATTTTTATAAAAAAAATGGAGCAAAGTGGCAGAAATACTATTTCAGTACCTTCCCATGCACCACATGAAACGATGGCATACAGTTAGGATCTGAGGTAACACTTTCAAAAGCACTCAAATGACTTGGGGAACTCACTTTTATCTTCAACCATGAACTAATTAATCACATCACTAAACCACAGGTAGTTCACACAGGGCAGCTTTCTGAACAGTCCTTCTGAATTTTGGAAGATTGTCCCTTAAAGAGAACAGTAAATGGGGAGGCTAGAGGTGACCTTTTAAAAGCAGAGAATGGAGGTAGGAGACATCTTGTTTTACAGAGCAATACAAACCTTTGGAGAACAGCTGAACTCTCATGAAGCTCCCTCATTTCTGTAGTCCTCTGTACTATCATGAAGGGTTATTGTGGGTCTAGACTCTCATATTCTGACTAATGAATCTCAAATACTAACAGCACAGTTATCAGTCAAGCCTCAGGTGCTGTATTTATTTCAAGAGAAGAGTTTCTTATTCTCATTTACGAGAGTGCAAAGCCCTGTAATTTAAACTGGAGCTTCTAAAAAAGCTCAGGGTTTGTTCTTTTTAAATTCATACAATGAGAAGAAGTATTCTCAAGCTTCTTAAGAAGGTAAGAACTTAGTTCAGGACTTGTTGATAACTATCAGGTTTACAAAAGTAGTGCACAGTGTCCTAGTTATTCCACTAATGATAACTTGCTAGCAGAAAAAAATTAAAATACTTAGAGCTCCATTAATTTTGTAGAAAGGGTCTTGACATCAACTGATCAACACTGTTTCTGAACAAGGAAATTAATTTTATGGATGATAAATGGCTAAGTAACCCTTTTGGGGAATCAGCCTGGCTGTAGTTTATAACCCAAGACCAGATGCTGCTGCAATGCAGACTTTGAGAAGCATGGGAATGCCTGCTCACCTGCATGATGTGCCTGGGTCTACCAAACGTGGGCAGTGCAGGCACGTGACAGACCTGGAGCTTCCCAGGACCACTGGTACTGCCTACTCACTCAGCTGTGCCTGGGAAAAACTGTGGCAAGAAACAGGCCCAAGGTCAGATGAATGCTCATGGCAGGCTGTATATAGTCCCAGAACCACGAATTGAGCTCCATCATGTTCTCCACCCTTTGCTAACACTGTCCTGCCCACCACACTGTCTGTTGCTTCCTGAACTGCCTGTGTCACCTATTGTTTATTTCCAATGGCAATGTGTTCCTTCCTCCCTCCTGCATTCACAGGTCCTCTATTTCTCCATGAACTGCGTTCTTTGCCTTTTTTTTCTACTTGTTTCCCCCAACTCCTTTTTCTGTCACTTTCTACTACACCAAACTTGCTCCTTCAGCACTTCCAGACATTTCCTAGTGAAGCCCTGCCTGTCCTTCTACCACGAGCTGCTCCCTTTTTTCCTGCTTCATGACTCACAGCACCTGTGGCTGGTAATCAGGGAAAGTAAGTTAAAAACATCCTTAGTTTACTATCTGGCTTTCATCTGACTTCGCAGCCACTGCAGGCTTATGAGGAGGATTTTCTAAGAAAATTGAGGTGTTTTAATGATTTTATTCTCTGCCTGTGACATTAAAAAAATTAAATAAATACCCCTCCCCCAGTAATGAAAAAGTTCAGGCTTGAGTGGAGGTAAGTGTTATTAGGTCGAATATCTGAACATTTTGGAAGAGAAAATAGAGACCATTTCTGAAACTGACTGCTGGCAAGCAGAGTGGTGTGGGGAAAAATAGGTAGAGCAGCAGGATTGAAGGCAAAGTGAAGAGGATTAGGAGACCAGTTCTGGGTGAGTGCAGAACAGCCCAAGGGATGGTCCCTGAGGCCAGGACACAGCACAGAAGAGCAGGAGGACTATAGAAGGAGAGAAAATAGTAAGAAAAAATATATGTAGGCAACTGTAAAGAAAGCTACATAAACTGTTTGACAAATCAGTCAAATTTAATCATCTACATCTGACTAGCTCTGTGCCTGCATAGCTACCTGTGCAGCATTCTTTAATACATTGTTCACACACAAGCACATAAATAAATATTATTACATGCTGCCTGAAACAGAAGGGCTATTTTTAATATTTCAATTCTCCCCTACTTCACCACCTTCCACATGTTTTGCTTCTTTTCAGCACCAGGCAGTTTCTCAAAAGAAGCTGTGAGAAGGCAAGGAAGTACTGGTACTGGCCATATGGAAGATGGGAACGCAGAAAGAATATGAAGCTGTTAACACATCAGCCTAGCATGCATCCTAAAATTCCTGTCCAATAAATTCTGGTAAATTATGTCTAGGGAACCACCATGGATTTCAGTTCGTTGGAAAGATATCAGAAAATGTCAGCATGAAGATATTTTATCTGAAATTTGTCTTCCTGCTTTGGATACTTGTGAAAATTGTAATCTGTAGCAGTACTGTTTGTGTCAATAGTGGATTCCTGAGCCTGGACCATACATTAAATTACCCCTCAGAAATAGTCACAGTGATTTTTTGCCCTTTTCCCCTAATGTAACTGAAAAATATTCTGAGTAGTACCACACAGTAGGAAAAAAGTCTTAGCTGGTGGGCAGGCTTCTGAAGGTATTGAACTGCTTGTTCATAAGAGCAAGCTTGGAAAAGGCTCACCACAATTTCAGAAGATGCAGGTTCTGAAAACTGGTGATAGAGCTCACCCCAGAGACGATTTATGAGCTCCCCCTGGGGTGCTTAAACAAATGCAAATATTTTTGCTTTGACAGTAATTGCATACACCTCAGTTTCAGCTGCAGGTACCAGCAGTGCTGCGCTACTGGTGAAGCTGTTTCGTCACAGGTAAGACCCCAGCAGATGCACCAATTACTTCACATACTGTTTACCCGCTTTTGGTGACATTGAGGCTAACCTTGGAGTCACCTCCCCCGCTGCCGCACTCTCCTTTGTCGTACCACCATTTGTTTTTCAATTTGTCCAACAGGCCTTGTTCATTCAGTTTTAGTACTGCGAGGTTAACCGCATTTCTTGAAACGATAAAACATATTTTGTAAGAAACTGCACAGCTGTTAAGATGTTAGAAGGAATGAGGACTTAAGCTGTTTATAAGCTTGATCCACACACTAAATAAACCTCTCATTTCCATATTTCAAAGCCCTTGGCAGCACAAATAATTGTGGTGCTTCCAAATGTGAAAAATGTGTTTCCAGTTGTAGAAATGATTTTCAGAACAGCTTGGATTTTAATGCAAAAATTCTATCAACCAACCCAAACTATTTTTGCAAAATGATGATAAAATTCTGCCTGGAATTAAAAATGATTTACGCAGATTTATTTGAATCTATATTTGAAGTATGTTCAGTGTGGGCCCAGGGTGTTTTTTCAAGCAGATGAGAAAATTTATCCCCACGTACTAAAGAGGCAAGATCCAGACTGCCTGTGCTAGACACTGCCAGTCACTGTGTCACTACAGTTCTGACATGTAGCACTTCAGACCAATCTCTCACGAGCTGTGGATTAGGGCTCCAGAAACAGGCCAACGGAGGAAGAGCTGAGAAGGAGCACTAACAGCTCACACACTGACTAAGGTGCTGACCAGAGCCAGTCAGTACAAGGCACTGGACAAAGGTGCCCAGAGCCCTGTCTGTCTACAGCTCCACACCCTGCTGTTGGCAGATCTGCACATTTGGGATGCAGTCCTGCTCCCTTTGCACGTAAGAGACTTAGCTGAAAGGCAAGACCTGGGGTCTAGCTTAGTGCCATGACTCTAGGGACAGCCCTGCTACTCTGGGAGAGCACCCTGTGTCCTAGCCCAAAGAGCACCTGTGCTATGGAGGAGGAAGGTGGTGGTGAAGGGTGTCTGCACTGGGGAAACCTGGGAACAGTGCAGCCAAACTGAAGCTCAAGCACTGGGAAGAGAAAAGCCAGCCAATTAGCTAAGTGCTGAGAGAGAAGAAGGTTTTTTGGACATCCTGAGGACCTGAGATACAGGAAGGTTTTTAGACATCCTGAGGACTTTTCCTTGGAGAGTTTATACATGTTATGTGACCACTGGATGAAAGACAAATCCTGCTTTGCTAGCAGCACAGTGGCATGGGCACAACAGACTGAAAGGGGTTCTGTGAGCCTGGTGTCCTCCATATCATGCTTAAATTCTCTTTTTTTCAGAAGAGAGAAACACCTGAGAGAGACTTTGAATCTGTGCAGGCAGAGGGGCATTGCCAACACAAAAGCTAAAACACAGAACTACTGCTTCTGTATGAACTCAAGGCTGCTGGAATTGTACTGAAACTCAGCCAAGAACTTGGACACAGCTGGTCCTAGGATGCAGGTGCTTCTGTGCGTGCTCAGAGGTTTCCCTTTAGGTGTCCAGATGGCAGAGGTTAGACAGTGTAGATCACCATACAAACCCGAATGTAAGGCATCTGGATTTATGATAGTGGCTATAGTCACTATGTAGCATTTTAAAATCAGTTGATAACTAATCTACCAAGGTATTTATGCAGCCTTCATCATCTCCAAAGGAAACTTCGCACTTGTTTAAGTGCACAACTTCCTATCTGTATTACTAAGACCCTAACAGTCACATATCCTAATGATACACAACTACATCAATATCAGTAAAATTGTATCTACCTATTTTTATGTCCAGAGGTCCCTAGTGCATCCTTGCCTATCAGACATGTACACTCTCTCTCTGATGGGTGTCTGCCCCGGCTTGCTTGTGGATCTGCAGAGGCACATGGACCAGTGGCACAATTGATCTCCAAAGTATTTGTGAGGTGTCAGTAGCTTAACTACTGCTCTTTGGGGATGATACAGGGCTGAGAAAGATGGAGTTTCTCTCTCCAAATTTGTTTAATGCTCTCAGATCTGTCTGTCAGGACTGAATGGGATATGCCAAGAACCATGACTGTCAATGGCATCCTCACTTCAACGATGAGAGGATGCAACACCTTCAAAGCACTTGGAGATGGGCCAGGAAGAGATCCTCCAGCAGCAGGGCTCTGTCAAATCATATGGCACCAGAAGACACTGGGGCTATGATTCAGCCTCTCTAGAGATGGCTGGTCTCTGGTCCCTGGGGGTCCTTTCTGGTCTTAGAATGAAAATTTTTCTCTCACTTTCTATAGAGAGATATATTCCTGGCAAACAGGTACAGACGATGGTACTTCACAGCTTATGGAGAGTCCTTTACTACCGTGGTCCATCTGTGGGACAAATGTCAGCTTCAGGACAAACCTCCACTGCCTTCTGGTAACAGCTTTTCATAAAGCTCCTCCTGGATGAAAGACAGGTGCTTGCTGGCTGGTCATGAAGTAATGGTTTGGAAACTGCTTGTGCATAGATCTGATGTTACCTAACTTCACTGCAGTTAGATTTATATGAGATTTTCAATAGAGATAAAGTAATTGCTTGTCTGTCCCTGAAAGTGAAAATGAGAACTTTAGGCTGTAGTGGGAGTGATAACAGAATGCTCTTTGTGGATAAAACTTTAAGGGGAATTTAGCAGCCAGGCTGACAAACGTGATTTTGTGTAAGTGCTCTAATTATGGTTCACACTCCAGAGGGAGAGAAGCAATTGCAAAATTGCAATGAAATTTTTCATTTGTCTCTTTTGTTCTTGGACACAATTGCTTTTGAACCAGTCATATTTACTACAGATTTTTCATACTCAGCTTTTAATTACAAAGCCTCTGCTTTCAGTCTATTTGCCCCATTCAGAAAGGTAGCTGTGGGCCAGCCTTGCCACTTAACAGACAGATCTCTGGTACACTAAACATAAATGTTACCTTTTTAAGGACATTGGGACTGGGCCATAGATGAAAGATGATGCTGGAAACACTATTTCTTTAACGCTGAACCACATTACTTATTCTGAAAATGGCTTAGATATATATCTGGAGCCTGCTGTCTACAAAGTCAATGTCAAAACTCACTTCAACAGGATCCAAACCAAGGTCTAATTTAATGTTGCTATGTCGAATTGTCACACTGGGCAGCAATAACATAAGCAGGTGCTTTGACAGTTCTACAGATGCAAGCAGGATTGATCACTGCCACAAAAAATGAAATGTATTTCAAGGAATATCACTAACTCTCAGTTCAACAACCCACTTAATCTCACTCTGATTTTAAAGCAGATGGGAAGCCCTATCAATCTGTCTATCTGAAAAAAGCATCTTCAAACTATTTCCTCTAAGCTGTAGTCTCTCAAGTGTGAACATTAAAGCTCACAAAATTAGACAAAGTCCTGATGCTAAAATCCTTAGAAAGTTTTTTCTTCACAATCTTTATCTTATTTTGGGTGAAGATGTTACCTGACAATTTACAACTTTTTTTTTCAAGATAATGTCTACTTACACCCTTCATTTGGATATTCCAAGATGAATTAAAGACAACTAGATGATGTCTTTGACAACTAATATAAGTTTTCATGTTTAACTTTCATGTTGAAGGGAAAGAGCTTTCTCACTTGCCAAATGTTCAAATTTATCTTTCACGACATTAGAGATCATCAAGGAAAACTTTCCCACAGTCATTTAGAGAAGCTGCAGCTGGTTGATAGTAATCCTAGAGTAATAAATAAATAAAACCCATTCATGAGAGGGTTATTTAGCTGGATTATTAGCCATATCCATAGACAGTTTCACAGCACAATAGAGAAATGAAAATAAAAAGGATGAAGTAGTAAATGTGGATTTAAGCTGCAATCATTGCTCTGAAATTAACTGTATTGTTTATAAATGTAACACATTATTGTCCTCATCATGTCTACTAGGCCATGTAAAACCAGGTTAGTTTCACACTGCTTTGTCTGTTGCTTTGTTATCCAGGTCCACCTCAACATGTGAAAATAAACAATTTCCTTCTGGTCAGCAAAACACAGAGACCCTTTACTCAACGCTGCTGTACCTCCCAGATGTGTTATAACTGAGAGCCTAAAACATGCAATGGTGACTGCATTGAAAATTACATACGGTGACCTCAGAGCCAGGCTAGATCACCCATAGTCATCCTAGTCAGTGCTTCGTTCTGCCACAGAGGAAGGCATTGGGAAACTTGAGTTTCCATGGCAGAAACTTTTCTTTCATCTCAAAAATTAGGACTGTGTCCTCAATACCACACTTAGTCCAAACTCCTACTAAAGACCATGTACTCCTCAATAAAGGAACTGACATCTTTGCGAGAGTCAGGGTTTAACAGTAAAAAGCAAGCAAGGACTTTAATATTTGACTCTTAATGCTTGGTGTCACTGCACAGTCCTGCCTTTTCCATTACTCAGAAGAAAACAGAGACCTTGTATGCAATAGTCAAGCCAGTTCACACAAAACTGCAGCCCTCACTTCACAAGTACTTGGGTGCATGGACAGTGATTTCAATGTATGGATCACAGCTATTTTTAAGCAGCCTTTAGAATTACAGTATGAAAAATGTGATGAGAATTAAATCATTATCACTCATTTAAAATCACTCTCCATCTCCCTATAAATAAACAGCAGTAAGCACGTAAAAACATTAATTAGTATAACTTCTTTTTTTTAGAAGAGCCTATCTGTGCCAGCTGCAGGTACACCTTACGCAGTTATCAAAAGATAAAACTGCACAGACAGATGACAACGTGACTACCCAGTCCCTTGCAAAATAACATCAGTGATTCCAAACAGGGATACCTCATTTGTTACCCAAAAGAGTTGCAGCAGGGTGTTTGCCCAAAGCCCAGGGAAGCCGGCAGACAGGTCTGCTTTGTCTTCCAGTGAGTTTGGGTCACATCAGTGGCTAGCAGTTGACCCATCTTTTGGACTTCAGTCTGTAAGAAGCAGTGAGGGAGGCATGCAACAAATGACCTGAACACCATGGTGCATGACACCGTGGTACCCAGCTCATGTACATGCTCAACCACAGGAGGGGCATTTCCACAGCTGATGAAGACACACAGAGGTCCCTGCATCATGAGATGGAGGTCCAGGCTAGGGACCACCACAGCCAACATCAAAAGCACTGCTGGAAATCTGAGACAGTCATAGGAGAACATCATGAAAAGGGACACCAAATTTTTGCCTAATGCGACACTTTCAGTATCAATTTCAGCACAGCAACTCAGCACTCCTTAGAAACCACGAACTAAAACATGAAACGCATTCTGCTTAGTAAGATCAAGACTGTTCTCACAGCCTAATGCCCAGAGCTTGAATACATACAACAGATAGAAAAGGCTCTCTCCAGCCTGGTTAGGCTGAATATGTATCCAGATGTATGTATACTTGTATACAAATAGGTGTACTCTCAGCCACAGCTGCTTTTTGTTTAAGTCATTCAGTTCCCAAAATCTCTGGATGCACCATGGTTCATAAGATGGATGGAAAGCACCACCCATCTGCACCATTCAGCATCATCCCCAAATACAGTTTTAACCACTCAGCCTTGGCCTGGTTCATGGAGGCTGATGTAAGGTCTCAGAATATCTGCTTTTGAATACTAAATACTGAATACTGGCATAAAGGCACAGACAGGTCCCTAAGTACTCATTACAACAAAGGCAGAATCTCTGCTATAGGCTTTTAATAACAATCTTTTAGGCAACCAGTAGAGCTTTGCCAGGAAAACTTAAATGTCTTAGCCATGTAAACAGCTTTGACATTTTCCTGATTCCCTTTCTTGAACTCAGTCTCATAAATTCTGTGTAACTGGCATGTTAGATAGCAAAAATACTTCCCTGCATCCTGGGCAGATTCTTAGCACAATTCCACAGTTATCATCACAGACGGTGCCACTGTTGTTTCACTGCTTAAAGCTGAGGATGTTGTTCACTTGCAATAGTGAATGAGCAAGATGTGCAAAAACTACACGACTCACTAATGAGACCCTACAAAGACAACCTTGCTTAAATTGCAGCCATACTGCGCAGCCCATCATCCCAGAAATGCTGGGGCCACCACTGCAGCTGCTGAGGTAGAAGCAGAGCAGAGACCCCAACCTGCCAAAAGGCTTTTCACAAATCCCTCCCACAAGGGATTTCAAAGTCTCAGAAATTGCTCAGTCACTTAGAAGTCATGTGGTGCAGAGAGATGGCATCTCTGATTAACCTCAGGTTCTCTGAACATACAACAGGGTTCAACAAGGAGTGTCTGAATGTTACATGAACAAAGCCCCATAGGTGGGCCATATGTGAGGTATGGACCAACTGGCAAAATATAGAGGCTTCCTTTCTATTACGATAAAATACATGACCATATTGTCCTGTAAATTTGTTGTATATATACTCCTGTATAACTAGTGCCTGGAAAGAAGGGAGAATCAGTAAACCACTGCACAATGGGAAGTAAACCCACAGATGTGGTGGTGCATCAACACTAATGGAACAAGCTTTCCTGAGACTCCAATATCACAGCCAGTGTTGGCAATTGATGATGTGTCTCAAGCAACTCCAAGCTCATTTTCTTCCTTGAACTTTGGATGTCTCTTCCTGCAGCTACCTCCTGGTGCAGCCATCATGCAGACCAGCTCCTGGGCACTCCTGGAGCAGGCTGGAGGGCATCCTCCCGCAGAACAAGGCAGAGAGGGCGCTCTGTGAAGCCAAGTTCAGTGACCTTATTTCAGTGATGTGAATTGCAGTTATTCTCTCATGATCTAATCTGTATCCAGCCCACGTGGCTTGGGAAGAGGAGGCCACAGCTGCTAGGAGCCTCTCCTCGCCCCCCAGCCTAGCACTTCCTGGACGCAGCTGAGGATCTGTCTTAAATGTGCTTAGTGAAACACAAGTGGGTGCATTTTTATAGCTTGTATATATAATCCATTCAAATGATTTTTAACAGGAAGAATTAAAATGCAACCTTACCAAGCAAAAAATGAAGACCTGCACATCTTTTGAGCTGTTTATTTTATCCACATTTTGAAAAGCACTGATGGCAGATTGTAACACGACACAAATGTAGTGCAGTTTAAGGGTATTTGACAATTCATCAAGAGAAATTAAGTGTAAAGCTGCATGGCACCGACTGAATATGTTCAATAAATTAGGAATGAAACAAGCACTCTGTTAACGAGAAAGATGTAGCCAAAGCTTACAACACTGTGTACTCAGAAGGCTTGAAGGATCAATAATATAAATATTAAAAAGGAGAGCTAATGTATGAACACCTTTACAAGAAAAATAACCTAAACTTTAATGACAAAATGCCTGCTTTAAAAGCATGTTCTCTTAAACACATTCAAGATCTTACAGGGGTAATATTTCTACTGGGATTTATAAAGGTTTGCATGCTCTCACGTTACTTGTATGAAAAAAACCTGTATTTAAATACTGAAGCATAGCAGTCATCAAAACATTTTTACATGTTAGTTCAAACAAAATAGAGTCCTTGGCACTTGCTGTCATAGCTTGCCCAGCATTTCTATAAAATAAAGAACTGCTAGTATTCATGTTGTGAGTCTTCACAATAATACTAGCTCTTCTGCAGTGGGTCTCTCAGGCTTTTCTGCTAAGCTCTTCCATTTCTATATTCATGCTCATCAAAGAAAGGATGTGATCGGCCATCTCAGCAGCATGGGCAGGCCCAGCTCAGGACCCACCAGAACAGTGGATGCCTCCTGAATTCCATCTTGCAAAACTCACATACCCCTGAAGAACTGACTGGCCTGTAGAAAGCCAAAGTATTGCAAAAAAGCTCTGAGCAGGTTCTGTGCTGCATTAGAAGCTGATGCCTTTTAAAAACATCTTAAAATCCCCTGTCCAACTGCATTTAAAACACCTCTTACAGAAAAATATATCAAAATATTAGTCAAACAATAAGAATAAAGTATTTTTTCAAGAATGTATATTTATTCATATTTATTTAGAGATGGGAAATTTACAGCAGCGTTCAGATACTTTTCAATTGTGGCTATTTAAAATAAGTATAGCACTCTTCATTTAGCCATCCAAATAAGACAGTTAATTTCCAGGGGCAGTGAGTATTTACAGCTTCTACGTATATCCTAAGTATAGTACACAGTTTAGTTCCTTGAGCTGAGCTTTATAAACAAATATGAGCCAAACTGACACCTTGAGGATCAGCAGGAGTTCCAATTAATGGGAGACCCACTGCTGCTAAAAATTGCCATAGCTACTTTGAATTCAAAGAGGTTTTGACAATTTACACCAGCTAGAGGTCTGATGACTGCAGTTTAAAATATTTATTTAGATTGAAAGCTGTTTTGCAGCAAGATATTCCAATTACAGTAGGCAAACACTTCTTGGCACAAGCAATTAAATATATATTTTGCTTGTGTAAAAACAACAGCAGTTGACCTGGGATTGCAACTCAGCTTGTTTTTCGGTTTTATACAAACTTTGCTGTAAATAAAAAACACATAAAATTGTCCCTAGAGAAACTATTCATATTGGTTCAGTACACAGTCTTTAGCAGCAGCAGAAATGCTAGTTTCTCCCAACTCTGAGCTATTTTAACTTTTGCTAACAACTACCTAATCCTGTTCTCATTAAGCAGTGCATTTTTTTTTTCTTTCAAAGCTCAGTTTTTCTTGCTGGTTCCAGCAAGGACTATGTGGATAGGCTGCTGCAGTCCAACACCTGCAAATCAGAATACATGTTTAAAAGGCTTAGAATCATGGAATCATAGAATGGTTTGGGTTGGAAGGCACCTTGAAGATCATCTAGTTCCAACTCCCCGGCCATGGGCAGGGAATCGTTCCACTAGACCAAGTTGCTCAAAGCCCCATCCCACCCAGCCTTAAACACTTCCAGAGAAGGGGTATCCACAACAATGCTGGGTAACCTGTGCCAATCATTGTGCCACCACCCTCAGCAAATCCCTCGCTTGAGTGATATTTTTCAAAAGTGTCTGAGCACCAGTGTAATGCTGTCTCCATGCTGCAGGAGTTGCTCTCAGGACAAGCTCAGCCCACTGCCAAGTGCCTCAAAACTCTCTTTCACCTCAGAAACATTTGTTACCCTGAGCCATTTGTAGGTTTTGTATATTTTATATTGCTGAAAGAATTTACAGTAATATTTTTAAAACTGAAATGTGTAAAGTGAGCATGTGTAAGTACATCCATCTCCCCCCCAGTACATAAAGCTTTCAGATGGGGCAACATTCACCTCCGACATGGCTGGCAGAAAGCCTTTTGCTTTTTATGCCTTAGGTGAAGCACACCTCAACTCACAGTTCTGTCACAGCAGGATGTTTGGATGCTGTTTCACCTGCCTCTCCAGTAATTCCTAAGTTTAGGGTGCCCCAACTGAACGAAAATGGCAGTATTGGCACAGACAGGTAGGAGTTTCATGGCAATGCACAGCATGTGGTCCAGTGCCAGGCAGAGGTTCCATCTGTGTTGGATAAGCACTGCTGAAAGTCAGTAGCAGCTTGAGGTGAGGGTGACAGCAGTGAAGATCCATCATGTCTCATGCTGTCCCTCTCCTCTCCTTCTCAGACTGCATTACTGCAAGCCCCTTGCAATGACATTATGTTTTGCTACCCGGGAACATGTTGAAACTCCTTATGTCTCTCCATCTCAAGAAAAAGCCAAATGCTAGTTTACTGCCTGCACAACTGATCTAATTATTTTTCAAATGGATGATTTTACAGGACTGAAAACATTATTCACTGTTACTGATCCTTGTCAGAAGATTTAAATTTTCCTTTATATAATATCTTAAAAAGTATTTTTAAAGACATTTTAAATTTATGCTTCTGAATGCCACAAAGTGACTATTTTCACCCAGAATGAGGCTAGGAAAACATATCTCTTTTGGATGCATTTCATTGCTTATTGAATAGAAATATGGTGTGGTTCCTTGTAACTTAGAAAGTTGTTCCTTCTTTACGTCCACCTCAATCCATTTGATATCACTGATGGATTACTAGACAGCCTGCTCAGATCACCAACTCTGGTTATCTTAAGCAGAGGAAGATTTTACTACATCAAAATCTTCCAGAACAAAGCAGGTGGCAGCTGTTTCAGCAGCTTCTAATTTTTCACTCCATTCAACATGTCCCAGCAGTGGCAGAAATATTGTACATTCGACTGAGCATTTCACAGCTTTCCTCTTCAGGAAGACCCAGTCCTAAGTTCAATCACCTATCCCAGAAGAAATGTTACTGTGACCTCCAAAAGGAGTCAGAACTCATTGCTGAATCTTGCTACAAAGCATGGAAAATAAAATATCCTACTGGGCTAACTGCAAAAATTAGTTTTTTTGGTTCCTAACCAGTCCCATATCTCCTTGTGCTATATAAATGTATGTTCTATTTAGTGGGTAGCAGGATATAATAATAAACCCAAGATTTTCATGCAGTATTGAACATACCTGGCATTTTTGGAGACTTGGTTCCAATTTGGCAATATTTGAAAAGATTTCACTCTCAGACTTCTCCAATTTTTCATTAATGTAAGGCTGAATCCACCATTTATGAACATACAATGATGGGTAAGAGGAGCTACATCTGAAATGGTCTTTGCCTGTTTTCTACTCATATGTTGCTGTATTTTCCTTCTTGCAAGCATCAGGGTCTCACAAGAGCACCTGATTAGTGCAAGATGTCTTTAAGACTCAGAAATGGCAGAACAACATCAGGAGTCACAATGGTGTGACTTCTACAAGTAAAAGTGCTCAATCGAGCATCTCTGCATGCCTTTTTCATAAACTACCTCACTGTCAGCTTATGATTCTCCATAAAAGATGATAAAAGTCCTCTATCCTAGCTAATATTTCTGAGATGTCCTCAGAGAAGAGTCATATAAAAGGAGTTGCACCTAACCACTTTCAGGGTGACAGATACAGGTATCTGTGGCAAGACCTACAGTGAGAGAAAAAAACCCAACTTCTGCCATCTTCCCAGCAGCTGCATTTGGAAAAAAAAAATACTACTGCTGTTCTCAGGAATTCATGGAGTAGCCACATTCAGTTGAATTCATGAAATGAAGCATGGCCAGCAGGTCAAAGGAGGTGACTCTGCCCCTCTACTCCTCTCCCATGAGTACTCCATTCAGCTCTGGGGACCCCAGCACAGGAAGGACAGGGACCTCTTGGAGCGGGTCCAGAGGGGGCCAAAAAATGATCAGAGGGACGGAGCAGCCCTCCCATAAGAACTGTCTGAGAGAGTTGGAGTTGTTCAGCTTGGAGAAAACTAGGCTCCAGCAAGACCTTATTAAGGCCTTTCAATACTTAAAGGGGGATAATAAGAAAGATGGGAACAAAGCTTTTTAGTGGGCCTGCTGAAACAGGACAAGGAAAAGTGGTTTTCAGCTAAATGAGATCAGATTTAGACTAAAAGAAGGTAGACTTAGACTAGGCATAAGGAATAAATTTCTTACAATAAGGATGGTAAAACACTTGAATAGGTTGTCCAGAGAGGTGTCTCATCCCTGGAAACATTCCAGGTCAGGCTGGACTGAGCTATGAACAACCTGCTCAGTCCCTGCACATTGCAGAAGGGTTGGACTAGATGACCCTTAAAGGTCTCTTCACACTCAAACTATTCTGTGATTCTATGATTCTGTGGTTCTATTAATGTCTGTATCTTTATTTTACGAACAAGCCCATGCTTGCTCTGTTTCTAAGGTACTGTTTCTAACCTTTTGCCTGTCTGGTTAGACCTTTCAGCCACCAAGCCCTAATCTCACCTTAATGAGAATGAAACATGAAATGACTGCAATGCCAAATACCATCAGCATTCTGTACAGTACTAAAAGTGCTGTAATACAAGCAAGCTCTTCCATAATTTTTTCCTAGTAAGAAAAGCAACTCCACATGGGAAAGCTGTAGGGCAAAACTGCTGTTTGCTTCTGAGGGAATTCATCCACGGACATAAATGTCCGTGAAGTTATTAATGAAACATGGCCAATATGCCAAAAGCTATTGGCAGCACAGAAATCAGGATGGATTCTTGACTTTTACAGTCGCCAGAAACAGATCACTAATTCATGAGATTTGTACAGTTGATACACTTCTGGCAGGACTAAACTTAGACTGAGAAGAGGCATGAGAGATTTCTGTAACATTACATACATGCTTCTTTGTGCCTCCATACTGATGTTTTTCATAAAGAAGGATTAGAAGGAAGGCAATAAATGAAAAGATTCCAGCTAAGACATGTGTCCTTAAGCTTTGGTGGTGATTAATTATGCTTATATGCTTAATTATGATGCAAGCACTTTGAAGTTCATTACTTTAATTAGAAGCAGAGACTGAAAGAAAAAAACACGGGAGCCATTTCCCAAGTGGGAACTGGAGCTGCAACTGCAATACAAACAATAAAGAACACTGCATAACTTGTGCCCTAGTGAAATGCTGGCTTGTGTTTTGCTTAATGGCAGATCAGTACCATACAAATGAAGCAATTACAGTTGTGCCATATAAAGCGTTATTTGGTCAGCAGCCAAAATGGAGATTAGCTGGAAGAGTTCCTAGGACTTTCTGTCTGAATATTATTGCAGAAGTTAATGAGGAATATCTGATATGCTTAGACACACATAAACACTGCCAGCAACCAGATGAGATGGTTGGTCCAATAGCCAGTGTGCTGATAATTAAAATGCCCTGAAGCCAGCTGAACATCAGCCCAAGATCAGGTGAAATGATCACAAGGGCAATCCAATCCCTCTGGCAACCAGCCATATGATGTTATCATCGATACAGCCATGTACGCAGCAGCAAACTCTCCACCTTGCCCCAGCGGGGAAGCAGGTTCCACTTAAGCATGGAGCATCTTCACTTTTGCACAACTCTGTGTCCCTATACTGCCACTGGTGGTGGTGAAGGAACGGCCACAGTCAGCTCAATACAATGGTTCTGCCAGAACTTTACTATGTCCCATTCATTCTCATCCACTACACCACCTGGTCTAGTGGAAGGTGTCCCTGCCTATGGCAGGGGGTTGGAAATAGATGATCTTTAAGGTCCCTTCCAACCCAAACCACCCTGTGAAATGCAAATATAGCAGCTCTCAGACCAGTTGGACCAAGAACAGTCACATCAATATGGTAACACTCACGCTTGTAATGCTTCAAATACAAGCAGCCAGGCTACAGAGAAAACACGGTACTACAAGTACTAACACATCTCCACAGTGGATGTAGAGATACAAATAATGTAATTACTGTTGTCCTGAATGCATGGCCATGTGCCAATTTTAATTAAAAAAATATGGAGTAGGGTCCACTAGTGATGGAGATTTCTGCCACTGCTTTCTATATGGAACACAAAATGTGGTCATAGACCACAGACTGTTTCAGAAACCATTAGTCAAAGTTATAATTTCCCTATTGTTTTTCCTCTAAACCAGTTTTTTTGACCAAAGATGAGAAATCTATCATCGTGTTTGTCCTGAGGCACACACCTCCATGGATTTGAAATAATCATACAAACATCTGGAGTGGGAATGGGCTTCAGATATTCACAGTGCAAAAAACACTATGCTATCAACCTTCACTATTCCTCTGATGGGCAATTGTCATTACCCTCAATTTGCAAAAGTGAATCTGAAGTAAGAAGGTGCACTGATTTCCTCCAAGACTCCCACGAAATCTGGGCAGGGTCATTAACTAAGCTCACCAGTATGACATGACATCAAGCAACCAAACTTCATTGCTTCTCAGAAATCTTTGGGTCTTTTCAGGCAACTGTTCATAGAGAATTTATCCTTCTGGTCTCCCAGAAATATACTAAGCTTAAACTTCTGTGTTATTTCCTTGATTCAGTCTTTAACCACAACATATTCCTAATTTTTCCTGCCAAAAGTGGGAGACAGCCAACCTGCGTGGCCTGACTCCCAAAACAAACAAACTCTTCCACATGTTGACCCACTCAGGAGTTCCAAAAAGGTCCATGCTGTCAATCACTCAGCAGCTCTACAAAGCTGCTTAGAAAGTGAACTGCTCCTTTTGCCCTGGCAAAGAAGAGGTATGAAGCACTGTCACTTACTTCACTAACTTCAGATCCTCTCACTCTCTTCTGCTTTTCCAGCAAGAAAATTTTATTCAGATGAGAATGATCTGCTTGACATTTAATTCCCAGAAATTGTAACTAAAGCCTAGTGGTCAGGAGAAGACCTTCTACCATGCAGGAAACATAAACATCACTTTCCATAAGCTACTACAACTTTCCAAATACTTCTGTAGCTCCAGAAGATTCAATGTGATGGCTGAAGACACCAGTTTCATAGCCATAATTTTCAAAAAAGAATCATAGCACAGTGCAGTCCAGAAAGCACCTCAGGTGTTGTCTGGTCCAACCTCCTTCTCATACAAGGGTCAGTCCTGAGGTCAGACCAAGCTGCTCAGGGCTTCAACCAGTCACGTTTTGTAAACTTCCAAGGATGAAGCCTGCACAGCCTCTCCGAGCAGAATGTCACTGTCAGACTGCCCTCAGGCAGTCAGGGGAAATAGTTCCTCCCTACATCCAGTCGGAACTTCTCCCATTTCGTTCTATGTTCATTGTCGCTGACCCTCCTGCCCTACGCTGTTCTGAAGAGTCTGGCTCCATCTTCTTGAGGACCTCCCTGTAGACACTCTGGGCTGCTCCTAGGACCTCCCAAAACCATTTCTGCTCCAGGCTGAACAAGTCCAGCTCTCCCAGATTCTCCTCACTAGAGGAGGTCCAGATCCATATCCAGCTCCATCTTGATCATCTTCCATGAAATAGGTTCAATTTATTGATGTTTTTCTTAAATGAGGAGGCAAAAAAAAAAGGATGTTGTGTTCTAGATGTAGTCTGAATACTCAAAATTATTTTATCTGATGCCACGGTATCTTCTCTTGTGGCCTACAAACTGGATGAACTAAAAGCACTCTAATTGGAAACTGCTTTGGCTAATTGCCCACTATCTAAAAGAGATGCCAAAAATAGCAGCTTGCTTATTTAACTGTGACAAGAAACAATTCTAAATCCTCAAGAAACTGTGATGACTTTCTGTTCACTTTCAACTACACTTTCATAGCCTGAGTTCACATTATTTAAACTGAAAAATCAGAACTAATTGTCAAGTATTCATGTGGTTTTAAACCAAAAAATATCGGCAGGTATAGAATATAATCAAAATACTATCATATACTGATTAAAACCTGAGGAGCTGGATCTTAGTAAATGCAGAGCATCCAAATGTGGGTTGGTCCCCTAGCTTTGCAAAGAGGGCGTTTTCTTTTTATTTAAAACCAATAAAGAAATGAGCATCATTCTAAAACCCATCTCTTCATATTTCGTGTTGCAAGCACGCTTTTGTGGAAACCTTAAAATTCAAAATTTTGGTTGAAAATGTAAAAATCTGAAAAACTGCCTAGTAATGTTTACATTTAGGCACATGAAATATAGACAATTTAGGTTTTCTAGAAAAAGCTGATTTTCTGTAGGAAATAACTAGATCCCATGAATTTTTCTGTAGGCTTAACAGTTTTGAGATCCAAAATAGACCTAAATCACACAAATAACACATCATAAAATGTGTAAAATCAGGTGCCTGCATCCACACCAAAGAATCCAAAGGTCTAATTATACATATAAAAGCCTTTTAAAGACATAGTTACAAATCTGGGCCACACTAAATGGAACCATATAAGCAACAGATTGGAAAGAGCCTGATGTGTAATTATGTTCAGAGAAAGCTGTACATATTCTGGAGGTAACAGATGGGCTGCCAGATGTTGGGGCTGCTCTCACCTGCAGGCCTCATTCATCCCTGCTGCTAGAAATGGAAGATCTGGAAGCTAGCAAGAGATCTTCCTGCACACAGATGCTATTCCTGACTGAGAGGGGAGAGAAAAATACTAAAAAAGATCTATTTTCTTTGTGTGCTGGAGGCAGATTATTATTTTCACATGTTCTTTTAGAGAAAAAAGAAGTACCTGAAGTGTAACAATGAAGCAGGTCTCTGTATCAGGTCAGGCTTGGATCACTTTTATCCAGTTGACTTTTGGCTTTAAAAAACTGCAGGGAAAATTGTAGTCAAACTCTGACTACAGAAAACTGCCAATCCTGCCAAAAACTGTTAAAAGAGAGTCTCAATAGAAGAATACACAGCATTGTTTAACATCATGTGATTTGCTAAAGGACATAGTTAAATAGGAGCTAAATGCTTTTTCAGGCTTGATTTAAGCTTTCACTCAGTGACTTGGCTGGAATAAGAAGCAGAGGAAGGAAAGCAGAAAATGGGAGTAAGGCAATGAGCTACAAAAGTACAGAGACTCGAGCTAAATATAGCTAGACATAGCTGAGAAAAAAGAGCACCAATTTTCACCCTACCTCCTACCACACACAAAGCAGACCAGTTAAGAGGAAAAATTACT
Source organism: Aleadryas rufinucha (assembly GCA_013397815.1). Classification (NCBI taxonomy): domain Eukaryota; kingdom Metazoa; phylum Chordata; class Aves; order Passeriformes; genus Aleadryas; species Aleadryas rufinucha. Next base: position 215,385 of record VZTH01015485.1, on the reverse strand, counting down.
GATCAACCACAAGTCGCCATTTTATAAAACAATATTTTAAACTTGTACTGTTCAGTGAGATACACATATGGCCATTTTTATTTGGAACCTGAGCTCCTTGAAAACATTCTGATGATGGGAAAGAGCTGCATTTTAGACCTGTTGTGTCAAGACACAGAGTAGCTTAAATTATACATTAAAACTTCTGAATCTTGTTTCGTGCAGCCAACACCTTTCCACCTTTCATGCTAGGATGTTCAGTCCTACTCTGTCTACTCTGTCACATATTGTGTCAGTCTGAGACACTGTTCTCACTTCAAAGAAACCACAAGAAAGAATACAAACTTTTCTCCCTACTTTTGGTTGGGGATTTCTCATAAGAATCAAGGCTGCACAAAGACTAAATGGCCATTTTATGTCTCTTGGAGTCCATCTAGTACTTACTGTCAATTGGATGTGGGCAGTTTTCCAACTACCACACAGATTAATCGCAAACTGTTTTTCAGGTGCTATTTGTTCCCCAAATGTCATTTCCACAGAGAGCTATTGTTACGAGCTGCTGAGATGCCTTTCAGCAGCCTGGTCCCTTGCTTTAGTCTACCTACAATTTACCTTAACAGTCATTATCTTAGTAGGATAGGCCTTTTAGTTGTCGGGAACTGTACCATCAACTTCAAAGAGCATTTCCTGGGACTTGACACCTAAACAGCCAGAGAGTTGTAATAAAAAGAAAAGAGAGAAAGAATAACGAGCAGCATTGTTAAAATATAAATGGCTGCATCTTGCCCTCTGCTGAGATGCTTTACAAGGGATTGGGGAAATGGCAGGGAAAAGGGCAGGAGAAAATTATTTCTGAAGTGCCAAGAAGCAGCGTTTATTTCTCAGGGGATCTATAGATTGGAAGCAACCATAACCTTTTTGTATCCCACTGGCATATGGTGGGGATTAATGCTTATCAAAGGTTTGTAAAAGTCCAGAAAATCAGTAAGATGTGCACAGCAATGGTATCAGTATTTTTGAGACATTATGGCCTTTGTGATAGTCTGAGGTAAGTTCATTGGTTATACTTAAATATATGCCCCTTTTTACCTGGCAGAGAATTCAACAGCCTGACAAATTTCATTTGGACAGATTTGTTATCGTGAAGCTCCTATCCTGTTTGCATTCAAACAATTCTGAAACAGACAAGCAAGAAAAGATCTCTGATCTTTTTGCTGCCTTGATTTCTTTCTGATCTTTCTGATTGTATAAAACAAGCCTGTTATTAAACTTGTCCTGGTGCTGATATCTCAGACTGGCCCAATGCTTCTGTAGAACAGTACAGAAATTTCATTTTTAGTAATCAATAAATATCAGAATGAGAAATCTCTAGTATAAATAGCTTGTAAAAAAAGAAAAACTTAAAAAAAAAAGCCTCATTGTACTTTTAAGCCAATACTAAAGCTGAAGAGACAGAATGGTAGTTTCACCTTTTACACTGATTATACTGCTAATTTAGAAATACCTACTGCCACTGAAATGTTCAGATAAAAAACCCTACCTTTCTATGCAATAGTTTTACTGCTGTTTCCATGCTCTGTTCTTTCACTCCTACTCAAAAACATTTTATTTCACAACTTTTCTCATTAAAATCCCAAGACCTTCCATGGAGTAAGGAGCAGGATTATATTAGCACAGATGCACCAGAATCTGACACTGGGACCAAAATGGGAGCTGAGCTTCTTGGAAGAGCTTTGCCTTCCATCAGTTGCTTCTACGGTTATTTTTAGTGTAGGAAAACACAAATGGCAGCAGAACAAATTCCTGTGACTTTTGCTTCCCTCTCCAAACCACAGAGAGCTTTGTTCAGTTATAAATCATCCCTGAAGTCTGAGAATGAAAACTTCCTGCTAGTGGCAATGAAGAAATAGGCTCTGTAAGGGAAGGCAGGTCAGAGACGGCTCTTTGAAGTACTTGAAAGATAGAGTCATGTTTTTTCCCCACCCCGGTCAGAAAAAATTCAGCAAATGCAGCATCATGGACTCTAATGAGTTGTTTTCTTTCAAAGACACAAGTATCAGAAATTATCTCAATAGCAATGCTCTTCACTGCAATTTGGTGACTTAAATCAGAATTATTACAATTTCCTTCCTCTATAAGTAAAAATTGCAAGAATGGGCAAAACGCTTTCAAGTAGAAGATTTTGCCTCAATACATTTGCTTGTACATCTTGCAGTAGATCTCATTAGTCATCATCAAATTTTCCCCTTTCTTTACTGCACTATTTTTGCACAGGGAAGATCCTTATCTTGATTGAAAATTATGAAATTAATCCAACAGGCATCACTGGGGAACAGAGGAAGCTGGGACTCTAATCTCTGTTCCCAAGGCTTTATCTTTACTTTTAAAATAGGTACTCTGTTTTCAGACAGAAATAATCCAGGTGACCAAAATTAAGTATGCCTCCCAGGCTCAGCTGAAAGAACAACTTGCTTGTCAGGCTCTCTTCACTGACCTTCTTTTGACCCCTGACTTTTATATTCCTTCCTGAGCAGTGGGCCATTCTCTGCCTTTTTACCCAGGAAGTGTTATTTTTAGTTGATAGAAAACCCAGCAAGCTCTGAAGGATCTAACCTGCTTGAGAAATATCTCAGCTATAAGCTTTGACACTAAATGGTAATGAGATGGTAATTCAAGCCTTGTTATGCCTACAGTGAAGGGAAAAATATTATGCAAAGTCATACAGTATGATCTATACCACCAGTCAAACAGGATAATGTTTACATATGTACAAAATGCTACAGATCACATTCTAGTTTTCAAATAATTTTGTATCACAGAAAGAAATGACCATGTAAAATCCTGGTAAGCCGACTAAAATCCTGTTCTTTTAAGTATCAAGAGAGCACCCCATAACTATGCAGGGATTTTTGTTTTCTCCAGTGGCCCTTGCTTCAAAAGGCTAGAGGTCAAACTCAGTATTTTCACATCACTCATTTTAATCCTCAGAACTCAATTATTCACCAGTTCTCTCTATATCTTCTTTACATCATAAATAAATAACATCAGTTTTTAGGTCCTATGGTGCTTTGCTGAAATGGCTCTGAATAACACACTGATTAAGGGCATGACCAGACACTCTGGCAGGAGAAGAAAATGTGAAAAAAAAATCAAACCTGCTTCCTCTGTGTCTCTCCTCACTGAGATGGTTGCTTGCCTTCAGAGTGATCTGGGGAGGCCTTTATGTGCCAGTGTTGCCAGTCAGAAGACAGCTAACAAGCGAAATACCCATTCTTCTCTCTGAAGTGCCAGAACATGCCCAGAAGCACATGGGCCATAGACGTTATCAGGATGACCCAACCATACATTACCTTTACGTATTTCTGTACCTTTCTAGAAACAGGACCATGCCATTGAGTGAAGAATGCAGCCCAGATGCACAGAAACACTGAGCTAGAATAGTTACATCAACACTATTGGTTAAGAAAATAAAAAATCTCTTAAGACCTTTGAAAACTGAATGATACAGGGTACACTGAAGAGTGGTCCAGGGAAATGCTTCCTTTATGATACAACAAAACTTGTACAAGGAAGCCTCCCTGATGGGAAAAGTCTATTTTTGTAAGGATGCATGGATTTCTGCAGTACAAAACCATTGAAAAACAACAGTGGAAGAAATCCTCTGCAGTAAATAAATGTCAACAATGCAAAAAATTTGGGTGGTCAGCTCAAACATTTTTCCTAGTTTTCCTCTTACTCAGAGGCAATCTGTGAATATCATATCTATCCTTTTGTACACACAAAACCAGTTGTACAGAAAGCATAAGAAACCAGAGCATGCACAAAATTTTGGGGGAAACATTTTTATCTGTCCTTGCAGTTGACTACTGCGTAATGGCTCTGTTTTCCTACAGAGTTTGGTGTGAATTACCAGCTCACTGACCTACAAATCCAGGGTAAAATGAGAACTGGGGTATATCTCAGAATAATATATTAAGTTCACAATAAACAGCTTTGGCAGTAAATGATGAGCTGGGAATTCCTTCCACAATAAGCTCCTTATACTCTGGTCTCTGAAAACATCAAGGATAACATTTGATAAAAAGTTTAACAGTCCCACTGGAAGAAACTATACTATCATATTGTTATTTTCCCAAGCTTGTTTCAGGTCAATGAAAAAAAAGAAAAGGAAATATCACTTAAAAAAAAAATAAAAATTCCATCCTATATAAGGTCTGCCAAAATTTTGTATGAATGAGCATGCATTACTAAAATAAGTTTTCCTCCAACACTACATTTCTAAGGAACCATACCAGACATATCTGTGAAAAGCAAAGGTAACATTATCAGTTGTAGTACCACACTGAAATGGAGCAATGAAAGAATGGCAATTGTAGAGATTCACCTCAGCAAAACAAGGACTAGATGAAGGCACTAAGATCACGATGGTAGATCATAGACCCCAAGCACACAAAGAATCCCTTCATAACAGATCTTTATCTTATTCCTACAAATTCATTTTTCTTTAAGAAAAGGTTCCTTCCACCACAGATCTCTCACTTCTAGGGTAAATCTCTTTCAGGTATTGCGCATTGTATTATATAAAACAGGAGAATCCATACACTGTCGACAGGGCACCATTTGGATGCCTTTTGCACCCCCAAGCAATCTCCAGGGCACTCCTCCCTTGCATGGGATGGAAACTAAAATCCATAGCCTCATTTACATTGTACTTTGCTCTTCCCGTAAGTTGCTAGAATGATCAGAAAGTTACATCTCCAACAGCTGCATCCCTGATGCACTACCCACACTGCACACCTTACGTTAAACAGAGTAAAGAATGGATAAAGTGTAAAGAGTCAGTTCCTGTCACCAGATGTCACACCCCAACCACACAGCAGATATCACCAGGTAGACCTTTTTGCCTTCCTCTGCAAAACATAAAGAATCCTTCCTCAAGTCAAACTGGAGTTAATCCTTTAATACATGAAAAGAATAGAGACTTGAATAATGGAATATAGAATCCCAGGTTCGTATATATAAACATTAACTGTAATTCCAATAGCAGGAACTTATTAGAGCTCCGGATTTCATGAAGCTGATGAACAAATATCACCAATCTCTAAAATACATTGATGCATCTAGTCAAAGTTTTTCTATTCTTTGTCTAAATCTAATCCTGCCACTCTCATCTGCCTGGGCTCAGTGTCTCACCAGACACTTATGACCTTGCAGATTTCACTCATCCATGCTGCATACTTTTGGCGACAGGACAGGACAGCTAAATGTCCTTAGTTAAAACAGTAAGAGAAAAAATTAAAACTCTTCAGTTTTTAGCCCAACCTACCATTCCCCTTTACATAAAACAGCTTCAAGGTACAAAAAGCTGAAAAAGCTTTTAGTGTACTTTTGAGAAAATATTGCCCTTAATTCCTTTTCATTACCTCTTAGAGTGGAGAACTCTTTCATATTCTTCACTATTCAAACTTGTTTATGATGCCTACATATCTAAAACAGAAAAGCAGAGGAATGCAAGGCACAGGACTTAAGTAGTACAAGATCTCCAGCTGTTGCCCTCCGGAAACACAGATTACTACAAGTGGCAAGGCAGATGACCCAGGGGTGATCCATAATGGCCAGAAGTCTGGCCATGAGAACATCTTCTAATGACAACACTTTTACAAAGGTCTTGCTAAGCAGACAAGCAGCACTCTCTTAACCACCTTCGAAAGCACCACCTTTGAAGAGAAAGCTCATTAATTCACACTGAGTACTACACAGTGGCTTTGGAAGGATACCTACCGTTGTAGGAGGAAAGAGTAAGAACAGTTGGGTAGTGCCACGAGAGACACTCAATCTTTGTTGTGATCAGAGCCTTTGCCCTCAATCCCACATTCCTTCTCAAACACGTCCATCTTTTACAACATTATATAGAAATGAATATCACTGAAAAGGAAGGAAGGAAGGAGACACACATGATATGTGCTGTGGTACTGCCCATTGGGCATAAGAGAAACACATAACAGGCATTTCCCATTCTCCTCCATTCAGTGATATGCATTAATCGTAATATTGCACCAGCACTGAGAGTAAATCCAATTAGCCAATAGGTACTGGTTGAACACTGCAGGAGTGTAGCATGGAACCCAACAAGGAAGTTTTGAATTAAAATCCACTACCCTGCTCATGGGTACGGTCATGAGCAACAGAGAGACCAGTCTCTGGATCTCTCTGCCAGGTGGATTTCATCTGCATGAGCCAAGTGATGGGTATGTGCTCTGTGATGAACATGAGCCTGGTGATGTGATGGCAGGGAACAATCCCTAACCCTATGCTACAGGAAGAACCACCTTCTGTCAGTTAGACGTGTGAAAATATATGGTCTGGTTCTCCACACACTCACATCAATTTTATTCAGATTTCACTACTTTTTCAGGGAAAAAACTCCTGATTTACATCATTGTAAGTAGGCAGAGGATTAAGACTAAAATACTTCTAATGAAATAGGTGTTCAAACAGTTTAGCGAATAATTCAATATGAATAATTTATTCGGAAAAATTGTTATTTTTCCCTAGTCCAGACCAGACCAAGAATAGCGTTTGAATGTTTAACATTTATATGCTACCTGCAATTATTTGTGAACTACATCAACTAATTTGTGGTCTACATATTACTCAAATAGGAAATTATGATTATTAAATAAAACAGAATTTACAACTCCTATAGCAAGTTATGTCTTTTGACTAATTTATGTAATGAGCTCAGCTAGCCTGCCCTTCATGGATTTCAAACTGCATGTTCAATATTTGCAATTATCTGTGCAGACAGCAGTTACGTAAGTCATCTGATCAGTGACAGAAACACTGCCATGTGGGATGCAGTCAAAATAGCAAATGCAACATATTCTGAGATTTAAAAAATTCAGAAAATACTGAAACATGCAGTTAAAATTTACAGCTGACTCTCTTCTGTTCAAAAGCACAGGGAGAGGAAGCTTTTCCCCTCTTCCGTATAGACATACATGAAAGAGGTGGTACCAATGTGAGGTATTGCTTGTTCTTTATTTTCATCCAGAACATTAAGTGTGTTGCTTAATGTTTTCAGTAGGTAAGCAGCACTGATGGTTTGTCACTGGGGCTGGACAGGGAATGGGGTGCAGCAGCAGAACAAGCAGCTTAGCACATGTGAAAGAAGGGCTCAGGAAAGGCATGGACATGGACAGCCAGTCGAGACAGCTTGAAAGAAGATTTGGTCCAATTTTCAAGTTGGATAGGATCTCCCCTATTCTCCTTTTTGAAACACGTTTGAAGGTAGGATGTGAAAAACAACATGGTTTTGATCACATAACCCTAACAATAGTTGGCAACCCCCAGTTAGACGAAACTGCAGCCTCAATGAAATGTCTGGGAGATTGGTCTTTAGCTGGGATGGAACCAGGATTTCCCACTGGATCCTTACAATCATGGTCATGTTCTTTCCTCTCTGCTCTTATTAGTCTTACTAGACCCTCTTACTTCTAACTGCTTTATGTCTCACCCCCATTACTCCTAGGTATCTTTGTCTAGCCAACTGAATAAACCTGAAACAAGCCCAAATTTGACACAAATCAACTTCCACAGGCTATTAGTGCTCATTTTAACAGGCTGTCTCTTGTTGGTATTGAATACTCTGCAGAAAAAAGGGAAAGGGACTAAAGAACACCATAAGGCACACTTACAGCAAAGAGCCCACTGCTAGGACATGTATGACAGCAGCCAAAATACTCCTAAAATGTTTGCCCTAGCTTTGACACAGTAAAGCATGACTGTCAGCAATGGGCATTTCCTTATTACCCTAAACTGCAGCTGCCTACCCCTCTTAGGTTGCCTGAAACACTGAGCAGGAGATATTACTCTATCAGAAATGTAAAATAAAAAACAAGTGCTTTGAAAATATATCCAGATAACAGATCATCCTCTCTTGCTATCACTGCCTTCTACTTTAACTATTCTACGAGTTCTGGACATATTTTTCTATATAATTAATATTCTTTATTGTCATTTACCCTCTATCACCTCCTTACGTTCTCTTACTACTTTATTCAGCAGTGAAGGTGGCAATTTTTAAATCTGAGAGGTACTGAATTTGGTTAAGAACCAAAAATTCGTATTCAATCACTGAAATAGCTGGTCTGATTTTCTCCTGCACATACAAATCTTCTTTTGCTGTGGATGGAAATGGTTCTAATGATACTCCTTTTACCATCCCTATAATACAGTTACAGGTACTGATGTTTGTGGTATTGTGTGCAAATTAAACTGATGAGTTATGAGTAAGTCTAGTTATCTGCATAGTGGTAATGATATCTCCTGTGCAGTCACAGTTGTGGACAAATAGCCCCTTAATTATTTCCTCCACAGAAATATGGCTCCATCTGCACTTGCAACTCTTCCCTTACACCTACTTCCTCCCCTTTGTTTCACATTGTAATCCCTTATCATGAGCACAAATATGTAATCCCTCATCATGAGAAATGGGGTGCTGAGCACTCCGCAGAACATTCCCTTTCCCCCACCCATGTGCGCCCTATCACTGCCAGACTCCATAGGCCATACTCCCTTCAACTGCTAGTTGCTCTTTTGCTTTGAAGAAAATTGGCAAATCTACCTCTGGAAAACGCAAGTTTTGTTTGCCTTAAACATTAAAGAAACAGAATGGTAAATACCACCAATTTTAACACAAAGCTAGTACCTTGACTTGTGTCCCCTGACAATTTAAATGAAATGCAAATGCTGTTCTGCCTGGGAATCAAAAACTCCCCTACCTTACTGAATGCATTTGATACCACGATAAAGAAAATACTGGTGAGTTTGAAGGCAGTACTGAAATGCATAATGCTAGAAACACAAACTTATTTTTTCTAAATAAGAAGGTGCTTTAATAAAAAAGTACCTTAATGAAGTTCCTTTAATGAAGGACTAATTTCCTCCAAGTGATGACATTTGAAAAAAGATGTTACAAGCAGCTTCTTACTCAGAAATTAGCAGCCAAGATCAATAAACAAAACATAAAATGTAGGCATATTATTGACGCAGATACTGATGTATGTAATGTAAGCATAATACTGCTATAAAGGGTTGGACTTGGTGAAAAAAGCTGATGAAATAGAATAACTGATGTTAATTCTATCAAGGCTGACTTCAAGTAGCTAGTGTTCAACCAGTTTGGTTTTTATATGGCCTTGAAACATATGCCAACTATAGCCGCTAAATCCATATTGCAATTAGAAATGGTTACCTTTGTTGATCAAAAAAAAGTGAAATGGAAGAAAATAAAAATAACATACCATGTTCACACACAAAACAAAAAGAGCTATATCAGGGACATCAGGGAAGGTGGAATACTATAACAACACATTTTATATTGTTATACTATTCCACCCACCTTAATGGAGAACCCTTCGGTGTGGCTACGCCATAGCCTTTCGAATCCAGATTTCCTCCCACTTTCATGGTGTCACATGGCTTTCGTTGCTCAATGTATTCATTCATGGTGGACTCCAGCAGGAAGGCAAACTTGCCCTTGGATTTGCGGACACGAGCTACTCCCTCTGCAGTAGTCCTAGTGAACACTGATGGCTCAGCTGATTTCATGTAGGTCCACATCTTTTCATACACTGCTATTTTTGATCTCTGGAGAAAATCAAAAACAAGTTAGAACAAAAGAATGTTGCAATGTTTCAGAACGGCACTGCTCAAATAAAATTAATCACACTTAATTTTTCAGACATTTGAGGTTGGGAAAATCTTGGAGAAGGGTTTTATTTGAATTTCATTATTTTAAAATAGACAAGAAATAGAAGTATCCATACTATAATAGCAGATAATATTTTTAAATTTGGCTACCCTCTAGCAGTCAAAGAAAAAAACCCTGCAAAGCTGAATTTACTGTTGATAAGGGAAGTTCACACAGTCAATGTATGGTAAAGTGTGTTTTACGGAATGATATATGAAACAGATGTCCACAATAAGCCTGTACTCTCAAGAGAAACAGTAAAATAATCTCCCCATAAATACTCAGCTGAATCTTAAAGCATTTCTCTAACACCCACTTCTTACACCATCAAAACCACAACAGCTTAAGTAAGATTTCTGCTTTCATAATTCAGAGTCCAGAATTAATTTCTGATTTATATTCAGAAAAGCTATACAATATTTGAAGACATGGTTCACCATAAAAGATGGAAACAGCAAGATGGACCAAATACGCTATTAAATGAAATAAAATGCTCTAAGCATCTTTCTTAAAGAATTAGGTATGATTTTAGAACTGCAGAATCAGTGGATTTATTTTAAAGACTCTGATCCTGCCAATAACTGAGTAAGAAATGTACTTTCTCAAGGAATGCACAAGAATTCATGGCTTAGAATGCAATTATCTTCCAAATTAGTTGGAAATTTTCCTGTCTGGGAATGCATGGAGTAACTACAGGTAAATACTTAAGCAAAAATAACACTTCTGCTTAAAATAAAGCAAATAAAATTTTTCACTAAAAAAAGGAAGGAAATGCTGTCAGGCTGAGAAGTTTCCCATGCTCATTAGATTCACTCAACAACTCCTTTGCTTCCTCCAGCAATTGGAATACATACATGCAAACCAGCAGTGTGTCAGCTGAACACTACACAGTGTTTTTATAATAACAGATGGCACTTGTCTTCCCCTATGTATGCTGCAAAAAGGACTTTTTAACCTAATGCTCAAGTCAGCTTTTATTTGAGTCAAGAGGAGTTTCTAGCTAAGCAAGATTTGGTCTATGAGCGTGTTCCTACACTGTGCTGAGCACTCCAGGAAAATATTCATTATCATAAAGCCCCAAAACAAAGGGCCTTAGATTATTTAAACAAATACCAAATCCTATAATCTAAGTATTATATAAATTGAAAATGGCTTTAAGAAAGCTGGAACTGAGCCTTTTTATATGTGAGAGCAATTTCCCTGAAGCACTTCTTTTTGCCAATTACTGAATGACTGTATTATTACTTAGAAAATAATTTGTTAGGGACCTAAGTCTATCTTGAAAATAAGTGACATTTAACCAAAAATGTTCAATAAAAATGCCATGTAGCAGAACATCATAAATTATGCTTTTTTTTTAGTTTCTCTGTATGCATAATTTTATCTTTCTGTCAATTATAATAACATTTAAATCAACAACAGCTGTGTATGTCCATAATCACATCCTGACTTGTCACCCTTTCTTTCCACTGTAGCTACTTTACATTTACATAATAGTGGCTGGGAGCAGAGCATAAACTAAGCCACCAATGCATTCTTTTTGCTTTACACTGATGTAATTTCATGGATTTAAATTTACAGAAAGAAAAAAATGGAAAAGAGTAGTAATGAATCAGTCATAATTTCAAGAATATTTTCTTGCCTTTGTCTGCCTTCACTTCCAAACATTTCTCACATCTTAATATCCATTACATCTAATTCTTTATAAAGTAACCATACAATAGGTCACTTTCATTTAAAACTATGCAGCACATAAAACAGCTCGATTAGTAAGAGGAAACACCGCTCTAAATCAATTGAAAAAGGTTGCATTTAAATATTTTTTTAATAGAATCTAGTTTCCTTTGCCTACCAAAATAGAAAAAATATGGAAAGTCTAACAAGGTATGTGCTTTGTAAGAACATTTTCTTCTCCCAAACTTTCATTTGTTAACATTCAATTTCTACATGTCAACTCAGAGTGAAAATTGAAGAGTGAACCAACAGATATTTTTTATTATCATATGAGGAAACACTGCAGCTTTCCCTGCAGTCAGCCAAGCTGGGATAATTTTAATTTGGACTTCTCTGAGTAGGACTGCTAAAACTAACTACTTTCCCTCTTGAGCAAGCTGCTTGGAAAATAAAACCCTCAGTGCATCTAAACCAGAAAATAAGAGTACATAACAGCTAACAGTATCAAAGTTCCTCTTTTTCTTTATAGTGGCTTTAAAATGATTTTCCCTTTTCTGCTTTCAATCCAGATTTAAAACAGGCTGGAGAGGTGTTCAGAGTTTCTGACATTTTGATCAGAAATGACAAAATGATGAGAAAATGTCCTGAAGGCTCATCTTCTGCCAGATAATCACCACTGACAGAAAAGTTACATGATTTTAATACCAAAAAATGAATTGCTTCCAAAACCACAAAATGTTAGACTTGGCTCACAAGTCTTCTTGTACTATTGTTTCAGGCTAGGTCTTAATTTATGTATTATGAAAACAGCTTTTGTGTAAATATTGTCTTCTGGTATTTTTATCTTTCTCCCTGTTCTATGAAAAATATTTTTAGAAATAGCACATCCAGTATCATTAAGGATCACTATACTGTGACAGAGATTAGAAATCATTTGAAAGCAGGGCCTCAACTGCACCATTTTTAAAAAAGTGATCAACTCAGTTCAAATCCTGATTAAGCTTCAAATTTTGCACATGCAATATTATTTAGTATTTGTAGTTACTTTTAATGTTTCCCTCTGTATTTTGAAAGAAGAGAAAAATTAAAAAGAGCAACATTGATTTTCCTTCTTTTTTCTCTTGACCCTTTAAGACTGAAGTGAAAGAAGGGCTGTCGCCATAGACATTTTTGCTTCATTATAGTGTCTTCTCTTTAAAATGGGAACTTGCATAAAATATTGAAAAAATTTCTGCCACAAAATTTTTGTGACCAAAATTGTTTCTACATCAAAATATCTGATCTCATTACTTAGATACAATGGCTTGTGCAAGTTTTTTGAAGCTCTTAAGAAAACAATTCCAGTCCTTAGTTCTTAACTATTTCTTTGGTAATTAATTTTTGCATGTCATCACCTAGCAAATTTGCAAGCACTAAATACTCTTGAAAATGCAACAAGTCAATAAATACAAAGCTACGTAAATCTGCCTGGCCATTGGCATAATTTTTTCAAGTATTATCACAGCTTCATTCTAGTAGAAAGAACTATTTGTACCCATATATTGTGGTTTCCGCCTCAGCTTATGATGGACTGAATCTGGAGTTCCAAGAATTAAATACCTAACTTTCCACAAAAAGAACTAAAGGAATGTTTATGGGTGAAACATAGGTGAATATAAATAATCAGTAGGAGGTATCGTACTCATTAAAAGAAATTTGAAATCTGGCTGCATCAGTACCAACATATTTCAATTCTTAGATAGGCCTTCTATATTTAACATGATACCACCATTTTTGTAGACATGAAAACAGGGCTACTATGAACCACAAGCTGAGTTTCTACCACTTGGGATAAAAAATAAAGCTCCCAGAGAGCATCTGTAGTGTCATATTGTGTAAACCAACACCCTGGCTACAGAAGAAGGTAGGTGCAGTTAGAAACCTGTCAGTGAACTGTATCCATTAAAAATGAGGCACCAAGCACCCTAGCCATTTCAGCTGGATCCCTCTAGAGTTCAAGTAAAGAGGCAGACACTTTAATGTGTGATTTATTTCAGCATAATACACATCCCACACAGAATGCACAGGGCTGCTTTTCTTCCTCCAGTGTCTACAGATGAAATCTAGAAAATTGGGTTAAACTGAACTCCTTGATCAGTTTCTGGATGTGAAGGTCCAATCACTGTGTGTTTCTTAACTGAAATTTATATCTTATAAATACTGTTTTTGCAGCTAATAGAACAGATTTGAAAGGTCTTCTATGGGGATATCTGTTGCAATAAAAAGGTTATTTCACTTGAGACACTGCCTCTGAATGGATATTGTCTAGAGTTTCCAAATTGCATTGAAAATTTTGTTAATGGTTTACTGAGTTCAGTTTGGTCAAACTGGAAACAGTGAAGGAATGAGTGAGCACCTAACACAGAACTCTCTCCTTTCAATTAGGCAATAAGAAATTTTCATTCCATCTTCCTGACTTCTAAAAATTGCTTAATCTCCACATTTCAGATAAACAATGACCTAACTAGCTGTGTATTTTTCAAGGAAGGGTTACTTGCTCACAGCATTTATTCAGAGCTGTGTTCAAACCCTAAACTCACTTCGGTCAGCTGAGCTTAACATTCATCTGCTGGACACATGAAATAAAGCAGGAAGGACTATTTATTATGCACTCCTTGTGATGTCCAAGCTCCCTGCTTTCCAGCTGGCAAATGATGAGGATTACATACCAACCACACTAATGCAGGAAAGCAAATGAAAATGAAGTAATCAATAGAGACAGCACAGGCATATGAATGGCTATTTAGGCTATTTCTTAATGCTCCAACCACATCCCCTCGAGTTAAATTTTCTCTTTATTATCCATCTGAAAGTCAGTAAATTAAAAAATGCATTTCCTGCCCACCACCCAAGACCCTAAAGCAAAATGCACACAGCCAAATCCATAAGCAGAAAGAAAACCTGCAAGACTCCATGTTACCATCACAGGCTTTCAATGCTGCACATCACTTCAGTACTATAGCTTCAGATGAATCAATAGTGCAATGCTGCTTTAATTATCACTGGCTTCAGTATCCCCCCGGGCATCTCTTTTGCCCAGTGTGACAGGATCAGTAAGCTTTCCACAGATTAAAAAAACTGAAAACTTCAACAAACGGTCTTGTGTGGGTAAAAATGTAGCTGAAGTATTGCAGGAGTTACAAACCATACTGCATATAATTGCAAAGTCACATTATTTCACATTTCCAAGTATCTTATAAGAGCGGTTGGTAGGGACAACTGCTCTAACGCACACCCCAACTTACTCTGAAGAACTCTTTGGTTGACCCTGAGTCCAGTGTCCCGTAAGCAATTTCAGTTTGTTTGGCAAGGTCTTCTGCACTCTCTATGGGTGAGACCATTCGCTCAACAGTCAAGAAAGCAGCGAGGTTAGCAGTGTAGGATGAAATAATGATGAGCGTGAAGAACCACCAGACACCTCCGACAATGCGACCTGAGAGGGATCTAAACATGAATAAGATAATGCACATTTTCCTGTCTCTTGCGCCACAAAGACAGAGAGAGAGAGACACAGTGAAGGCACCATTACTGCTGAACATTTGTCATTAATAACAATTGATGGCAGGATGATCATTTGCATCTGAAATATTAATAAATGCTTCTATCTTGAATCCTAATATCTACAGTACAGTCCACTGTACTAATGTGTATCACACATACACAGAAGCTTAAATCCTCTTGAACAGTAATCTCAGTGTTCCTATTATTTCAGGACATGCCTAAAAATAGGAAAAAATTGTCAAAAATACTGGATAGATAATCTCTTTTTGGAGACAAAAATAAAGCATGGTAGCTGCAAATCAATAGCTTTCTCTGTTTCTCTAAAAAAAAAAAAAGAGAAAGGCTTTGCACATGGATTATGTTGGCTCTAGGATTAAAATGTTCCTGTCACTCAAATTTCTCAAAAATTCCACAAGCTACCGCAATCATTTGAACATTCACATTTTTCTTATTTACGAATTTTGTACTGAAAGAGACATTTCTGTTAAGTAAAAACTTGTATTTTCCTTTTCAATAACTGTAATTTGATGAGAAGGTTGTTGAGGAGTAATGTACATCCACTCTTAATCACTACCAGTTTTATTGCTACCTTCAATAATAGAAGGATTAGGCCAATGCTGAACACTCAAAATTTCACTGCAAATGGCTAAAATGAAGCCTGCAAGTTCGAAGGATTGGGTCATAACGTTTAATTAAAAAGTTTTAGTTACTGCCCACTAAAGTTCCAGAACATCTTAAAAGGTTCAGAAATTCAGGACTGCATGTATTAGACTAATCATATACTAGATAATCACATATTATACACCAATCATGTATTACAGGACTAATCATGTAGTAGATCTGAGGCATGTGCTCTGTAAGGCACACCTGAGCAATACAGCATGGCTTCTCAGAAACAGAATGTCAAGTATTGTCTCTCACAGACAGCAATATTTGTGAAGAAGCACTGTAGAACTTCAAAGAGAAGTGGGACATTCCTTGATGCAAGGCAGATATTCAGCACAACTGTGTGCATTTCATGGCTGTAACATAATGGAACTAATCTAGCAACAACACAGTTCTTCTGAAGTCAACCCAGTGGAATTTCCCATGTGCACCTCCCGTTTCTGAGAGCTGTTTGTGGTTTATGCACATTGAAATTAGTAAAATAATAGTAATAACTGAAATTCAAAGCAGATTATCTGTTGCTCTTATCATGGCTATTAAAAAGAAAAAAAAAATGAAAAGACTTCCTGAAGAAAAAAAAAATGAAAAGACTTCCTGAAGAATGAACTTCAAAACACTGCCAGGAAAATCAACAAAGGAAGATTTTATGCTTCAGTGTTGAAGATAAAATGCAAATGTAAAAAGATTTGACACAAACCTTGGGGAAATATCACATCCTTGTTGCATAAAGGCACCCAGGGAAAACCAGAGGCTGTTGAATATGCCAAACTCATTGGGAGGCTGGTCACTGGGTCCTTCTTTCCCATCCTCTGGTTCTTCTGTGTGCCACTCATATGGACTAAACCTGCTAACTAGGAACAGGACCACACTGACACCAATGTAGGCAAAGACTATGCACATCCAGATCTCATACGCCAAAGGGTCCAAGAAGGAAAACACTCCCGGTTTAGATTTCTGGGGCTTTTTGATCATAATGGATATCCCCAAACTCATAAAAGGCTTAGAAAAATCAATGACCTCTTCTCGTACCAAAGTGATGGTCAGGGGCGCAACAGCAATCTCTGCTTTCTATAAAGAAAAAAGAAATATAGATGCATAGATTAATTGATGTTGGCTTATACACTTGGCTAAGCAGCTAATTCCAAAGGTATGTTATTAACATCAGGACACTGTGGCTTAAATGCTCTTTGTAGCATTTTTCTCTTTCTTTCTATCACACACTGCATTTACTCAATATGCTTTCAGTAAAACATACACATTGCAGGTTTTTATTTTACAGAATTATGCAAATACTTAATTTTTCCGCTAAGGAGGAAGACTCTTAAATCTTACAGAGGTGAGCAGCAGTGGAGGAAGATCATTTTAGGCATTAATTTAGATTTAAATAAAGGAATTAAAGAAAGAATGGAAAATGAAAATGACACTATTGTCACTGAACATATAGAAACTTTCAAAGATCCCAGAAACAGTAATTAATTGTCATATTTTCATAAGACATAGTAATATTTGGAGGTAAAGCAGTTCACAGAGTCAAGAAAGTTCCAAATAGCATGAGGCTGCAAAAGTGATTAACTATTGCTGTGATTCCTCAAAAATGCACAGATTTGTCTGAAGGGAAGGATAGTTCAATAGGACTGAAACATATTTTAAACACCAAAAAATGGCAAGTATAAAGGGAATAGGTGTGCAAAATCATATGATAAAAGGATAAAAATGTGTACTGAATCCATTCCCATTAGTGTCAGGAATATTTTTAAATGTGTTTCTAACATGCTTTTAGGATGAAGATGCCCATCTTGAATGAATCATTATTGATGGAGGTGATTATGGCTGCTAACAATGATGTCTGCATGCACTATAAGATATTGAAGCTAAGCTAATGGATCATTTTTGTCATTAGGGATGCTACATTACAATAAGGTTTGCTCCTTGCCTAGCCATGCCTTTTACACTAAAGCTGTCATTACAGCAGCACTTCAGATGGGAACTGTATGGGGACCTGGGTCAAAGGATGCACCTCTGAGAGGGGAACAGATGCAAGAGCTGCTGAAACCTTTCTCCTGTTCATCATCATGGTGCTGTGTCTCGGTACAGTCACAGAGCAGAGCCTGTGCTCTGTGACCAGTGGGGACTTCCATACAGTTTACGGGCTCAGGAGAGTAACTCTATTTTGTGAATACTTTGTTGTTTCAATGAGATTAAAACATGTTGAAGAATAAAGATGTGCTCAAATAGTTTAATCCAAGTGTTATGTAAATAGCTTGTGTGTTAAAAAAAAGAAAATATTGAAATGGAGGTTTCTTTTGTCATCTTAGAACTTAGAAACAGGTAAATACATTTAAAATAATACGTGGTTTTTATTTTTTGCACTAATTCATATGGAGTTATATATGTTTTATGGAATTTAATTCTAAACCAATATTGTATCATTAAAATTTAAACCTATGGTGGCAGCTTTGCAATTGTGAAATGCAAAAGAACTGACTCACTCCTGTACAATGGCCCAAAAATGCAAATTTATATTAAGATTGCTATATATTAATCATTGGATTATATCTGTCATTCTGAAATAGTTGTGATGCAAACACAACAAAATTTTATACAAAGTTATTATATTTTAAGCAATGCATCTAAAATCATAATTTTGCAAAGGTATCAGATTACCTCTGGTGCTAATGTCACGTGTAAACATTATGATAACACTGCTAATTCTCTGAATTTTAATTTACATTTTGTTGTACAAAGCATTTTTAAAAATTTGGCTTCTTGATGCCTTGTGATTACCTAAGTCAGGCTGAAATAGATATTTTATGAAAACAGCTATTATATGAAGAAGGGTAACATATCTAAAATATATTTTTAAGTAGCCTGAAAATTATAAAGTAAACTTAGTTTCTGCAGTCTAAAGACTGTAGGATGGTTTAAGCTACTGGCTTTTCTGCATATTTTTGTTTTTCATCTCACTCATAAATAGGTTTTCTCCAGAAGAATGGCTTCCTACTTTAGAGTCAATGTCTTTTGTATTTCTAAATTTTAATTACTGAGAATGCCTAATGTGGAGTCCTTGAAATTAAGTGAAAGACTCATGGCAACTGTGATCTCTTCCTGCCAATCTTCTCTGTGTTTGTCACGTAGTGGTATCTTCATCAACACAGTGTAAATGACAGACGTGGTCACTGATCTTCAAAGGTGTTGGCTAACAGGATTCTTTTGTGTCTGCAGATTTCTACCAGGATTAAAACACAGATCCCTGGGGGTTGTTAGTTTTCACAGTGTGAGTTGGGAAAGTGACATCACCATTTTAGTATGAATTTAGGAGATTTTAAATACCTACTTAGCACATTGCATATTATATGTGAAATGCTGTATAGGATTTATCTTACCAAATTTAAATGCTCAAATAGGATATGCAGAATGTGAACATCAGAACTAGCCACCTACGGTACTTGAAGGAGTTAAAGAGGAGAAATAGGAATTTAACCCATTTTTTACAATAGTGATCTAGTATCAGATAATTCAGAATGTAGCTAAATCCATTTCATGCCAACAAATTTAAAGGGACAATACATAGCTAGGTCATAATTAAATGCCAAAAACCAGGAGAAACTGCAGCCCCCCAGATTGAGCATATTATTATTTTTGTAAGTCTACTGTGTGCCATGTAAAGCCTATATAAACTTTTCATTGCAAAAGCTAAATAATGAAAATAGCTGTGCATGGTAATTATCAGTATTTGTCCTTTGCCCAGTTAATGCACACCATATAATTATGGATTTAAATGATTAACAATATAACTATGGTGCAAAAACAATTAATGACTTTGTTGCCAGTGAAATCTGTTTTGACAAAGAATACTGATACTTCACAGTTAAATCAACTGCATCTGTAACAGCATTTCAATCAAGGCTCCACCACTACCAAGTAAAGATGTATTCTGGATCCTTCCAGTAGTATACAATGAGACAAGATTGATTCTGATTGTGAGAGACACTTTCTTTTCCAGAACATATCATTATTATAACCTTATGAATAAAATATATGCTTAGTACAAGTATTGTGAAGGTAGTAAAGCTATCTGAGAAAAATCATGCAGAAAGTGATTTCAATCTCAGAAGCTCATGGCTTCTGAGATTTTAAACAGAAATGAGTTGTGACCTTTTGTGTTAAGCAGTGAAAGAAAAGCATTCTCTGTCAGGAGAATGAATATTTAATTGGAGCTGACTGCTGGTGAATTTGGAAACACCTGTTACATGTGCTTAATGGCATTTCATCCCCAGCCAGCATTTCTCCTGTGAGCTAGATATCCAGGCAAATAGAATCCACATGGACTACTGCATGCATTCAGATACATTAGGGACAAATGACCAAGATTTCCTGGTAGTTTTCAATAATGTGCTAAAAACAAAACAGGAAAATAAGCAACCACCCCCACCACGACAATCTGTACAATCTTAGCAAAACTGTTCCCCCAGAGCATTTTATATGATGTTTCCTCTGGGACATGATGGAAAAATCAATCACAGAGTTTAGGAAATGACTAAGCTGCTCTGTGTAGCACCTAAGTGTCCAGGTACCAGAACAATCTCTGGTGCAAACAGGTCTTAAGGGAGCATGGGATAAATTTTTCACATGTCCACTCTCAGTAATATGGATAGGGCTAAGGGGCATTGGTGTATGATGGTAAGAGCAGGAGAGCAGAGGAACCTTTTTTGTGGTACAGGAAGGGTCCAATCTCACTGTCCAGCACAAAACTCTTAATCTGTTAATGTAGTAGGGAATTAAAAGCTGTGAAATGTTTCCCAAACAGATCATCTCGTCAACTTGCTAATTCAGTTGCAAATTCTCTCCCAATCCTAGCTTCACATAAAAAGCCTTACTTGGAACACAGCCAACTACTCAGACTACTTGTGTTTATGATTCGGGGATCTATCAGAGAAGATGAACACGCTCTTCTAGAAGAGCTTTGCAGCAAAGTCTCTGGCTGACTGATTTTTCTGCTATCTCTGTGTGGAATAGGCCTGGGAACCTGATGCTCTGTAAATCATCTGGCAAGGACTCAAGAAAGGTGCAGGGAGGATGCTCTTGATGGATTCCCTGTGGAAATCTTTAGCAGAAACCTTTATAAGTAGCAGAAAGAACAACTTCCTTCAAAGCTACACCTGTAAAAGTACATTAAGCATGCTTGACGTAGCTCTTGGCCTTCAGGCCCAGTGGCACGGGACAGGCCGCGTTGCTGTCACCCCACATCTAAACCTGCATGGCTGCAATCAAGGGAAAGGCTGCTTATAGGGAAAGGTCTCCCCTCAGTCCCAGAGTCCAGCTGGGCTCAGGAATCCTTTTGGACAGTTATTATGGGCCAAAAATATACCAGAAACCATTGTTGCAATTTTGCAGATTAATCAGGTGAAATTCCAAGGCACAGGGACACTCCCTGGTGGCACTGATACACTAGGATAGATAAAGCCTCAAGGAGTCTTATGACAGTGGAGCAAATGTACTGGGCAACAGCTGACTTCAATAAAAAAGCAGCTCAAACAGCTTTGCTGCAGCTCATTCCCAGGGCCCAGTCCCAGACTCACAGACTGCAGCCTTCTGAAACAGATAGTTGAAAAGAGCCTCCTCCTCACTCTTTTCTGTTACAAAAAATGAAGTGCTGGCCATGTATTCTGGTTTGTCCTTCTTCATGTAGGTAATTTGTAACAGGTTCTTCATGCCTGCTTTACTGCTTTCATGCTTTACTGCTTTCGGCTCTATCAACAGTTGCAGGTGTTGACACATCTATGTGAGCTTCATAACAGCACTTCGTATTTCAGTCTGGTCCTAGGGCAGCTTGGCTTTGATGAGGTAAATTTTTTAAGATAAAAGAAGGAAAAAAATACCCCAAAAAACCAGAAAATGAAAGTGTAATATCAAGTTTCCTCTATAATTTTCCACTAGATGATAGGCCACTGAAACTGTACATCTGAGCAAAAGGATTTTCTCATAAATAGTAAAATTCATTGGATTACTGAAAAAACATTCTACTATAAAACAGTGCTTGGCCATTGATGTCCATGAGTTTGCTATTGCAATTAAAATCCAGAGAAGGAGTAACCTCCATACATGATAAAATAAATCTGAAAAATCTTCGTATTTTAATATCCTAATTGTTGAGCTGCTTTCAAGCCACTGAAGTAGATATACATGCTTGGTGACATTCAGTGCTTCTATTGTTTAAAGACAAAACTGAGGTTGATTCCTTCATGAACTTCCAAGAACATGGAGAGTTTTGTGAACCTAATACAACCTTTTCATTCCTGTGGGGAGGGCAGATCACCGAAAATCTGGGGCAACATTTCCCACACTCCTACAGCACAGAGACTGTTTAATTCTGCAGAGTCCCTTGAACTGATGCTAACGGAGAATTTATCAGCTATACTAAACTGACAGAAGGGAACTGAAATGGAGCTGCTGCAAAAGCCATGAGGCCTTTGCCACATATGGCCCAAACTGTCAATGGAATTGTGAAAAATGCAACTGGGGATGGATCATCTGGTATGCAGGAATCTTTTAATAAGGAGGTTGAGGCATGTTATGTTATTATGTTATATTTCTTGGTGGAAATATTCACATGTGAGTATTTGAAGATTTTTTTTTTATTCCATCACTGAAATGAGAAGTTTCTCTAAGAATTCTGAACTGTTCTCAGTGCAGATACTGGCAACTGCAGTCATCAGCAAACTCATCTCTGAGTTTTGCTACTTTTGGTAAGCCTGGATACTGCAAATATTTATTTGGGTTTGTTGGAACTATTTTCTTTAGATATTGGAACTTTACGTGTCAACAGAATTGCTAAGTGTTATGGTATTCTGAAGATTCCTTCCCCAGATCACTCTATAACATAATTTTCTCAGTTGTTAAACTTACCAGGTTTGCTTTTAAATTTTATTATTGATGGTCATCTTAAAAGTCTGTCTTCATTCTGAATTGCCTAATTATCTACTTGTCTGTAGTGGTTTGTTACCTATGTTTAATATATATGATGGTGGATTTTCCATTTCTCAATCTAGACCAAGAATCCCATATTTTTTAAAAGATCTGTCCACCATTCCATGAAAATGAATTAATGAGTGATATTCTTCCCAACTAAGTTTTACAGTGTGTTAGGAATAGATGGTCTCTAACATTAATGAATTTTTAAGGGACATGCAAACTATGGATGTTCCAATGTTTCAGGGTACTAGTTGAATAAATAGTAGTACTTGCATGAAACTATTTGATTTTGTCTTGAAAATAAGTGAAAACACACAGATCTGAAACAAGATTCTGTTTCTTTTCTGTGACCCCAAGGTTAAATAAAATGCACATATATTTCCTATTTTATGACATACTATGATAAATTAAATCCTGCTTCAAAAATTGGTATGCTTACCCCATAAACAAGTTCTCCCACCATCCCATTCCAGATTTTTGTCTCTGGATCCCTTGCTCCATATTTTCCATCAGGAACAATGGCAATTTTGTACTTGATACCAATATGTTTTGCAATTTCTGATGCCAGATCTACACAGTATCCTTCAAACTTGTCATTCCCTTCAAACGTATCATGGTTTTTCTTGAACATAACATATGGGGCTTCCTATAATGAAAGAAGTAGAACTGTAAAGGAGAAGTGTACCAAATATAGTCTGAAAAAAAAAACCATGTCATGAACTGACTGAACAACACACACTTTATCAAAAGTTCATGGACAGTATTAGCACATTTAAATTAAAATGTATGAACAAAAATCCTTCTGACAAGGTATACTCTTTATACTAATTTGGCTCATACATTTCACAAGAATTATCAACCTTAATTTGTTTTAAATGAAAGACCTTAGTGCAGTATATGCTAAATTTAAAGCATGAATAGAGGTTGGGCCTATACAGTGTAAAGGACTGCGAGATCATGAAGGTACAATGTACTCTTCTGAGCATATCCTCTAACACAGTGTGGTTACTGCCTATGTAATTTCATATGTAGAGCCTGAGTGACTTCCTTTGTTGAGGAATGCATAGTTACTAAGAGGCTACATACATTTTAGTGAGAACATAGAAATATATCCCCAAGGAAATGAGCATCTTTACTTTAAAATAAACAGTGCAGATTCTGCAAGGTCGTTTAGGATGAACTTAAGTGATATGCATGGAAAAGAATGGTATTAAGTTGACAGTGACCTTACATGCTGCATGAAAAAGAAGTACCAAATATTTTGGGACAGTAAGTGCCACTGGAAACAAGTAAAACCTGTCTTGAAAAGTGGGTCTTGCATTCCCTGTGTAAACCATACTATCACAATAGTGAACATTATGTGACTGGGAAATTGAGGTAGTTTTTCTTTTTAGCTCTGTGTGAATTCAGACTTTAGAAATTATTAAATAAAACTATACTTTCTGATGACATTTTGAATCATTTCACATAAATCATATCCAGAGCCAGTTCCAGATGAAATATTTGTCTTAAATAAAGGGCGACTTAGGTCACCCTTTGTTTGAATTTACATGATACAATACTGGCAACTTAAGTTTTCTCTGTGCTAGCACTGGCAAATGTTGGTCTTTTGACACTAACCTTGGTAATACTCTGCCCTATTCACATCTTTCCTACAGACATAATCACTACAAAAATAAAAATAAATTTCAACTTTTAGTGCAACGTCTGCTTCACTGAAACTACAAGAACATCAGCTGTAAGCAACAACAATTTTGTAATCTCTGTTAGGTGTCTAACAAGGGAGGATAGGTGGTATTACACAACTGCAGTGCAATGCCTTTGCCCATACAGAGTTTGCATCTTCAAAGGAAAACTGTGGAGTATTACCAGCAGCCTGCACCTTTTCTTGTATTCCTATCCCCACTTAAATCAGACTGATCTCAACCACTGGTCTTCTAGAGGGAGGGAGGGAGAAAAGCAGGGAGATCTTGATCTCTGCAGTACTTCTTGATTTTCCTAAGTGTTTTGGCCTCATATATAAAATGCTCCTCCCTCATGTAGGCTTTTTGTTTGCATAAGAGGAAGAGCCAAAATCAATGTCTTTCCACATATGTTATTTCACAAAAAAAAAAGTTTAAAATAAGAAGACATGAAAACCACTATGTGTCCTGTCTGTGATTTAGCCAACTACTTGCTAGAAGGGCAACCAAGTCTGTCCAGTGTCCTATATTTGTGAACTCTCCTTACAAGCTTCAGCTACATTGCTTGCTACACCTCAAAAGCAATTCTGCTTTCCAAAGACCAGAGTTAGTAATTGCTAGCTCTTCTGATTCAGCAATAAATCCCCAGCCAAAGGCTTGCAACTAGAGTCACACCAAAAGATAATTCTGGCAATGGATTCAAAGAAGATAGGCACAGAGTATGCCAGGTCAGCCTGCTCCTTCTTCCAAATCCAGACACTGTGCTTCTGCCCGCACCTCACCACTGGCAGGGCTGCTGCAAAAAAAGGATTTTAACTGTTTCTGCATGGCAAAGCAAAGTGACAGATCCCTCATTTTTTCTGTTAAATGAACTTCAGCCCTCCTACCCAGGAGTTCTGTAAGGGAACACCGAGAAGGGAAGTGGGGTGGCCCAATACTGTCCTTGGTAAATCCAAGCAGAGGCCATCCCATCCAGTGGAGCGACCACCAAGATCTGACAGGTATCTGTTGGGTACTTGGAGGAATCGCATTGGTTCTCTTCCCCATCCACCTCCCTTTCTTTACAGTGATCTCAATAATTTAGAGCAAAATACAGCAGGGTATATTTTTTGTAATGCAATTATCTTATAGAGTAAGGTAACATGCCTTGCTGTGACTGCTTTCAAGGAAGCAGCAACTGAGTGTGACCTGCCAGTGCGAAATGATACAATTAAAGATAACAGCAGCACCTACTGCCATTTGCTTACTATGTTGTGCTTTCCCTCCTAAACTATTTTATACCTCTTTAATTGTAGTACCTACTTTACCTGCCAAATAATCAGGTAACTATTTTCAAGGTAGAATTTGATGGGGGAATGCAGGTGGGACTGCATGTGAGTTTCTGATACACACTGTATTTAAAAAAAAAAAAATCAAATAGTAGCCCTAGTTTTAAATCCTGTCCATTTCACACTTTGAGGGTGTTTCAAATTGATGAGGTGTGCAGATGTTATAATAAAAGGACACTGAAAGGTAAGTTTTACCGGTTTGCCTTGAAGTAACTTACACAGATGAACTTTCAAGGTCACACTGTGAAGTCACGGAATATCTGAACTGATCAATAAGCATGAACTTAGCCATATCTTGATGCTCTTTTCTATCTGTGGCACTGAAAAAGACCTTATTATTCTGTATAATCCATTGCAATAGCATTTTCGAAGTTAGTAGCAATGTTAGAGTAGTCATGGTAGTCTAAAAACGCAAGAGATACAAGTCATCTGTGGGGAGGTATTATCTTCTGTTAGATCATCTGAAATAGCTGAAAACAGGCCTACTTTTTCATTGTTTCCAGTTATAGCATCTTGTCTAATAGAAAGATTATCTCTCCCCACCATCTTTGTACTATATTTTTGGACTACGAGCTTTTAACCTACTGATTTAAAACACACATCTGACTTACTGCTGAATGAGGTTTAACACTGCAATATTTGCAAGATTTCAGCTGCTTAATAGTATTTTATGGGGTAGTGAATCAAGGAAAAGCCCACATTGAAATGACCAATGACTAGCACAGAACAGGTATTTGAAATGGTGCAAGCTTTACTTAAATAATTCACAATTTTATAACAATATTTAACATTTGCAAATACAAGTTGATGTCTGTAACAATTACCTTTATAGATGTAAACAAATCATTCCACCACATTGCCACAAATTCATGTGTACAGTTAAATGCTCACAACTGATGATTCGTACTACAAGGGAAGCTGGACAAAGTAACTAACCCAAATAACAAACAGATCTAAATTTGGTTTTCCTATTCTAAAGTGGATTTCAAAATATTCACCATTGCAAAAATAATTTGTAGAAGTGACAAATACCTGTGCAAGGAAATTTCTCATTTTTAGAACAGGTGTGGGACACACTATCACACTTTATTCTGAAAGAAACCTCCGTGAATGTCAATGGAAGGTTTTTTGGTGACTTTTTTTTTTCTTTTTTTTTTCTGAATAAAGTGTCCAGGATTCGGTTTGAAATCTTTATTATTGTCATGCAACAAACTTCATTTTTTTTCTCCAGTGTTCTGAAGAATTTAATTAATAAAGTTTCTAATGAAAAAATATTTTTCTATTATGAGAAAAAAGGCTATAATTAGAATTTCTGAGGTAAGACTCTATCAAAACAGTGATGGTGGTTCTCAGTCACCCAATGAATGTTGCCTGTCATCTTAGATGCCCTAAGGCGACCTGCTTGACCCCAAGGTGCTGTTCTGCACGTGCTTTATGCATGCCCTTTACAGATAGGTCTGATACCCTCAGTATAAGCCATCCACCTATGGGCCACTGAATCAATTTCTAAATCTTTGTGGACTCATATACTTGGGGCACAGCTTACCCCACACACCTGAAAAAGTACATACACCAGCTGAGATGGAGAGGTCACATATAGAGCATGAGACAGGCAAGGGTCACCTTGCCAGTGTAAGAAGTGGGGGACAGGCTGTATATCCTAGAGCATCTTAAATGTCACTGAATGCAACCGAATCCCTTTGTAAAGAAGTCATCTACATCTAGGTGACTCGGTTGTGAACTGGATCCTGTCCTTGAAACTTAATCTGCCAACACAAGGATATCTCATTAAGATATTGAACTGTATGCCACAATGCAGATGCAGCTCATCATCAAGCTTTGGTTTTAAAGGAATTTTGTGATTTTTAAGTTTTGCAGTCTCAGAGTTAAGTACAGAGTTGGCTGTATCATGAAATGTATTTGAGCGTTGGGATTAGTTTTCCCAGCCTACTTCCCTAAATACTACCTCAACAACTTGTGACCATATTTCTGAACCTGCTAAATTAGAGATGATAATTCTTCCTAGCTAGACAAGTCCCTCACTTTAGCTTAGTGTTAGGGCAGGGCTGCAAAGAGCATCCCTTCTCCAGTCATGCAAGGAGCCTACTGTGCATCTGGAGGTGTTACCATCCCAGCCCAAAGAGAATGCTTCTGCACAGGTAGGAAATCTGTCCTTTCCAGATGTGCAGGAGGCTGTGCATCACATGAGGTGCAGAATAGGAACTATAAATGGCAGCTGGTAAAGAACATCAGCTGCCCCTGCTGCGTCCTCTCTCTGGGCTGCTACTGCACCACACAGCTAACTGGGGATAGGCTGAGAGCCTAAACCAAGTATGTAAAACAACTTCTACATGCTCTCACTATGTTACAAATGAAAAAAAATATTGCCGAGTAGAAAATGCTGTACTAAGTTCTTTCAGTGCAGAGCTAATTTATTATAATGCAGTTTCTATGCAACAGCCATACAGCCACACTACAGCAAAGTAAGCATAGACACGTAAAAGCTGAAAAAACAGAGGACAAATCAACTTGTGCTATTTGGCTTCAGGCAAAAACTAAAGCGAGCCATGCTGAAAACTTGTAAACTTTTCCTATGCTGCCATGACATCTGTCTTTGAAGACTGAAAAGTCTGACAGCACTGCTTGCAGAAGCTTTTCAGTTTAATGTTGGAAAATATGCATGCGACCAAAATTAAATGTGTCATCTACAATGGTTCAACTTCCCTTCAACATGAAGAGGGCAATGAAGAGGTTTTGAAAAAGCCTCTGTGGCATTTACAACATAACAACGAAGAGAAAAATAACAGTACTCTGAAAGTTATTCTAGTTAACTATTTCTTTTCTTTGTGTGTGTGATCATATGCTTGCGGATGTTAAATACATTGCCCTAGCAGGCCAATATTAAGAATCATGGTTCTATTCTGCCTTCAGCATCATGTGTGCAGCTCCCAGAAGAGTATATGGGAGATGGGAATGATAAGGCAAAATTCACCATACATTCTTATTCAAACCAAATTCCAATATATTTCTCTTGCACTGTGATTTTGAAACACGTAAAGGGGACAGTTTTGGTCAAGAAGCTGTGCTGCTTTCAATTAATTGCCTTTATCCAAAAAAGACATGCTGCATAAACACAGGGCATGCTTTGGAATATTAATTCAGTTTTTTGGTTTTTGCAAATGATCCTGCCAGTCCCTTCAATACAGGGGCTGGAAAAGTTCTTTTGAAGATAACATTTATTACGCACATCAAAATGCTTCAATGCAAACAGGACAGGCAAGATAACACATTTTTAAAAGCTTTCTTGTTTTCCTTTTTTTCCTTTCTGGTGAACAGGAACCTTTTATATTACTTTTCATTATTATATTTTACTCGCTTTTCCTAAGCTTGGAGCTATTTATGGAAATTACAGTATTCATGTGGGAGAGCTTCAGTCAAAGATATCAGGATTGGTTTGAGAGGAAAATTTCGACTGAAAGCTTGTAATTCACATCGTTCTCTTCTCAGCTTGGCAAAGTTGAAGGTTAACGTCATCTGTTCTAGACATTTCAGATTAGTCACAGAACTTTTCTTGGTGGTTCAGTGTCTGGTCATCCAGTCAGAGGAACAGTAATCCATATGGAAAAATTAGCTCAGTGTTACTAGACTGGTGGTTAATACTTGAGCCTTAGTTAGGACTGTTCGCAGCATCTTGGGACTCTTTTCTTCCTTGATCAATTTCTTAAAATAGGATTCTTCATCAGAGGCTGAAAAGAGGAGGACTGTACTGAAGTATATTTTTTTCCATCACCANTAGGAAAGAGATACATATATTTAAAATTTCCCATGCAAAAATAAAATTAAAAGTTACACAGTTTGGTTAGGAGTTACATTCTGAACTCCTGTACAGTAGTTTGGTTGTTTTGTATCCTGGAATGATAACCTTCAACAGGAGATTTGTTAAGACATACTTAATGCATAAATGCTGATACACACTGCTGAAAATCTGGTAATTAATTGTATTTTTAGTTAGAAAATGTCTTGACACTTTCCTTCAGATTACTTTAAACTCAGTATCAAGTTAGAAAAATTATTTCTTAATAACACATATAGAATATTCTTTCCCATTTGAGACACAGTTTATTGGGTTAACATCTCTTGTCCAAATGAAGCAGGTGAAAAGGGCAGTGAACTGAGATGTAAAATCTTAAAAGCGGTCACGTAAAGGTCACCCTTTGCCGGTTGGTTTTGACAAACATCAGCTTTAAAGGGCATGTCTGACTTCAGAGGAAAAAATTGTTACATATTTTGTTGAAAACACAAATTTGTAAGAAACAATTGTTTTGAAAAATTATGGATTAAAAATGTAAACGAATGAAGCAACTGCATTCTCCTTTGCAACCACTCTCTTAAAACACAATAATCCTGGAAAATCAAACTCCAAATCTATTTAGATTTTATTAAAATGAAAATTTTACTGCAATGCTGAATAAACATATTAAGAATGCATCTACTAAATTCATGTTTTCATTCACAATTAACAGTAGATAATCCAGTTCTGACTGGCTGACTGAACCATACTACTTAGAATTTTAGCTCTTGCTAAAGTCAACTATTGAGCTTATAATTTACCAAGAAAAAAGCACACTGGCATTACAGTAATGTCATTTTATACTCTCTGTTCTGTTCTGTCGTTTAAAGGTTTTGGGTTTTTCTTTTCTTCCAGTTTCTTGTGAGTCAAGATTTATCAATTAGACATTGTAAGAACTCGTATCTCTGAGACTTCTTTAGTAAAAAATGGAAAAGACTGAATAAAAGAAAAAAATTACCACAATTCAATTTTAAAAACCTGATTTCAAGTGAATCATTATATTAAATGCATTCAAAAAAAAAAATCTCTGCAGACATGACAGTCAGTATAATTCAGATATATGGCTCTCATCCTCCCACTAACCTAGGAACTGGCAGACTAAATTAGATCATAACTAGAAATGAGATTGTGTCACACGCCAGTATAAGCATTAAAAAAAGAAACACCTTACCAAAATTGTAGTGACAACTACTGTTCTATTCTCAATGGCTGCAGTGTCATTTCCAAGTGTAGGCTCATGCTGAATCAAAACTAATTTATCCATGTCATTCCAATAACCAACCTGCAAAACAAAATGTATACCACTTGCAGTAAGGTCTACATTCTGCATAACTACAAATATAAATTACTATAAGAGAAACAGAGTGATCCAAAGATGATTTTGTCCAAAGGAAGTGCTGTCATGTCAGATATGGGGGTATGCATCTATCGCTTTGTGTCTACCACCTTGCACCACTGCTGCACAGAGACAGACCTGGTGTCACCTCTACTTTGCTGCTCCTGAACAATCTGGGCTACTTACTTCAACCAGAGGCACGAGTTAAATTCCATTTTCATTAGTTTGAAGCCTTCCTGGGGCATAAATGAAATATAAGTATTTTTGCCCCTCACAATAATATTTTCATTTGTTAGTCCTCCAGACCTTCTGGTCTTAGACAGAGGAATGAAAGACATTTGGATGACAGTTTTGCAATCCCATGGCTGATCTCAATTCCTTGCTCCATCATGGGCTTCCCAGGAGACCCCAACTCTGGGACTTATCCCAGGCTTTCTCCACTTAACTGCTAGCACTGACCTTTTAGTACCTACATTAGAAGCCCTGTTATTTAAGCTTTCTTTACACTCACAGGACAGACAGTATCAGTAGACAGTGACTCAGCTCATGCAGGATAAGCATCCCGCATAGAAAGGTGCTTACTTTTCCCACTGACTCTAAAGCACAGTGAGAGTGAATTTTTCCCCAAATATATCTCTGGGAACTACCTACAGGGAGGTGGAACAAATCAAGTTTTCCTCTCCTTGGCTGCATTTAGGCTGCCACAAGCTTTCCCAGAGCAGCTTTAAGGTGAAACAGCTGCCTTTGTTCATTGCTGGCAATGAGCTGCTGTAGAGTCAGATTTGAATCAGTTGTTCTTGTAATCCCATGGAGAAAAACCCCCAGACCTATCTTTCCCCCTTCTTGCCCATTCTCTTTTCTGCAGCTAGATCATGGCTGGCTGTGCATCCACTGACAAGGCTGCTGGGGCTTTTTCCTCCGACCCAGCACTGACAGCACTCAGCTCCATGTCAAATGAACCACATGAACATAAACAGGTCAGTAGAACAGTGTTCTAATCCCACCTAAAGGGGCTCCCCTGCTTGCTGAGATCCCAGTGAATTGAGAGACTGATCTTTCTTCCCAGCATGATTTAACAGACACAGGATTTAAAAGGTTTCTATTAGAGATGCAATTCAACTGGGCACAGCTCAGTTTCCGGGAGCACCTGGGGACCAGTCAGCAGCAACTGCCCCTTGCCCTCTTCCTTGATTAATTAAGAGTTCATGAGAGCAAGATCTGGGAGAGAGGAATGCCTTGTCTATCTTACTAGAAGAGGAATGGGAATTTTAGTGGACAGTGGGCTCCAGGCAGAGCTTCAATGTAATTGTCAGGACCAAAGGACACTCTGTGCCTTGGATGAAAAATTTCAGTATGATGGAAACTGGCTAAATGATCAAATCAGTTATGCAGTCAATATTATTTCCAAGACTATTGTAGAACCCTGACAAAAATTCCCCATCACATAGGATTCTGCCTCCATGACATGTTCAGCTCAATGCAGTGATGTGATATGAGAGTTTAAAACTGCAGGGGAGTGCTTCTGGTTCCTGTCTCATATGCATTATATATGTACTCTGTATACTATTAAAACAGTCAACCTTCCTCTTGATTTTTACATTTACTATTTTATTAGTTTCCCTCTTGAAAAAAATGCATGGAGAGGCAACTCATTTTAACAGTCCCTAGAGCAGTATGACTGAACATGAGTGACTTTTTTTCTATTAGTGAAGCAAACAAGCACAAGCTGTCCATGCACAAGTTCTGGCATATTTAGTTGAAATGTTCCTTTTCTTTTTGTGATTGCTCTTACAGCACTGGAGCCTTGATTTAGGTGTGCAGCTAACAGGAAGTGTCAGCAATGCTGATATAATGGAAAGGAAGGTTTTCTTCCTAGCAGTATGCACTGCTAACAAATATTATTTTTCATCCAGACAGCCATATGGCCACAGATACAACTGATTATTGAAAATGTGGAGTTCTTGTCAAAAAACTGTGACCAGCTAAAGGCAAAATACGTGCACCAAAACCTGGCAGTTTGGGAAACTATTATCACTGTGCAATTCTTCACTGCTATAAAGTTCAGAAGGACAGCAGAAAATGAATGATGTACTGTGCTACAGAAGTAAGTACCATACAAAAATTCAGACAGAGATAAAGGCATTATTTGAGAAATGACAGGCATTTTTTAAAGGAATTTTAGCTTTTGTGCATTAGTGGGAGCTTGTATGTGTTCGGTGCAAACCTGTGCTAAAGTAACTCTGGAACTAGATTACTGAATAAATACGAAAGATATGTCATGACACTTGTATAAGTATAGAGATACACAGTCACTCTGAGAGCACTAAATAACAATATGCTTTCCCATAAATACCTCAACTCTACAAGGAAAAAAACTCCTCAAAGGGTAGGATTGAATTCAGCTATAAAAGTATCTCCAATTCTATTTGAGTTGCAATTGAACTTCATAGCAGTTGCATCCACTTATACAGAGTCTGAATTTATCTTTTAGGAAAAAATATTGCAAAAATAAATATGTGCCTCAAAGTAAATTTGCCATAACATTTTGGGATTTGAATGAGTAGTGTCTTTTCTGAAGGCCTGTGCACCTTGCAGTAACCACTGAAGTGATCCTTCTGGAGCTGGAGGGTAAGAGAACACTCAAAAATTTTAATAATTAATTGTTGCCAAGTTGGAATTCAGGAGCCAAATCTTAGACTGTCTTGTGCATGTGCATTTAATGTGTATGATTTGTTCACTTTTTCTTTTCCACTTTTTAAAAATTTTGGTGATGGATTAATGGTGAATGACACAATCATAGAATTATTGAGGTGGGAAGGGACCTCTGGAAGTCTGACCAGTCAGAAGGTCAAAACCCCTGTTCAGCCTAAAGCCAGTTGCCCAGGACCATGTCTGAATTCTTTTGAATGTCTCCAAGGATGAAGACTTCACAGCCTCCCTGAACAACTTGTGGCAATGCTTGGTCACTCTCAGAGTATAAAAAAGTATTTCCTAATGTTCAGAAGGAGCCTCCTGTCTTTCAGTTTGTGCTCAGTGCCTCTGGTCCAGGCCCTGGGCACCAGTGAAAAGCCTGTATCACTTGATCACAACACCCCAGTTGCAGGAGCCATTCCATTACATCTCCGTGATCCTTGTGCTCACACTATTTCCCCTCAGAAGCAGGTTTTCTTACTGCTCTGCAGAGAAGAAACAAGTAAGAAATTCTGCATAAATGAAACTAACATGAGCAAAGGCTAGTATTTCCCATTTTACTAAACTATATGGAAGTCTGCCTCTGTCTAGCTGTGCCATTTTTTAATGGTCTGTTCTCATATTTAAAGCCGTGGGCAACAAAAATCACTTTTCTAAAGATAAGAGCCATGCGTTACTCTGACTGGAAAGGTAGTTTTGAAAGGATAGTGCTGGGTGACTCATAAGTCGTGTTATGTTGGGCATGAGAAGAAGACATTAAAAGTGAAGGCCTCTTAGTTCAATTAAGTATAGTCATTTCTCATGTAGTATATAGGATATGTCAGGCTGGAACCACAGAACTGGTCCAATGATCACATATAAAACACTATCTAATACATGAGAAATAAATTCTTGTGAGTAGCCAGATCTGTCAAAGCTGTTATGACTTGTTATATCAAATACAGGTAATGACTTGAGAGTAGCAGAGAGGCATGACTGAAAGGTAAAAAAAGCACCTTGGGCCTCTAGCACAGCACAGACATAGCTCCTCTGTTTGCAACCTCCCTCCCTTGAAACTGCAGGCAAGAAGAGAGGATGGGAACATCCCTGCAGTGGTGCCAGACAGACACCTCTCCCAAAACAGGTGACAAAGGTTAAAACATAAACCTTTTTCAAAAGGTTGCTGACAAGCAAATTCCCTCATGAGTTACTGAAGTTGTGACCTAATTAAACACATCTCTTTCACCTTGCCTTCCCTCCTGTACAACTGGGAATAGGGGATGGAAAGGGCATATTTCACTGTTTCCTCCAGTTCACCCCAGCCACCCATGTATCCTCCTGGCTGGCAACGGTGCAGCGTGGAGACAAGCTGGAAGCAGGACTGGTAGCAAGATCAGACACATTTTCTGGCAGAAGACAGTGGACTTCCCAAGAGAGGGAAGACAAACTCACCTTTCCCAATTTATTCTTCAGCCATCTGTCACACTTTCAAAGGACTACCACACCAACAGGCCTTATATGCAGGCACATGCTTTGCTTTGGTGTACAGCTCTATACTGTGATATAGTGGCAATTTTTTCATCCAAGTGTGTAATTCTGCTCTGGGTCGGCAGTTTAACACTCTGCCTCCTCTGCACTGTGGCAGGTAACTGTCTCCAAGGACACACAGTTAACCTTTGGTACTATTTACTGTGCCTGGCACCTCTGGCCAACAGCAGAGGACTATTTAATTAAATTTTGATTGCTTTGGCCCTACTCAAGCAGCCATGAATATCCTATTCACCATCATCTGCCCCCTTTTCTTGTTCTGATAACCTCACAAACAAAATAGGCCACAATGGATCCAAAAAAATTAAAATCCTTGAGCCTGAGTACATTTTCTGCTTTTATTTGTTTTATACTATGACACATTTCAGCACAGAAGAGAAAGAATCAACAAAGTACCCAGGCTTATCTTTTCAAAATGACTGGGCTGGGTGAGCATTCAGACATGAAGGATCTGCTTAGACGTATATTAATGTGCATTTGCTTACAAACAAACAAACCAATCAAGCACACAGGATTAGATATTGCAATTAATTGCAGAAAATATAAGTATTCAGGTCATTCTCTCTTCCTCCTCTCTCCTCCTGTCCTTTCACCCTTAAAAGCCCTGTGTTAGTTACAGCCTATGATTCATACTTACACAGAACATACAAATCAACCTGCTTAAAAATGCCAATGATTTTCAAGACAGAAATCTTGGGATAAGATACAAGAAATATCTACTATTCAGAATTCTGACCACTTCCCATAACCCAGCAGCCTAGCAACAGGTCATCCAGCTGGCTTTCATTAGTATGCTTGACTGACTGACATCCCACCACTCCAAGATGCACACTTGTTTTTGTATTCCCCAATTTGAGGCACTGAATAATAGCATCTAGTAGAAAATGCAGCTAAAAACTGCTTTCACCAGAAATATCCATGTATTATAACTTTTTAAACTGCAGAGTCCACTTTAATATAAGTTGGCACAACCATTTCATCACACACAACTCATTTATATGATAGGAGGACAGCAAATGCTGTCAGCACATACCTTCCGAGGGCCAGTGTTTTTCAGCTCAAAGACATCCATGGTGTAGTTGACTCTGCGACCGTAGTGGTCAAACTGAACATTTCCGGTCAAACCTTGTATTCGAACCTACAAATGGAAGAAAAGCCACCATGAAGATTCAGTCTTACGTTCTTTGTTTCAAATGTCACAGAGCAGTGCAAGTTATCCAGGCTACATCCTTAGATTACTATAAAAACACTACCGTAGAACAGTTCAAAGCAATAAAGTTGGCTACTTTCTTTATATTCTTTTTTCCTGTCAAACCATGCTCAAAACAGGCTTAGATATGTCAGTATCTAACTGCTAACGAAGACACACAGTGGACCTTCTCTTCTCTCATGCTATGCAGCTCAACACCTTCCAGCTGCAAGTTCTAAAGATAAGCATATTTTTTACCATTCTCATTGCTCCTGGGGTCATACGAAAAAACCTGAAGGAAGTTCTGGCCTGAGCTCACGTATCTTTTTAGCTCCCACTCCAGTAGATTAAATGAACAAATTGAGTATATACTGCTCATCAAGGCAAACTTGACAACAACCTTCGTCCCAGCAAAGCAGTTTACTATTGTGGAAGATGATACAGGGTTGATATGGATAGGGTTTGAAAAGGGTGTTTTCTAAGCATTAGAATGAAGAAGGCCAGATGTGAAGCCTTACTACAGGCTGTGGCAGTTTTCCACCACCTGTGCCTCAGCTGAAGCCAGAACACTTTTTCTTTCTTTCAGGACTTTACTGTGTCACTGAAGGATACCCAAACTCTGGTCCTTGTCCCCAAGAAGTCATGGCCAGATTGCTGCTGGCTTTCATTTTATCAGGATCTGGCCATGAAAACCTCTTTGGCAGAGTTCGAAGGCTCATGCTGTCTGCCTGAACGCATAAGCATGACTTAATGTTTCTCTCAATTGTTACAGATCTGTGCATCTGCACAGAATATGTGAAGCATATAAAATGCTTTATTTCTCTCCCTAAGAGTCGGGATGTGGATTTAAATCACTTACTCTTTCCCTCTGTCCATTTCTATCTCTGCTGATTTTTCTCCAGGACTGAAACCTTGGCTTCCAGGCACAGAGCTGCCAGTTCTGTCAGTAGTCACTTCTCCTCAGCAGTTTCTCCTGAGTGGAGTCTGCTCATTTGCAATGATTTAAATTCTACTGCAGGAGTTTTATTTTCTTTACTGTCCCATTCAAAGGAAAGGCTAAATCATCTTGACAGAGATCTGGAACTTTCTAGGCATCCATATTCATCCGGAATTCAAAATCCTGACATTAGAGAACAATAGCTCTGGGTTATTTCTTTTTAAAGAAAAAACCCCAAAACTACCTATGTGATTTCCCTGGGAGAAGTCTACTTTTATTGAAGATGGCAGGAACATATTTGAAAGGTTATATTATGTGGTTATACCTTTTTCCTTAAACGACAATATCTGTACAGCCAGGTTATTTGCAATAGTAAGAAATGAATTCAGCAGTGCAGCGGAGGAAGTTCCAACTATCTCAAAAGATCTAACAGTAGCTTCAAATAGCAGTAGTTCCTCTCTGCCTTCATTCCAGGTTACAAATCAGAACAACCTGAACAGCCCAAGCTGCTTCCAATTTCCAAGTAAAAAAAAATTTCCCGTCTCCTATTACTACCTTTGTGCATACTATTTTCCAAGTCACATAGCATGCAACTGGTATTCAAAATTCTAAAAGACTGCTAGAATAAAGCCTCCCCTTACCTGTTTTAATGTCCTCTCCATATCGATTCCTTGACCCCATGGGGCTGCAGGGTTGGCAAGGCAATCACCAGCATTTCCTCTCCTTGAAATATCAATTTTCTGTCTTCTAAGATTACGGAAAGTTTCAGCCATCACAAGTACTCCGTCATATGTCAATGCAGATGTATACTAAACAGGTGGACAAACACAGCCCTTCAGAGCTGGCATGTCTTTAAAAAAATACACTGTTTCAAGATAATTCTGGTTTGATTCATTATGCAGCAGTTTCTACACCTTCATTTAGAAAACAGCTCTCCTCAAAATCAAAAGCAATTTTGTCTAAGGAACAAATGCAGGACATTTCACTAGGTCCAGCTTTAAAATTTTATTTCCCAAGGGCAGAAAAATCTGTATCTTAAGAATTGGTAAAAGAAATAAATTAAACGTGAAATATTCAAGTCTTTTTTTTCCCCACTGCCTTATACAATAGGGAATAACCCCATCCACCCAACTTATTCAAAAGAAAAGAAAGAAACAGTAACTCACTGAGAAAATATAACTAAAATATAAAATTATAAAGATTTATCTTTATAATCTCAAATTTTGGTTATCTCTGGATGAATTATGTGTGATTCAAATTAATCATGCTGACTTCTCAGAAGGAGACAGAATAATCCTGTTTTTGTGGCAAGGAGTCACATAAGTAGAACTTTTTCTGTCACTAGTAACTGGGGATATCTACATTCCATAGCCCACAGCATCCTTGGTTTCGGCTTGTTTGTTTTTGTGGTTTTTTGTTTGGTTTTTTTCACATAAATTTTTGGAGTTTCACTGAATTCTGTAGCTATGTCTTGTAATACCCATGTTGATGTTTTCTCTACACTTTGCCAAGCTACCAATCTCCCAGCCAAGGGAGGGCTGGTTGCTTATCTTTGCATAGTGCCCAGCACAAAAGGGCCCATTTTCAACCACGTCTGGTATGCATTAGTGCATATAATAACAGAACTGCTTTGATGAAGTCATATTTATATCTGTGCTATGATTTTCCTGCCAGGAAAATTGTATGTGAAAGAAATATTTTGTTATCAATCTGTGAAGGATTAGGATAGAGGAACACTGGGATGAGATTCAACTTTAAAATCATGCTTGAATGTGATTTCTACATGAGGTTTTGAGGTGGAAAATTTCCAGAGGAAACTCCATATGAAAATTTAAAGATAGCAAATTTACAATTATGGTAATATCTCATACAGAAGAATTCATCTGTCAGGAAAGATCTGCACACTAAGTAAACCTAGATAATTAGACTAATTAATGTAAATTTTATTGAAATTAAGTTGTCAGTTAAGCACTTGACCTTTAACTGCTGTCGGTAAAGGGGTGAAGTTGGAGAATAAGTGACAACAGACATTTAAGTACATCAGCAGAACGTATTGCAGTTTTTGTTTCCACCATTACAAATGTAAGGCTAGGCATGATTAATGGCCAGTAATAGTAAGATCAACTGCTTTCTCCCCTGCCTAAATATTAAAGTCTTCATTCATGTATTCAACAATGTTAATCAGAAATTAGAACGCTCGAGTGATATCTTTGGTAGTGCTTCAGATCAGGGAGTACCTTTGGTGGGGTCTCAGATCCTGGGTATTCTCTCTGGTCCAGTTTCTTCCAGCGCTGCATCAGCTTAGTTACCATTGGGGTACTGAAATCCACTAGTTGAAATCCAGTCACATTGGCTCCTCCATGCATAAATCTCTCCAGAGAAATATCTTTGAATCCCTACAAAATCAATTTAAGATTTTGTTTGCCCTCCTACACCACTGTGGGTCCCATCTGTTCTAGGTCAGCATGGCAGAATAAAGAATGCACAACAGCAGGATTCCATTAGAAGGCAAAATTTAAAACCAGAGAATAATGTTGAACCTTTATTCATAACTTCCATTTCTGTAATAAAGAAAAAAGCCAAGAAATAAATTTGCCACATTATTGCTAGGGTGGTCTTGACAGCTTAGCAACACATTGCTGAGAATGGAAGAGAATTTTTGAAGAAATGCCTTTGGCAAATCAACTGAAAAGTGCCTGCAGAATATTAAAGGCTTAATCCAATTTCCATCAAAGTTGGCAGATTTGAATAAGCACTGTACTAGTGCTTTAAAAAATGAATCCCTCCTTTTTTGCATGTTTGAAAAATGAACAACACTATTCTGTAAATACATTTATTCCACGATTCATTGTTTAGGCTGAAAATGTCTGAGATAATGAGATAATATAATAGACATTAGAAGGCAGAGACAGCACATGAAGATCTCACTGTCAGTGCAAGGAAAACAACATCAGAATAACACTTCTGTTAAATAGGATTGTGGTAGCTCTCAGATCTGTTATATATTGAAAAGCTAGAGTGAACCCCAACACTGAAAGAGAAAATAAAGTACATATCCTGATCTATTGGTCTCTCTGGCTAATCTGTTCAGCACATACAAAGAACAAATTCTTTACTAAAATTTGCCTTTAGAGACAGAACTGAACTTCAATAACGTGAATAATACAAACTGCTAAAACACTAAGAAGCAAGCATAAATCTTTCCATTCCTTTCCTAGCTGCTATGTTTAAGGCTAGCTCAGAAGTATCTTATTTTTATTTTCTTAAATTCCTCTGATCGGTATTTATCAGTGAACACATAAGTATACATCACTTTTAATCTAGAAATATTTAGGAAAAAAAATTGTGGGGTACTGGGTACGATCCCAGGGGAGAAAACACCTGTTAAGGACAGAGATTTGAATCATGTCCTAAGGGATACTGACAGTAAATATAAAAGGTGATGCATCAGGAAGTCATATTACCCACATAATTGAACAGACAGTAGGTGTGCCCCTGCTGGAGCAGATCAGGTGTGCCTGTCTCCACCGCATACCTCACTAGCAGCTCACTAGTCCCTTGTTTACAGCAACTATTTTGCATGAGAAAAATTATTTGGGGAACTATAAAATTGTAATGCTGAAAAATCTAATTTATAAGACCTAAGAGTACAGACACCTCATTTGAAACACCTGAGGCTTTAAAAATAACCTGAAGTGATACTGAGTTAGGGTTCAAGTGCAGCAAAGCACAATAAAATATTTCACATCAACCAAAATTCCTTGAGGGAGAGTAGAAAGA
Source organism: Aleadryas rufinucha (assembly GCA_013397815.1). Classification (NCBI taxonomy): domain Eukaryota; kingdom Metazoa; phylum Chordata; class Aves; order Passeriformes; genus Aleadryas; species Aleadryas rufinucha. The sequence continues at coordinate 174,480 of VZTH01015485.1, read as the reverse complement.
GAACAATTTAAAGCATGCATTAGACTCTGTCCTACATTCACTGTGCTTGGCCAGGCAGGTATTTTAGCTTAAAGAATGAGTCATTTAAATAATAAAATACTGCATTTACTCTTTCTTTGCCCTCTTCTGAACATTAGCTGTGTGAATGTCCAGTTTAGACTTAAAGTAAAAATACTGAACTAGTAATTTGACTGGACATAGTTGATCTTACCAGAAAATGAATGTTCCCCGGGGAATGTATAAAAGTTACTTCTAGAATTGTTATGTTACTAATAACAAAAAGATGAGTCAAAAATCATTGTATTTCTGTAAATTCTAGTTCAGCCTCAAGATACACCTATCAGTTCTTTCTCCTACCTTGATTTTGATAAAATTTAAGAGTATTACTTACTATATTGCTGTGCCCTTCATATCTAGATGGATGTAATAAGAAACCCAAGTTCTTTTACACATCATAAAGAATGTATTATGTACATATGGGAGACAAATGGGAAATGTTGTGTGAAGTGCTGTAACTTCAAAGTAAAACTGAGTGTTTCACTTACCGAGCAGGGGTATAATTCTAGAAAAGTATCTTACCAGGTTGGCAACAATATAATGGTATCCTTTAACATGCTTTCCCACGCTCACAATCTGTGGGAGAGAAATAAGAGAGAGAAGGAAAAACAATGTCATATTGCTTTCTCTATAAAGGTGTTTTCATAGAAAGCTAGATATAAACCAAAATACATAGCACCAGTAATGTAATGTTGAGAGTCTTTCTGCAATAACATAACTATGACTTTCCAGGGGCTTAATAATGGGAAAAAGTTAAAATTACAGAGAGTAAAGTCATGAACTGGTAATCTAAATGCCTTCTGTATTGAAAATGTTACTGCAGTATACTATTTTACCAAACAGAGCAATTATCTGTGGGATACAAATTCAGAAGGAGGAGATCACACATTAGCTAGAAAACCTACCCACCGATTTAATTTTTAGTTTGAAATAAATGCAGAATTTATGAATGAAATTGGAGGTTCATCTTTTGGGATCAAAGCTGTTTGCTCTTGACATGGTCAAGTACTAAGAGTGCTATTCAGCTCTTAGAAAAATGCTAAAGGCTTTGGGAATGGGCATGAGCGAGGTCATCTGAGTGTTTAACCAAAATAAAGCATCAAGCAATGCAAAAAAGGCAACAACCACGACACAGCAAGACCAACCAGAGGGTTTAGACAAAAACTATGTCAACCTGCACCTTTTATCAATATTATTGCAATTTCTATGATGGAATGACTCTCATTTAATGTGCTGAAAAAAGAAAATGAGGTATTTTTTTGTCAGTAGAAAATGGTGGTAATAGATGCATTGCAGATTAAAGCTGCTTTTACTAAAGAAACTAACAGTACTACCTGTAACATGCAGCTTGCAGTTAACAGTACAATCCTTTGAACTCTTATTTTTGATAGTCTACCACTGTGATGGGTTGAGCCTGAGCTGATGGACAGCTCGTTTGACCAGTGGCGCTTTTCGAAATTTCCATATATAAAGGCTGAAGGGACAGGAAGTTGCTCTCTTTGGGGTTTGCCGTTCCAGC
>VZTH01015485.1:133316-172815 GCA_013397815.1 Aleadryas rufinucha | reverse complement strand
GAAGCGAGTTGCTGCTTTAAGCTAGAAGCTGTTCACCCTTAAAAAAAGGACTACCCCATGTTGTGGCCCATGGGATCTCATATCCATGGGAGAGGTGCTTTCCCGGTAACAGCTTTATTTCCCGGGCGGGGGGCTGTTGTACTGGGACTGATAAGGTTTTGGAAAACCACGGATTGTAAAGGAAACCATCTTTTCTCCTTACTCGATAGAAAGATTCTTAAAATTGTGAATACTGACTTAAGAATTATGTGATGTTATCCTTTGTGCTGATTTAGGGAAGAAGAAAGGAGGAGGGGGGTGTGAGTGAAAAGAGGGATTTTGCTTTGATTTTCTTATTATTTTCTTTTCTCTTTTAATTCTGTTAATAAACTTTTCATTTTCTTTAAGCCTGTTTTGCATTCCTCCAAATCTCCTACCTCACAAAAGATACAGAGGTGAACTAAAACCACTACAACCACTCATTTAGAAAAAGTCTGCATGCAGCTCAAATATGTGGGGTTTTTACCTCTCCATAAAGCATTTTCGCTTACCTCCAAATGAGTAAATAAGACACAAGCAAAAAGTATTCCAAGAAGTGCAGGTTACTCAGTAAGTAATGAAAAACTTATGGATCTGTCTCCTTTCCTGCTTTGAAATCTTAGCTCTAGACTCTGCCTGAAGAATTGACAACTTCTTGCCTTTAGGGATCACACCTCATGTACAAAAGACAGAACAAACATTCACTACGTCTTGCAGCCCTTTTTCCCAGTGCTGTAAAAACTGAGGAAAAATGCATTTTGGAGATGAAGAAAAGGCGATGAAGGACTAAATAATTTGACCAAAGACACACAGGGATCCAGGGTCTAAATCTGGATTAAGACTTGGAAATGCTTGATTCTGGACTCTATCGTTCCAGTAAATCAATTCCCTTTTGCAGCAGAGTAGATGGGAAAATCCAAGGGATTTGGCATAAGTATGTGGTCAAAACTGTTTTAATTTCATTACTTTAAAGTAATAAACTAAATAAGCAATTTGTCTTTTATCCTTCCACTCTATCCCAAACTTTGCTTCGTGTGTACAGTCTGTACCTAAAATGCTTGTATTTAAAAACAAAACATAAACCTAAAAATCCCAAAAGACACTACACGCCCAAGCCATGACCAGACTGTTATCCTTCATATAAATGCATTTTAGACTTAGAAGAACTTCTATTAAGATCAGTGATTAAATACCATTGTTACCATTTTATTGGGGGTGGCAGAGAGGGAGAAGTCACAGCTCTTCCTATTATCAGCTCAACATGTGTGAGGAGGATACTGTCAAGTAATTAATTTTTCCATATAATAAAAAGTTTCAAATCCTGTCTGGGTCAATGCCTTCAAAAGGAATATGTTCCCTGACACCAATAAAGCTTATACATCTGTACTCATTCAGCAGTGCATGGTAATGAAAATATTTGCCTCCCCATTACAGGGAAACTGATATAGGTTAAAAAAATTACATTTTAAAATAAATACAGCATCACAACTTAAAAGTTTGCAAGTGGACTGACATAATGTAAGATTATAGAATCACAGAATGGTTTGGATTGGAAGAGACCTTAAAGATCACCTAGTTCCAACACCTCCCAAGTCTTTCTCCTCAGATCTGTTCTTAATCTGTTCACCTCAGCTTGAGCAAATCTTTTGAGATTTATTTCTGTGCTTGTTCCTAAGAAATGCATGTAGACACTACTGCAGAATTACTGGATTTGATGTGAATAATACATAATATTTTTGAAAAACCTGAAATTTGACGTTTTCATTGTATTCTCTCAAAACTTGTTTCTACAGGTGAGTGATACAAGTACACAGGTATGTATCACGTAGTTGTCTTAACTTCCCTTATAGTCAGAGGAAAGAGCAGGCACTTTGAGGAAATGATTCATCTTATTCTAAAGCACATGTGTAAAACTAATTAGACAGCTTGTGCCCTGAAAGTGCATATTTTTCTGCATTGACTAGAAAAAGAGTTGATGGGGATTAGCTCTGATGTAGACACCTACATTTTATATCCCTAATGTTAACTGAGATGAATTTCACCCTAAAAATGTTGATTATGCAGCCAGAAAAGAGAAGTGATGGCTTCTATTTCCAACCAAGATCGGGTACAATTCTGATTTTGAATTTGGAAAGTATTATAGCTGTTTATCACACAGACTTTGAAAACCAGGAACTCGTTATAGTTTAGGGAAAAAGTGCCTGTTTAGCGAAATAGTTTTCTGTGAACATCTCATAGTTTTGAATATCCAAAATAGAGATGCAGTCACCTTTCTTTCTCAAATACTCGAAGCTGCAGATTATGATCTACAAAACAGGATATGAATTCTTGCTACCTGAACAACCCCCGTTTGCTTCACTGCACTTCTGCCCTGAGAGACACTGAGGTAATGAACTTAAGTCTCTTTGCAAAAGGGGAAGGAGCTTGACAGCTACTCAGTCTGGAATGTGAAGTCTCACACTTTACTTCTCTGTGCTTTAACTGGTTAACAGTGGCTAAAGTTTTGTGAGATGAGACCTCAACCATTCCATACACGTAAAAGTAGGTATTACCCGGAACCCAAAACAGGCCTTAGATTTTGACAGATGAGAGAGTGTTCCAGAAAGGCTTTGCTGTAGAAGTTCATTAAGTCTGGGGGCACTTTAAAAACCCATGTACTTCCTCGTGCACGCCTAAATTCAGACCAAAAGGCCAAGTTCAATCACAGTCCAGAGGGAAGGCAGAGTGGCATTGTCTATCATCTACATTAGCAAATAGGGCAGCTGGTAGGATAAGATCTGTACAGCAAAAGTGTTGGTGCTAAGGAGCTGGCATCCATGGCACACATTTCAGGGATTCACCATGGACTCCCTCTAATCTGGTCACCAGACTGAACTCACACTACAGGGCACATCTTGTTCAGCATCATCCAAACAAAAACCAATTCATGTATTTTGAGTACAACCTTGATGTGAAACTCAGGAATCAGGAGACTGACTGTGAAAAAAAGCATGTTCCTGACACCAGCTAAGATGCTCTGTGTGCCTGTGGGTTGCACTTTCTCAGACAGGTCCTGAGCACCTGTGGGGCACGTGGCAGATTCACACAACACAAGGCTGAGCAGTGAGAACTGCCTTCATTTCCCATTGATTTGCAGGTTTTAGTTAAATCACCAAGGTGACTAGTAACTAGAATTGGAGCTTTTTTATACTCTTATTTGTAAAATTGAAGAAATTATTAAATAACCATCAATATTAAGGTGACTAAGAAAAGACAATCTGCTTCCCCAACTGCCATTAACAGGGAAGACAACAGTCATTCCATATGCCACCCTGTAGTCACACTATTGGTGAATACCTCATTTCTGTAAATGAAACAGAACAGAATCAAAAAAAGGTGAGATATTAAGGCCATTAGTCTATCAAGTTTATTTCAGAATCTATCACAATTTTGGTTTGTTTTTTTTTCCTAAATATTACTGTTTATGTAAGTGTCTGCAGAAAGGTGAACTTCAAAAAAACCCAAATCAGCATTAGGATCTAATCACATTAAAAATGCATAGACATATAAGACACTAAAAAGAACAGTGCATTATAAGAATTTTTAGTTGCTCATCTACTATAACACAATTATGAAAATGCCTTATTCTGATTTCAGAATTCCCAAGGTAATCAAAAGTAACTAGAATCACACCATTGACTTTAAGTTTGGTAAAAGCAGGGCCAGTGAGATCCAACTCAGGCTTTTGACACAACTTCGAACTTTGTGCCTTTTTCATACAATACTATTCTTTCCATTCAGCTGAACAATAGCCTGGTCTAGGAAATTCAGAAACTGTTCTACTATTGAAAAGAAGGGCTACCAGTGTCTGCTATGATTATTTTATTTTTTTTTTTCTGTGCGTGGCAGGGTCACTGACTTTGATAAAACCATTTGCAAACTTGTATCAGCATCTGAACACAGAAACTAGCCCCAAGTCATCCTCTGTTCTCGACTTCTGTGAAATGGATATTGCACATAAATAATTTTAAAAGAATGCTTAACTTCTGTAGCATGAAATGTCCCTCATTATGATTTCTAGAAGATGGAGGTCAATACAGTTGGAGTGAAAAGGACTTATTTTCAGTTAAATCTCTTCAAAGGGTGATAGCTGTGCATTACCAATTGGACTTTAACAATGGTTTTCCTCCTTGCTATTGTGTCACAATCCACTGCCTTAAGAGAAAGAACACCTGCAATAAAATGAAGTCTGTCTAACACAATATAAAAAGTGTGGAGACTTGTTAAAGACAGAAGATTGAGACCTGACCTGAAATATTGCAGCAGAAATGGTGATGATATAAACCACAACTGAAGTGGGATTTTATACAATATCTGAAGCCAGAATAAATCTTTCACAAAGCCATAAAAAAAGCAATTGAGAAACAAGCCTAATATTTACAAATAGTGCTCAGAAAAGGGCATTCCTATTGGGGAAAGGGTGGACAGCCACTAGACAGGATGCTAAAGAAGGCAAAACACAAAGAAAATGTGGCTCTTTCTCTTTTGTGAAGGCAGGTGCTGAGCCAGAACAGAGGTACGCACACCTGCCCCTCACATGGCTGGGCAGAGAACGATGCTTCCCAGAAAGACCCCATGCTCACCACCAGCTGGCAAAGCAGAGAGCCCTGTGCAGTGCAGGAAGCTTCTGGGGAAGAAAACCTGTAGAGGCGGCTCAATGGTCATTAACCAGTGCCCCGAGCATGGCTAGTTGCTTCCTTCTGCTGCTAAAGTTGTTTACATTCAAAGCCTACTCCTACTCTAAACAGGATATGCAGACTTGTAAAGGAAAAGGGAGCAAGTAAAGAGACGAAGGGTGTAAGAAGAAGGTCACGTCACAAATCCTTTGAAGAATTCATATTCATCATTTGTCTCCTACTGCCTATTTGCTCTTTCAGTAGCTGAAATAACCTCTTCATCATGTCCAAATCTCATCAGTTGCGTGCTGCAGTAACAAAATGCATTCTTATTACTGTGCAGTGTGCGACAAATACTGCGTGCAAAATCCCAGCTGCTTCACAGTAATAAGCCTATGCAGAGCTCCTCCTGGCTCTGTGGGGTGAGGAAATGGCTGGTGGCAGTGCTGGCAGCTGACTCCTGCAAGGAGAAGAACTATCAGTTTGCATTGACATTACAGTGTTGCTTAGAAGCAACTCCACAGACCTCTACGGAAAAAAAAGCATGGAGAATAAAGAAGGATGACGAAAAGGCACTTTATGAATCTTCCATTCCCTCTGGGACTGAGATACACAGAGAGCTGCTACTACGTCCCTGAAGTGGTATGAAGCCCAACAATGCTGCTACCAGCCCACACTACTGTGTGCTGTGCACAAACCAAATTCTTTGGCTAATGATTTGCTCCTGTGGCTCTGTGAAAGCAGAACTAAACTTGCCTTTTATTCATGCAAATCTAATAGACATAGGGGAAAACTGCAGACAGCCTATGCTATTTCTGAAACAAGAGATAAAGAAATCCACATGATGCCACTAAACTACATGTAAAAGCCATTCTGTCTCTTGATAAATATCCGTGTTGTGCTAGTGATCCTGTGTGCCAACACACCTCTGTGCTCAGGAAAAACAGGGAAACAGAAGAAACTCTGCAGGAATGTTTGAGCTAGTACTCTGTGTAATTCACGCGTCTGGTTAATTTCTGCCTTCCTGTACTATGTTGCAATTTATTGCAAGGTACCATGTTTTAATTTATGATTATCTTAAATTAAGCATGCTAGTAATCAAAATATGATTGGCAAAAATGCCAAGTGCTATCTTCAGTTAGTAGACACACTGGAAACTAAGATGAGAAAAAAAAAAGTTTTTAAAATCAGCCAAATTTACAATTTGATCAATTTAGAGAAATTCAGCAGTCAAACATTACTTTTTCAAGTTTAGCACTCCTGTGACAAAATAAGAGGAGATCAAGAAGCAGGGGAATATGCTGTCTTCTGTACTTTTTCTCCGCACACACATTTATTTGCTTTCATTTTGATGGTAATACTAAATACTACTACTAGTACTACTGCTACTAATTCTTCCACTACTAATACTGCTGTTAATTTTTGCTGTGACAACCCACTCCATTTTACCTATCAGAGAGATCTGGTTTTCAGTGCAAACACATACATGATATTTCTCAGTAACATATCTCAACACCCTTTAAGGCTGAGGAATCAGCAATGTCAAGCAACACATTGAACAACTGAGTTAGTTAGACAACTGTGAACAGCATTCAAGACACTGGGCAGCTACTTCCCCATTATGCTTGTTAATAACAATTGTTAGCTGTTATTAATTAGAGTTTATTGGCTTGCAATTTTTACAAGATTAATGATACTAGTACTTTGTGACAACTTTACATCCATGTGTACATTTTAATTACACAGGACAATGTAATTATTTTTATTGTTATATATCAGTTCAGCTGTGTATATTAAAGCATTAAATCTGTGCCAGACACTCCATAACAGTTGTCACCTCTGTGTTTAAAGGCAAAGAAACCCTGGATGAGCAGTGAGGCTTGATCTTCATGATATACAGCACTGACAGAGCCGAGAAACGTGCTCATCTACTGGGAAACATCCTATTTAATTCTTATGGGCTGGGGAGAGCAGGGTGCAGGAAAAAACCACTGGAATCAGCCTATCTGGTACACCAGGAGCTAGACTGATGATCTCTGACAGCAAAACTGATTCACTACGCAAAATTCAGAAGAAAATGCTGTTCACAGTGGACATTGGAANCTAAAACCTAAGGCATCAGTTTTGAACACACAGAATGCTGAGGTTTCAATTTTGTCAGATGGAGACAGTGGGAGAGGATGGACTGCTACAGATGGAAGAAGAAAGGAAATCCATTGCCACTCATGCAGAAGGGAGAAACATTTCTTTTCTGAATACAGTCCTCATCATGTGGATGTGTTTATGGACGTATCTGTTTGTATAAATATAGACACAAACACTGTCACATTACTGCATAAGAAAAGCCCTACAAAAGAGAAATTAGGAGTAGCAATATTCTCTTTTGGAAAGAAGTAAACATAAAGGTCCTAGGCAAATGCAGTTACCATTAACTTGTGTTTTCAGCTTGCTTTGCTGAGCTTCATGAAGGTCATTACAGAGAAACAATTAAACTGAATTTCTGGTAAAAATCTGCCTGAGAAGGCTATCAGAAATAGGCAAGAAGTAGAAGAGTACTCAATAGCAGAGAATTAGGAACCAAAACCCTGGAGAAGCATCCACCTGGCTTAGTGAAGGACTTTTTAGATGTGGTCACACAATGTAGCACAGAGGTTGATCTGATCACCCCGGTGTTCATTCTGGCTGTTTCTGATGCAAGCACATTATGGGTTTGCAAGATTCAATATAAGACGATACACAGTTCACTCAGTCATAAGATATTTCTATCTCAAGAGCTGCCTACAGGTGTGTAAAGAGAGTACTGCAAATCAAAGGAGCTCATCTGTGTACATCTGTGCCTTATTTCGTGGCCTGACTCTCAGCCTGACTCACCAAGCACAGCAGCACGGGCTGGGTGCACACTGGGTAGAGAGGCTTTGCCAGAAAGCTCCTGGGCTTCTGGTTTGAGTCTGCTCTGGGCCAGTCATGCGCCCTCATGGCAAAGAAAGCCAACAGTCTCTGGGACCGCTTTGCTAGTAGCTCAAGGGAGGTGATCCTGCCCCTCTGCTCAGCTCTGCTGAGGAACATCTGCAGTGGTGTGCCCGCTGCTGGGCTCCCCAGTACAAAAGAGACACGGACATACTGAAACAGATCCAGAGAAAGACCAGGAAGGGTATTGAAGCATCTGTCATATGAGGAGAAGCTGAGAGAGCTGTGACTGGAGCAGCCTGGACAACTAAAAGCTCAGGCAGATCTTAGCCATATCTATAAATACCCATTGGGATGGTGTAGGGAAGAGGGTACCTGACTCTCCCTCGAGGTGTACAACAATAGGACAAAAGGCAAGGGACACAGGCTGCAACACACAAAATTCCAGCTAGATATGAGGAATTTATTTTTTTCTATAAGGTAGTCAAGTAGTGAAACAGGAAATAAAAGTGTTGTGGGATGTCCATCCTTGGAAGCCTTCAAAATTTGAATGAATAACCTCATCTAAGGTTGCCCCCTTGAGCAGCAGGAGTGATCTTCAGAAATGACTTCCAATCCCAATTATTCTCTTACTTAGTTTGTGGACTAGAACTGTTCATATCAGTACTTCACAATCTGAATTTCAAAACCAGCTCCAAAATGTGTCTGAAAACAAATCTCAGAGCTCTAAGAGTACAGTCTTTTTTTTTTCTGGTACCGTATTTGCTCTACAGTGCTTAATATGTGCTGAATGAGAATTCTGGCAGAAAAAGGGACAGGGGAACAAAACTGTTAACTTTCAATTTCGGCACTTCATGCCTTTGAAAGCTTCCTTAAATAATTTTACATGTCCTTTTGGTATAGATTAACAGCAAAAAGAAAAAAAATATTGAAAGACCAGAAGAAAAGGGCTAAAATAGTTAATAACAACATCCCTCATGATTTAAATGATTCTCAGCTTACACTTTTCAGTGTAATTATCATATCTGTTTGGAGTATTGACTTCTTTGTATACCTGAACACATTTCTGAGCTCTGAACAAACTATAAGAAATAGCTGTGAGATCAGCTATGGGTGAGCAAATGACAGTCTACTTCTCCAGCAGTAAGGGTTATTAGTCTCTGAAGAAGTAAAAAGAACAAATACAGTGGATGAAAAAATAAAATACATTTTCACCGAAATCTTCAAAATTATTTTCTGTGATATTCTTCAAATCTGACCACAATATCATTGTTTTATTACACTTCAGCATTGCTTGCAAAATAGCAAAGAAATAATGAAAGAAATCTATGATGTGTATTTACTGAAGGTAAAGTATCCCAATTAATTAAATGCAAGTACAACTTAGGAGAGATTGCCATGACATTTCTTTAAATGTGTGTGTTTTGCTACACATTTTCAGCCATCTTTCCTAAGGAAATAACTTTTCTGCTACTGAGCTGTGTCTGGGTCTGTTTATCAATTTTCCAGTAAAATATTTTTTAACACATTAGGCAATTTCAGCTATATTTGAAAGGAAGGCAGTATCTTTAAGACATTGTCTAAGACATCTAAGGCATTAAGTCTGTAGGGTTCTTATTAATACAGGCTGCTGGGTGGAGAACAGAGACCCATCTGTTTTAGCTACCAAAAGGACAGCAAGCACCTGGACACTACACCTCCTGAGTAGCTGACAGCTACTAGTCAGCACATGGGTACTGACACCTTCCACACATTTCTTGATTAGCCATAGTAATTGCTGTTGCCTTCTTGCTCAGTACACTTCTGGGAAGAAAACTTCTATGGTATTTGTGGAAGCAGTGGTCTAGGAGAAAAACAAATCCCACAAAAAAACAAAGGGATATCACTTGTTTTAGTACTTCTAAACACCACTCCCATCTGCTATATGTAGTTTCTGGATAGTTTCAGATTGTACTTACACAAATTAAGCAAAAAATAAATAAATACTAATGTGAATAAAATTCCACAGAATTCTGCAGAATTTTATTCCACAAAAAATTCCCACAAAATGCGGGAAAAAATTTTAAAATTATTATTTTGTTAGATGGGTAGCCTGTCTTGGGGTTTCATAACTCAGCTTAAATAGGCGTGTGTATTAGTTTTGTTTGAGCTTTCCCAGTAACAAATAAACCCACAATTCTTTTGTCAGCATATTTATTTTGAAACATGGATTCTGCATTTCAGATAGAAATTCAGTAAATACATATAAGTTTAAAGTAATAATTTTCTAATTTCAGTTGATGTACCCTTCAGCCCTGGGCTGACTTGACTTCTGATTTTCACTGAGTGAGCAAAAAATGCAAACAGATACACTATTTTTAAAAGGCAGGAAGAAAAATAAAATGAAAAGAAGGGGCAAGAAAAGAAGCAAAACTCTCAATGAACAGTTGTGTGTTTCGTGCTGTGCTGTATGTGGCAAGTGACTCCTTTGGCCTGGACTGCTCAGATGCTGTACAGCTTGCTGCCAGTGTTAGTGGATTAGTTGGAAGGAAATGGAAATCATATTACAATGGGCTTCAAGTATTTGTTTAATCTTAAGCAGAAAGTTCTTTGTATTAAATTCATGGGAGCACTTTAGAAACACAGCTTGTAAAGAAGAGACACAGAAGCAGAGAATTTTCCATCCCTTTCACTGACTTTCATCCTTTCATTCAAACAGAATATTTTTGTGCTTTTAAAAGACCACCTGCTGAAAGTGCCATGAAAAAATGGATGTCGGTAAACAAGGACACAACAGTCCTTGACAGAAAATTAATCACTAGAAATGCATTCTGCTATATAAGATATAGCTGTTACATTAAACTGTGCAGATATCATTTTATCTTTCTGTGTCTTCATTTTAGCTACCTTTTTCTGCCTTGTCCCCGTAATCTGTAAAGGTAATGGCAAAAACAATCCCTAATTTGATGCCTGTAGGAAAATGGGGCTTTGCATCTGTCTCTAGTCACTTATGAAACATAAATAAAGGGCTATACTGATTTATGTTTTGAATTAAAAACTCGTTGCACATTTTTTTATGCCTGTGTATGAACAGATTAAACAAAGGGTCAGGTATATAACTGGGGAGACCCTAATCAGATTTAGTGAGATCACTTACAAGGTTCTAGAACACATTCTGTCAAGCATAAGAAGTTTTCTATGACCATTAAGCGCAGATGTGCTTTCTCCAGAATGGAAACACACTTTCTGGAAGCTGTGTGGAAAGCTGACATGGCATAGATCTTTGTAAGATCACAGAATCCTAGAACCATTTTAATTGGAAGGGACCTTAAAGATTATCGAGTTCCAATCCCCCTGCCATGGACAGAGACACTTTCCATCTTATTTTTACTGCTTTTGGGGCTCCTGCTCAGCAGTGAAACACACTGGTTTTGGGTTATTTCTGCAGGTGAACAGCAGTGGTCGTGTCAAGCATTGAATCCCCTTGTGTTACAGACTGTGGGTCTGCCCCAAGCATCAGCACTGCCGAGGGTGCCCTGGGAGGCCACAGGGAGGGAGCAGTCCATGCCTAGAGCCACACCTCCCCCAGCCACACACCATGAATACTCTGGTCAATTAAAATGGGTGCAGGCCTGCTTCCCCTTCCCAAAGGCAAATCATGTGCATCACTTAAAGTGGGCAAGTAAACAAAACACTTCTGGCAATAGTCTGGTGTTTGTGTGGTGTCTTTCAGAGCCTGGGATTGCAGGATGATAAGGTCTGCCAGAGGAATGTAAAGGATGAGTTTCACTTCTGGGTAACAAAAAGCTTTTCCTGGTTATGGCTGTTGTAAGCTGTTAAGAAGGTAAGGTGTTCTTTCACCATCCTGAGAATCAAGGATGAAAAGGAGCTAAAATTATCTTCGTAGGCTTAAATTACAGCAGATTATTAAGTGTAGGTGGAGATCTGCTGACTCAGGCTGAAGACACTGTCTCTCTTACTGATCATAGAGGCAAACAACTCTTTGACGTGCGTGCAGAAGTGGATGCCTTGCTTCAGTTTTTTGTTTTAATGGGGCTTTGAGCTGAGCCACGCCAACTGGCACTAACACCAAACCCAAGCAAAATGTTTCCAGTAATCCCCAAATACCTCCAATTCAGTCTTGTGTGGGTGAACACGACCAAAGAAGAGCAGCACAGCTTTAATAAGAAAACTATCACAGTTTTGCCGTATCGTTGAGAGGGAAGACCTGAAACCTTTGCTGAGATGAAGACAAGAGTGTCACCCTTGAGTGCAACCTGAATCCATCTTCTGGATTTAATGTAATGCCAGCCCTATTGTCCATTTCTAGAATAGAAATCTGAAAATGAAACTCCATTTCTCTGTATTTCACCATAAAAAAAAATACAAACTTGGCCCTGCCCAAAGCATCACAGCTACATGAAACCTAAAAGGAAGATCTCATGATAAAAAATGCACATCCTGGGTTGTGCACGGAGGGAGTCTGGAATTCAGATACATCATTGGGCTCTAGGAGAGAAGTTTTCTGTGAAGAGAAGTCTCAGATACAGAGTATGAGGGTAGCTTCTACACACACACCAAGGTACATGGAGAGGAGAAGATAAAAGAGAAAAAATAATAAACTAAGAAATATAGGAGACAAAAGGAAATAGGAAATGGTGACAATAAAGTTGTACAAGAAATGAGAGAATAGCAAGGTGCTGTTTTTCTCTGTGGGTAGGTGAAGAGGGCAGCAAGCAGAAAATACGAGGTCAGATAAGTGGGCAGCAGGTATGGGCAGGGGAGGAGCACGTTAGCTCACTTCTCCAACACAGCCAGTGAAAAAGTCCCCAGTCTTCAGTCCTTGAGGTACACAGTCATGAGAAGTGTGAATGTGTATGTACACGGGCAGTCAATTGAGAAGAAATCCACAAGCCCACAAGCCAGTTTCCCTCCCTTCATTAGCGTAGATTTAAGGGCAAAGTACTTTGAGTTATGGTCTCATTACTGAGATTTAATTACTTTTCCTAAATGTTCTCCAGAACATTTAGTTGTACATTGCAAAGTATTACAGGATAGTCGCAACTTAGGCTCTCAATTACAGGAGAACTAGGCAGGAAAGAAGTTGAGTTAATTAGACTCACTGAAGCTTAATCAATTCCTTTGTGTATGCAGGGAAGAACATGCCAACTTTTAGTCCATCTGTGAAGCCACCTTACCTGTCTGCTACAGGTTATTAAAGCCCTCAAGCAAAGGAAAAAAGTCAATGGCTGATATTTGAAAATGGTTTGTTATTTTGCATTTTCTACACTGGGCTAATTACTCTTTGCTAATTTCTTCATTCCTATTTTTTGAAAACTAAATGCTTTTTGTGTCTGAGACTGCTTCTGACTGCCCATCCTTAAAGCAGCATTTGGTCTTTGAAGGTCATGTTGGAACCCCAAACCAGCACCCCTGGCCCATTTGTAGATCAGCCTGTCTAGGAAGACCAGGACCTTCAGAATGGAGAGTAAAGCTGGAGCTCTTCTGCATACTTTCTATAGCCTGGCTGTAATGCCATTCCTGCTTTTACAGTGTCTGTCCTTTAGAAAGATGGAGAGAATCTCCAGGCATATTGGAGAAGAAGGGAATTCACATGATATATGACTTCCAATTTAATTAGATCATGCAAATAGAGATATGTATATGTTATATATACAGACAGTGACTACTGAGAGAAGAAAAAAATCTGTAAGCCCACAAGCCAGTTTCTTTCACTAGCACAGATTTTAGGGCAAAGATTTTACACTTAGGAGCAAATAAACATAAGCACAAGTACAAAAAAGCTCATCTAGGTAAAATTTATCCCACCCAAAATTAGACAGTAGCCAGATAAATCACTTCCTAAAAGTGATACAAGTATGCTGCAATTTAGGTGTTAACTCCTACCCTCAACTCTCCCTGTGCAATTAATGAAAAAAAAACCAGCTCAATTAGCTTTCAGGCTTGTCCTGTAGAGGTGTGAGACAAACTCACCATGTGATTCAGTCTGTTGTGGCCACGCACTCCATTTTTATTTCTTAGCATGCCTGCATTAACTACCTATTTTAGGCATGCAAAATCCAGACCTGTATGAACTCACTATGCAGGTGCTGATCTAGAAGGAAAATAAGTAGCAGCTCCTGGATGCAAATAAAATGTACACATGACTGTACAGTGAGATCCGAACATGTATGCAGTGACTTCATTTTCCTTTGAAACTGAGAGGATAGTCAGTAGGAACACCTATGCAGGATGGTGGGTGTACTTCAAGACTTGTGGTAATAGAACATACTTTTTCTATGTCACATTTGCACACCATGTAAAAGAAATCAGGTAACATCATGTGCACACAGCGAGGTGAGGGAGACATTGTTTTTTCTGAATGTAATTTAGAAGACCCTCACAAGGGTGTTCTGTTTTACTATAATGTAGGCTGAACTGGGGGAGGATTTCATCATAAGCTATAGCAAGTATGTGTTAAAACATAATGGCATTCAGAATAAGGAAGAATATAATGGCCAAATGAGCTATCTGTAGAAATACAGTATTGTCTGTTCTTTTCTTGGTAATGGTCACAGAAAAAGTCCTTGTTATATCAGCCACACTATTAAATTCTCAGTTTCCCTCTTTACCTTCTGCCAGTGAAAGCAAAATTCATGTATATATGACACTGAGTACTATTTTATGCATTTATGCGTACTATTTTATGAATTTCTGTATCAAAAATGACATTTCATTTTTCAGTGACTTCAGAGGCAGATGCATCATGAATGGTTTTGCAACAAAATCTTCAAAATTCTCTAATGCATTAACCAAGAGAAGCTGAGTGGTGGCAGAGGGCCCAGCACCAGCAGATGGCATTCATTCCCTGCAATTCCTGCAGCAGCAGGAGGCACTGAACAGTGAACTTGCACCACAGCAGTGTAATATGCGGGATCATAAGAGGAGTAGATAGCTAACTGTAAGTTATTTTCCTGTCATTTGGCAAATTTTTTCTTTCAAAGCATAATTTAATCTTTTCCATCATTAAAGGAAGAGCTTACACATAAACACTGTATAGAGATAGATTTGCCACATCAGAGCAGCAGGGTTTGATATTCACTTTGCACACTGGTATAGATACTACCCAGCGCAAGCCAATCTGTCTGACCCAGTATTTTCTCTCCCCAATAGCATGTTTCCATGAATAACTGATGGAAGAACCTGACCTCTCTTCCCAGTTCAATAGCACTTTTATTCTATTGCTCTTCATGTTCCTAAATACCCTGCTAAAGTGATAAAACTATCAGTTTATATATTTGTAACAATTATTTTAAAGCTTTTTATGGTTACAAATACATGATCTATGGCATTTGTCAAATAGAAAGAATAAAGGATTTAAACATGATTTTTTTTTCCCTCAAACAAAACAGAGCTTTACCCCTGTGAAGGTACAGACTAAGACCACACTGGCAATTCAGCAACACCATATTGTTCCACCGGCCCTCTGACCCTGATGCAGGAGGTATTGGGCATGGAGGTGCTGGGAAGTGGGACCAAATGTGCAGCTGCCCTGACTGCTGGCACCTTTTGCCACCAAGCTGCTAAGGGGGAAAGGAGGGGGTCCCTGTCCTGACATGCTGGCTGCTAAGAGAAGTATTATATATGAAAAGAAAATGGAACAGGCAAGTGGACATACAAATATAGGCCCATGAAGTAAAACAAAAAAAAATTTTAAAAAAATCAATTTAATTTCCATTGAGAAAATAAACAAAATACAATCTCATCTGGAGTTTCAGTAATGTGTTTACAGTAACATTAAAAGCAGGTGTTACCTGTTCTAAGAGATTCTGAAGCCTCTCTATTTCACAGTCTATTACAAATTTCTTTTCTTGCCTTCGGTCCAGATCTTCTAAAAGCCGCCTGTAGCTGGCATCATTAAAATTCTCCACACAGATGGCACTGACTTGCCAACTATTTTGTCCCGCTTTTTCCATGATTGCTTGAAGTATTGAATAACCTAAAAGAGAAGGATACAATACACTAGTAACACAATCACTGCGTTTTTTGAATAGGAATTGTCTTTGATCAATATTATGTCTCTTAACATTTGCTCCTGCTGGGAAGGGAATAAGACAATATTTGTATCCCTACCTATGCTGCTTGCCATGATCAGCGCACAGTATGCAATTAACAAAATTTGCAATCGCTCTGATCAGAATGCTGGGAGTGAGCATGGATAATTGTCATATGATTCATACACACAAACTCTTCCATTCAAGCATCAGATTCAGCTTCTCACATTAGTTTTGTACAGTTTCTGTATCTGGGCATTTCACCACAGCAAAAGAAAAATCTGAACCTACTCATTCAGTGGAAGTATTTGCATACCACAAAAGCATTCAAATGCTTCAGTTTGGGTTGGTTTTTCTAATAACAACATTTAATCCAAGCAGCTTTTAATGCTTCCTAGCAAGAATTCTTTGTTTCATTTAATTATACCTATACATTTATATGCTAGTATAGATGTATGAATAGAAATTATATTGAACTATTTCAGAGCTTCCATATAGCTTGAATCAATGTGTGCAAAGAGATTAGAGGTCAATGAATGCAGGGCACCAGAGAAGTATTAACTGTTACTACTGGCAGGATTATTGCTCTTTATCAGTACCAGTATTTCATGCCACCCGTGTCGTCTTTGAGGCCATTCACAGATGGGAAAGGCAGCGTCCTGTCAGAGGCCTCCCCCTGAACCTGCAGGGCAGTCTCTCTGCCTGCAGCCTCAGGCTGCCCTGGCCCAGCAGCCCTTCACCTTCTTCCCGCTCTTGTTTTTTTCTCACTGGGGATGTGCAGTACAGAGGGGGAGCTTATGACATGATTTAGGACAGCTTGCAAGCCTCATCTTGACTTGCCTAACCAACTCCTGAAGCAGGAAGGGAAGCATGTATTATTCTACTTTTCACCCACAGTAAGGGAGGAATTTGTTTAAAGAAATGAAGATTGCACACCTCATACCCAGAGTTAAAGTTTAAAAAAGACAAAAAGAACAGAAGGACAGACATGTTTCTCAATAACATGCTCATAAAAATGACACAATTCAGAGAAGGTCCTCCTGTCTAGAACCACAACAGGAAGTATTGTGGCTTTTTACTCATTATCTGGCATAGTTTTCCCCACTAGCTTTGAACAAAAGATCTCACCTCATAAAAATTTTCTTTAGTGATGTGGCTACCCAGTGGTAGCCTCTTTCCTTCTTCACCAAGAGGGTCCCATGCCTGAGTGCAGTGATCCCCAGGTGTCATTTTAATGCACTCAAAGATGTCACTGCATGACAGATTCCCTGTAGAAGAACTATGAGGTATTCCCACGGATTTCAAGAGGAATCTTCGTAAGTTACATTTCAGAAAGAGCACTTTTGAGTGTGTGGTTGCTAACTAACTATTTAGCAGAAGACCTACAACACAACCGAAATCTGAGTTTGCCTCCAGTCAAATAAAAGTAGACAATATGAATGTGAAGTTTTTAGGATACATGAGGAACTGATTTTCTTGAAAACCTATGAGTAGTTATTTTTCTACTGGTTCCTATAACACTTGCAGTCTTTGAAATATTAACTTGTGTATTTTCTTATCATTATGACATTATGCACCAACACTCCAAAATGAACACTTATTACATTTTGCCCTCCAGTTCAGATGACATATTTTAGATAAAATTACTAACAATTATAATAAATACATAAAATGCAGAACTTATTTTATACCATTAATGAGACGTTTATTTTATGAAACAGTATTTTATTGCAGGAAATGAATTCAAATACTCAATGTATTGACTATTAAAACATTTCTCTACTCAGCATATATTTTTAACCCAACGACTGTTATTTTTTTCAAAGAACCATCAGCTTTCCTGTTAATTGCTGCATAATTATTCTGCTTTTCCTGTTGCTATATTCAATCTCCTTTTTGCCTGTAATTATCTCTGCAAATCACGACGAGATTCTTTCCCAAACATTGTATTTCTTGCTTCATTTCCTATTCATTTCCATATATAGAGATACATTAAAACCACTCCAATGTTACAGGGGTTCCTGCTTCACTTACACTGTAACTTTGACTTGATCTTTGCTACCAAGGCAGTCAACATTTACTTAATTCAGCTTCCTGACACTAATTAACATTTTCTTTGATTCAGAATGAATGGTGTTTGAAACAGCAATTGACATCCCCTCCTTCCTTTCTTATTTCACTTGGACAACTTCACTAAGATGTGTTTTGATCAAACTGGTAATTTATCCCAGCACAAAGCATGACAAATATCAGAAAAACACATAGAAAACCTTTTCTTCTATCTTAGATCAAGGTTTCACTCACCACATTTCATTAGCAACTGCCTTCATTTAGGTATTTGAAGCTTCTGTGGCTTCTTGTCAGTAGCTGGCACTTAGATGAGAGTTTTCACATATAGGCACAACACAGCTAAACAGCAGTAAGTGGATATGGTGCAATATTCTCCACCAGCAGAGTTCAGAATCCCTATGCAAGTTATCAGTGGTATGGTCATCTATTCAGTGTGCAGGAAAAATTTCTAATATAACAGACCGACAAGGATGAAGTTTACACAGAATGAATAAAGGCATTCACAGGCTCAGTTGGCATAAAAATTAGACATGCTGCAGAGAATGCTTATTTGTCCAAAATAATTGGCTACAGCTGACAGGGGGAAAAAATTGGTTTCTGCAAACATTTTATAAGGCAAAAACCTCTGAAACTAACCTGGGATAATTCTCAGAAACTGAACGTTGCATTTCTATTCAGGAAAAATTCCTAATCTTTACAAAGATGTTTGCCCAAGTAAAGACAGCAGACAGGAATATTATAGCTGTCATCTAAAAGGTATTTATTTTCTGTTTATCTGCTGTTTATCCTCAGTTATCCTACAGAGAGATGAATGATTCATTTTCTGGAATACATTCCCTCCCATTTATTGTGAAATACTATTTGTTGCATAAAAGCAAACCAAAAAAATCCCTAGGCTAGCTCATATCAGCTGAGCTGCACAATCCATGTTTTTCTAAACAACATTATTTAAGAAAATGTTTAGAACTATGCCAATATATAAAAGTAAGCTAAGTTCTCTCACAAATTTTTACAGTAACCCTTCCTCATCAACTAATTCAACCTTGAAATGCAGATAACTCATTTATTAAAAAAGACTGGTTCTGTCCAAGCATAACTTTGAAGCCTGAAAATTAGTATCAAGAAGTTCCTGGTCTTTCACAGAGCTTGCCTTTTTTTTTTTTTTAATTAGCAAATCTATGAACAAAATAAAACAGCAATAGAACTTCCTGAAAGCACAGCTGAAGTCCTTCCCAAATGCAAGGACATTATATGCAAGAAGGACTTCTTTTTCCTCTTTATGGGACTGTATTCTCGGGAATTTTCCTCAAATGACCTGCGATGAAGGCTGCCAACTGCCTTCTGAAGAAGTCAGATAGTCTTCAGAGTCAGATATCTTCTGGGGGCCAAAGTATGTAAAATGGGCAATTTTGTAGTCCAGGATTCCTCCTACTCACTGCAACAGTGCTGTAATTGGAGCCTATACACAACCTTCCTCCACCCAAGTAGCTGAAATCATGAGAAATCTTTCTGATTTTAAAATTTCAGTTGCCTTTCAGGCTTTTTTGTCTTCAGCTAGGCTTTCCCCTAACCAATTTCATTTCAGCAGGCAATGATTTGATTTCATTTATTTCAATTTAATTAAAAGGTAAAATCTGTTGTCTAAATCTCTTCAGCATGTTCAGGATAAACTGAAGAGATAGAGGAGCACTGTCTGACTTATTTTTTTCTGCTGGAATGCATATTTTTCCTTTTTTTCTCTCTCTCTTTTTTTTTTTTCGTTTCTTGCTTGCTTGCTTTCACCAGAAAATACTTCAGTGATCAATTACAGTGATATAATTAAATTTCAAGAACTTTAATCTTCCAGCAGCCTTTTCATTCTGGGAAACCATTTCCCCAACCCTCTAAGCACAGGCAATCACTCCTGATGGTCTTGCCAGGAGACAGACAGTGAAGCGGCTGCTTGCTCCAAACAGTAGCACCCCCAGTAATAATTCTCATTTTGGAACTTTAGTGCAGTAACTTATTATTAATTTTCTACAATGAAGACGATGCTATATTTACATATTATGACTGTATTTTACTATGGTTAGCAGACTAACAATACTGAATCACCGAGTTAACAGGTTAATAAACTTGGAAACAGCATATGCAATGTATTTGTTATGACCTCAGGCACAGAAAACATCTCTGATGAACATGGATCTTTCCCAAAGATGGCCTTATATGGGCTCATATACTGCACGTTACTAAAATGCAAATTCATTTGCTTCTCTTTCAGAGCCAGTTAATTTTCAAAGAGGAATAAATCCCATTCCCAAGATTTGCTATGATCCCAAAAGCCCCAGACACTGCTGGAGCTACTTCACGAAAGCTACTTCCAACTGTAGGAATTTGTATTAGGGTGAGTTTTTTATAAATCCAACACACAGCAGAAGTGAAGAATAAATGATAAACCATTTGGTAAAGATAAGCCAATATATTTAATATTCAGAACTGGATTCATGTCGCTTAATTCTAGCTGTTTATAGAGTAGTTGTCTAAGTTAATCATCCAAGCTTTCAAAGGAGAGATGTGTCCCATAAAAAACCCCATTTTTTTGGTCTTAGGTATCTATCTCAAAGGTGCTTTTTTTTCAGTGAATACTGAAGGAGTTTGGACATGAGGCTTGGTGAAAATATCTACCATTTATTTTATCTCGCCAAACCTTGTTGAGATGAATCCAGAAAATACAGAGATGAAAACCATATAAGAAATTTACAGTATGAGTGATGCATGACCATACATTCCACCAATAACTTCAAGCACTCAAACGCATGTATATTTTGTTTTTTGTTGTTGTGTTTATCACCTTTTTATTAACATACAGCTTTGTTTCAAATTTTGGTCAGCACAGAGCTTCCAGAACTTAAACACAATCACTTACACCCCTGATTTTCTCTGTAGTTTGAGCTGGAGCCAGAACATTCAACAAAAAGTACATACAGACTGGCCAATTCAGATGACAGAGTGGAAGCTAGAACTGCAGGTGTGTTCTGAGACCTTCGAGGGTCTAATTCACAGAAATGATATAGAGATTGGAAAGTAAGATAGGAAACTCAAGAAATAGTTCCTCTCTATCCCTTCATCCCCTAAGACATATAAATTATATTTAAAACATTCTAGACAGATATCTTTCTTTGTCCTTAAAAATCTCTAAAGAGGATTCTGTCACATCTTAGGTAACATATTCATTGCTTAATTATTCTTATCATTAGGAGACGTTTTCTAAAGTCTAACCTAAGTCTCCCCTGGCATAATTTAAAGCCACTCATTCTTGTCCTATCTCTAGTAGGCCTGGAGAAGAGTTTGTTCCCTTCTTCCTCAGAACAATCCTTTATGTAACTGAAGACTGCTGTTACATTTCTTTTCTATCTGCACTTGTGTTTTTGAAACATGATTCTCTCAATTTTTCCTTGTGGAAAATGTTTTACTCTCGATCCTGACAATTTTCCTTTCTTTCCTCTGGATATGTTGCAATTGATCCAAGTTTTTCCTGAAGTGCAATTGTGAAAATGTGATGTATTTAAAAAATGTATTCCAGAGTACACACAGTCCTCTTAAATTTTTATCCTCGGCAAGCTGAACAAATGTATTTTATATTTCTTCATACAAATCATTAACAAGGATACTAGAAAAAAACCTGCAACCAGAATGGATCAATACTTAATACCTCTTTATATGACAGTGAATTTCATATACTTCTTTCTGAGTTCGAGTGTGATCAGTATTTTATAGATCTTCTAGAAATTTCATCAAGACAAGATTTCTTTAGCTCATTGCCATGGGCTGACCTTGGCTGGATGCTGGGTGCCCACCAAGCCCTCTGTCACTCTCGTTCCTCAACTGGATGGGAAGAGGGAAAATGTGGGTCAAGACAAAGAAAGGGAGAGACCAATCACCAGTTACTGTCATGGGCAAAACAGGCTCAACTCAGGGAAATTAATTTACTGCCAATCAAATCAGAGTAGAATAATGAGGGAAAAAAAAAATTTTAAACACCTTCCATTCACCTCTCCTTTCTTCAGCCATGCATATGGTTGTAGAAGGTAATTCTTACCCAGAGAAGCTGTGGATGCTCCATCCCTGAAGACATGCAAGGCCGGGCCGGACAAGACTCTGAGCAACCTGGTCTAGTGGACGGTTCTCTGTCTGTGGCAGGGGTGTTTGAACTAGATATTTAAGGTCCCTTCCAACCCAAACCAACTATAACTCTATAATCTGCTCCACTGTGGTCCTTCATGGGCTGCAGGGGCACAGCTGCCTCGCCATGGCCTGCACCACGGGCTGCAGGGGAACCTTAGCTCTGGGGCCTAGTGAGCATCCTGTCTCTTCTTCTGCACTGACACTGGTGTCCGCAGAGCTGTTTCTCTCTCATATTCTCACTTTTATTTCTGTTGCACAGCTTTTCCCCCTTCTTAAATACATTATCCTAGAGATGCTACCACCATTGCTGATGGGCTTGGCTTTGGCCTGTGGCGAGTTCATCTTGGATCTGGATGGCTTTGGCTCTATCAGACATGGGGCAAACTTCTGGCAGCTTCTCACAGAAGCCACCCCTGTAGATCCCAACTACCAAATCCCTGCCATGCAAACCCAATACACTCATTTAGCAAAATTTCATGGAAAACGTAAAAACTTGCACTAGAATGAGACACCTAATTTTTTTCCAATGTCTAGAAAACCAATTATTTTGTAATAGAATGAAAATTGCTTTATCTCACATAATCTGTTTTTGAGAAATCCATGTTTGGGTTTACTTAGCTTTCCAAATTCTGTGTAGTTTCAAAGAGATCTACTAAGATGTAGATTGTAAATTAATCCACCTATACCATTTATGAACAGGACAATTTTACTACAGATGGTTTTGAAACAAAGCTGAGGAAATAATGGATCCAGTTTAGCCACCTCCTCTATTGTATTTTTGTTTCAAATACTTCAGAGTATTTGATGATACAGGAAACTACCTGTGAGTTCATGTTTCTTGCCTCCCTGACAACTATGACCTTGAATATTTTCTTGGTGTTTGAGAGCCACCTTCAAAACAGGATCTTGCAATGGTGTATGATCAGACTTTCTGTCCTTCTCTCCCTTAATCATGTCGAGACTGGTACCTGTGCAGCTTCATCTGCAGTATTTAATAATCCTTCTTTCCTGAGGAACACATAAAGCTACAAGAAAATGCTGTCAATACATTACAACCATGTCTTCTTTTTAAAAAAATGTCTTAAGTGGAACAACACAGTCTAAGAAATATGGTATCAGGGAGCATCTGGAAGGAGGTTTGGCTTACACCACAAGAGGAATTCATGATCAAAGATTCAAGCTATGTCAGGTCCCATTTATGCTACACCCACTCAACAGCAAGATTTTCCCCCTTCTTTGCATTTCAGAATCTGCAGCCTTCATATGAAAAACACTGTAAAGGTGTCTCATCAAAGTGCCAAGTGATAGAGATAAGTGGGAACTTGAGAGGGACTGAAGAGAAGCCCTGGTTTTGAAGCCAGTCTGATAGTTTTGGTTGGGCTTTCAGAGTTTTCAAATGCCACTACCCTTCCCATTTAACTAAATGCCTTCAAAATAACTTTGCAGTCCCATAATCTTTCTTATGACAAGCATGCATGGAGATGAAGACATCCAAAGGTACTTTCTGATACACAACGCCAAAGCCAAATTTTTGTACCTTGTTAGTATTTTATGTATTATTTGCTTTTATTTGTCTATTTTTAGTTACACTGTAGGCTTCAGCTACAACTGGCTCAAGTGAGGGGTCTTTGGCTCCTCTGTAGTTTACAAGCAACAAGGAAGACACATTCTTAGCAAATTTTGGCAAATTTTCACTACAGAACTTTAAATGCTAAAGCAAAAAGTGCATGCAATTACAGTGTTAGCAGAACTTTACAAACATTTACTTAAAAAACCCCAGCAATTAAGCCAACAAGTGGAAAAAAAAACAGAGGGGAAAAAGTACAAGCATGTATTATGCTTACCCTCTGTCAGATCACCGACGTAGTCTCTCTAAATAACCAGTTATCTGGTATGTCATCTAGGGACAATCATTAGCGATAATTTGTACCAGTATTTTTAATAAAAGGGCAGAAAAGTGGAAAAAATGAACCTACTTTGGAAGAAAATACAATATGTTCAAATATTTACCTTATTACCTTTTGCCAAAATTCTTAAATTCACTAAAACCTAGACTGATAAATTATCTTTCTTAGACAGTATCTTCAGGCATAGCTGTTTTCCAGAAATTGCTATCTTCCCCACAATTTACCTCTCTAGTTGCAATTTAATAGGATTTACTTTGTCCTGTGATGGTATACAAATGTACACAGACATTTGTGTAAATAACATCCTAAAGAACCATGTCAAAGGATATTAACACTGCCAGCTAAAGTTCTCAAGCGCTGGTGTATCTTCAAATTAGCAGTACCCTAATGTATTCTGGTTAATGTATTATGGTGCTGTCTTTATATTGTCACATATTAGTTTTCCCCCATAAGGCATCTGCCTCAATAAGATACCTGTGCCCTAGGACAGAACTGACTGTGGGTACTAAATGAAGATCTTGATGTCAGGTCTTCTGCCTCTTTTCTATAGGGATTTGTCAGAAAAGTAGTGTTTTACTATAAAATATCTGGCAATTTGTGCCTATTGGCTGTGTCATTTTTAACACCTGCATGAGAGAGAAAATAGGAAGAACAGTCGTTCAGACTGAAACGACAGGCATTCACATTAACAAGCATTCTTTCTGAGGAAGTCACAACCTTAATTCTATTTCTATGCACTTCTGGCCGTGTCCATATTTACTGGTGGCTAGACAGCAGATAATATTTAGGATCTTACTCCTTCCATAAGTTCTATTTGTAAATCCCAGGCACATTATTTCTGATTTTAAATTTCATTTATGTTAAGATGTTTTCAAAATCTACATTTTTAAGTGTTTACCTTTTCCAGAAAAATGTTACAAGCCCCGGGAAAACAGGACTTAAAATCTGAATGCTACAATTATGGTTACCACTTGTGTGAAGTGACTTTGAAATAAGTCTTACTGTTTCTTTTAAACTGACACATGGACCACAAATTTATTAGATGTTAATTGTTCCCTCAACAAATAACAATTTGGAGATAATCCAGGTGGGGCTTGGTGTCTTCTCCCAGGTAACAAGTGACAGGACAAGAGGAAATGGCCTCAAGTTGTGCCAGGGGAGGTTTAAATTGGATATTAGGAAACATTTCTTCATGAAAAGGGGTGTCAAGCCTTGGAATAGGCTGCCCAGGGAAGGAGTTGAGTCACTATCCTGGAAGGCATTTAAAAGACATGTAGAGTGGCACTGAGGTATATGGCTTAGGGGTGAGCATAGCAGGGCTGGGTAATGTTTGGACTTGATCTTAACTTTTTCCAACCTAAATGATTCTATGATGTTCGATAATGCACCGCCAGGCACTTGATCTGAGAGACTGAAAATATCACTCTCAACTAAACCCTGAAAATGGCTCACAATCTGAGTTTCTTAAAAACCCCAAAATCCTACAAGTAAAAAAAAAAAGAAAAAAAAGTGAGAAAACATTTTAATGAGTTCTTTTAAATGTTCCAAGACATTACAAGTGCACATATATATGTACATACAAGTAAATAACATCTATAAGTATGCATATCTGTAACTGCTTTATACGAACCTGTGCAAAGCAGCATGTGAAGAAATGACAAAAATTTCCAAGAAGGGAAATGAACAGAGATTGTTGATTGTTTTGGCTTCCTCTACTCTCTTCTCACTCTTTTCAGTACTCCTCCAAAAAGAACTAGCAGAGCTAAAGGCACTTAGTAACCTTGCCCCATCTGAGTGTCTTCACAAACACTGCTATCACAGTCATTGATATACAGAACTCATATTTTCCAGCAATGCTGAAAGACAGCTAATGTAACATCTAGATACGTAAACAGAGAAACAGAGAAGAGAATGACGTGATCTTCACAGAAAACACTGGACTACTCCTACATGGCTAAATCTCTTTTTAGTGTCCATGTTTAAAAAATTAATGCTAAAATATTTGACAGAGGTCAAAGAAGCAAGTCAAGATGATTTGAAGCCAATATATAAAAACACGCCTGAGAGTAAGAGAACTACAGGAGAATTTATCTCAACTGAAATTTTGATGGCTAACTTTGAGCTAGTTCCTCCAGTATCCTTCTTCTGGCAGTAGAAGGAAACAGGCACCTTCTTGAAGGCCATTCATAAAATGTTCCATCCTATTTCTCATGTATTTTTTGGCAGAGAAGAGATTCCTCCATGTTTAAAATGAAAAATCCCACTATTATTATTTCTCAGGTTCAGTGCCATGAACACTATCAACATAATATTGTGCATATGTAAAGAGCAGGACTAAAAGCAACCAGTAATATTATTACAGTATCTGCTACTCACAGACTTTTACTTTTGTCCTACTTTGTATCTACATTTCACATATGAAGATAAAACATTTCATTTCAGTAGAATTAAAAGTTAGGTTACTTTTATGCTTCTCTTGTGGAGGATGGGCAGCTACACATAGGTTTCCTTTGATTATTCTGGTGAAGGGATTTGCATACAATTACAGAGACAATTTCAGTTCCTAGCAGGAACAAATACAGAATGAAGTAAGTACTCACCATTTGATTAGACTAATTTATTACATCCCACTGAGGCAAGCTATATGCCAAGAAGTAATCATAAACTCATGTTCAAAGCTCTGGTAGAATGAGTATATTTAACAATTCAAATTAAATTTCAGCTGTAGGAAGTGACATTTAGTGGGAAACATGGAAATGGGCAAAGTATAATGAAAAGATAACAGGTAAAAGAATACAGACATTGAAAGCTGTGATTGGCCTGTCTGAAAACAGACCAGGACAGAAAACTGTGAATAAAATCCTGGCAAGTTTCTAGTATGAAATCTATGTTGATCTGGACTTTGGTTAGTTTTAACTGACCTTGGCATTAATGGCTGAAAATGAACACAGTGACCAGTCAATAACTGCTCCATAAAAGTTAAGTGCCTGTGACGTTTCATTATACAATGGCACTTGCATTGACCATTTTGAAAGCCAATGGTCTTAAGAACTCTGTTCATTTTAGAGCTGGGTATTTTCCTTCCCCTGAACAGCTGTTTATTCACAGAAAAACACACTCTGGTGTAATCTCAAGTCTTAATGAGCAGAAGTGAGCATTTCTGCCTTGGACTTGACAAGGAGAAAAAATTACAAAGGTTTCAAAAGAGTGGAAACATCTCTCAATAAAAATGGATATTGCTTAAATATTTCCATTTAGGGCATCTCCATGAATAGAAACAATAGGCACAATTTGGAATCTGCATCTCCACCCAGGAGAGCAGTGGTAGCAAGATACCCTCTCAGAATTTCTGGTCAAGAAAGCATGGAATTCTGCATGTGTCACTGAATGCCCCTGAGTACACTGTGTCATGATCATTAGGACTGAGCATGTCCTGAGTGGTTTAGTCTAAACCTCTCCAGCAAACCCACAGTATGAAAACAATGCCAAAATAGTCACCAAGGCAGAAAAAGACAGAGAAAATTACTCTGCAGCATGGTACAAAGAATATTTATCAGAAAGGTGGGAAACCTTTAATGCAATCTTGTCTTCAGTGGCTAATTAGTTTATAAAAGAATATCTGAAAAAGCTGCAGAGGATGTGGGAATTGGCTGCAAAAACTTAAGGAGCTGAAAAATAAGACATAACAGAGGGACTTTCTGTATCTGAGAGGAGTAAGAAGTGAGAATGCAGGAACTGCTCAATAGATATAAGATACTCTGTAAGTCCTAGAACATGTATTCGGCACTTTAAACTTTAATTTAAGTTGAAAATAAAATAGTAAATAGCATCTCATTTCAGTTGTACTAGTGCAAAACCAGAAAAATTCCCTTTTCACCAATGTTTTTTTGATGTCTCCACTTCTGTACTTGGAAATTAAAATCTATTTCTAAAAATCTATAGGAGATGATAATCCATCTAAATAAACAATGCTATTTAATATTTCTTACACGCTGCTGCCAGGAACTAGCTATACTTCTTGCTCAAAAATACTGGGAAAAAACCTGCTGCCTGCTAACAGTTCTTAATACATTTTGGCTTGTGCTTCCACTGCCCTTTTCCATGTGATTGACAAGATATTAT
Organism: Aleadryas rufinucha; assembly: GCA_013397815.1. Classification (NCBI taxonomy): domain Eukaryota; kingdom Metazoa; phylum Chordata; class Aves; order Passeriformes; genus Aleadryas; species Aleadryas rufinucha. The sequence goes on along the minus strand of VZTH01015485.1, from coordinate 144,939 downwards.
TTTACAATATAGTATCTTAAACACTATAAATTACCTCAACTGTCTTATTTTCCTAAACAGATACAATGTAGCTTTGAATCTTCCAATTTGCTTAAAGCAGTGATGTCCAACCTTTTCAACCTGAGCCCTGAGGCATTATTCCAAAAAGAGCAGTGGGTCGCAATTATTCCTTGAGGGCATTTTCTCTGGAAGCAGAGTGGAAGGAAGTGGGCATCACACCTGGCCCCCTTGCTGGGGATCCTCAAGTGTCTCCAGGAGACCAGGCTACAGCTGTAAAATTGCACAGAATTCCTTAAGCACACTATGTTTTGCTCATGGTAGTGAATTATGCCCAGTGGCACCCTGAAGGAGCACTCACATGGCAGCTTCGTTCTGTGACTCCAGGCTGGGATGTACGTGGTACAATGTCCCAAAGTACTAAAGACAGAGTGACCTCATTCCTCCTGCTAAAGTTACCTGCTAACTCAGGTTCCAAATCATTGAGCCAAATCTCAGGCTAATTAATTGCAAATAAACAAACATCACCATTACAGAAACTGGACATTTGCCTATGTCCTTATGAGATGGTTTCATAAGAGACAGTTTTCACAGATACAAGCAGCAGGAGCTCCCCTGCTGAGCTGTTAACACTGGAGATGATAGGAGGACAAAAATCTCAATATTGACACACTGCAGGACATTTACACCAAACAACCTTGCTGCACTTGGGAGGACTGTGTAAATTTGCAAAGTCGTCCTGTGTGTTGTTATTCCCCACGCCCCTCTAAGACCTCTGTCCTGGGGCCAGGCTGTTTCCATGGCCTGGAGCTACTCTGAAGCATCATGATGTGTCCTCTGGGGTTATTCATGACAGACACAAAGGAGAGATTTCTCCTCAATATAACAAAGAAGACATAAAACATCTATTCATGGGACAATACTCTGCAAGATACCAGTTTCAGCATACATTTAGTAATCTATTGATGATGGCATCTTGACTTGTGCATCACTAAATGAAGACTTAAAAAAACCCCTTAATGTCTTAATTTACGAATGCATTTGCGCAAGAAAACAATTGTAATTACTTAATAGATATTTCTTTAAGGTTTTCTCTCTGTCTGAAAATGTTAATTTCACCATTTAGCTTTCATCTCCATGGCAGTTAAAATGAACAAGTCCTTTACCAGTGAAAGAGTCTGGTGTTACAGCATTTTTATGATTAAAAAGGTTATTCTGATCCTGAGACAACTATCATGAAATATAGGCCTCTATACAGCCTATAGTAGAGAATATGAATAAAATTTTAGGCATATCGATAGGAATAATTGTATTTACATAATTAATGTTGTGCTCAAAGGCCTCATTGTCCCAGGTACTGTACCAAGTTCATGTGAAGAAAAAGGTCTCAAAAAAGATGACTTTGGAAACCGAACAGACTCAGAGGTAGGACAAGTTGTTTATTCCTACTTTTATTTTTAATTACGTCAACAAAACATTTCAGAAGCATTTTTCATACTTATCAGTCTGAAAATAAAACAACTTGCTTCTAAATGGATATTCAGTAATTAATTTAAAAGTAGGATGGTCAAAAATATACAATACAAATTAAATATATATTGAATACACATATATTCTTATTTTTATTTATATTTGTTTCTTTTGAAATATGCTTACGAGCAAATAATTTAAATAATTTACTTGGCATTTTCCTTTCTATCATTCTTTTTCACCATAACAGATAAGTCACTACACAGTCCATATTCTAACTTGCATTTTCACAGAATAAGAACTAGAGAAATACTCTGTGTGTGGGTGTTAGGATTACTTATAAAAGGCAGGACAATCCCGTTGCATAACTCATAAAATATTCGTATTGACTTTAGCTGGAACTACTCACAGGAGAAGAAGTTGGTCCAATATTTGAAATCTGATGTAATTAAAATTTGAGAGCATTTAATTCCAAAACCCATTTAATACATTCACTGAATTTTAACTCTATAACAACTAGTTCTCTGCCAGGTGAAAATGTAATTGACAAAAAGAAGTTAAAGCTAACAAAGAACCAGATATGGAAATGAAATTCCAGTATGCTGGCAAAACTTTACAGCTGGAAGGAAGGCAGGCAGGAAGGGGACCCTTTTTTGCAGGACTAGGACAAGACACTAAAACTGCTATCCTGTCTCAAAGCATATTAAATGTAACAAGTGAATTTGGGTAATAAACATGACAAATCATGGTCTGGACTGGAACTGATGTTTTATTCTTATGTTAAATATTGTCTTGATATACTTTTCCCCAAGAAATATATTATTCACTTTTTAGACAGAAATGTCCACCTGGTCTGTACAACTTTCTATAATATATCCTCCACATACATGCAGTTTCACAACTTCAGGGTGGTCACAACATACATGGCACAATTTTGGCACAGGGTTTAAAAAGCTGCTGCATATGTTTTATGATCATTTCAAAAAGATATGAAGAGACAGATTTTGATTTTTAAATGACTACTTGTGCTATTTTCAAAAACGGAACACTTAAAACATGGCCAAACATGTCTACCATAGATAAGCATAGTTTTTTTCTTTAGAATTCATGACATTTTTGACAGTTCATTGTCAGCATGCCAATATGTCAATATTAGCTATTTCCTGGCTGAGAACTATGTGGGTGAAGTCTATGACATACTCAATGGACTGCAATAGCAAGGGCAATTTTCTACCCTGGCACGTACTCAGTCACTTAATATCCAGGACAGTTCATAGCTGGCTAAGAAAGAAACTTTAAAAAAACCCCAGCCTCCCATGCTAACAAATGCTACACAACATTTACCAGGGAGGTAACTTGCAGCAAACTGGTATTTCACCAGTATATTCAGTTTGAAAAGCAACTTCCACTATTGGAACAGTAACTTGCTCCAGGCACGCTCCAGGCTTCCATGTCAACTGAAGCCCAAGAGGAACTGAACTTGTGGTCTCATGCCACTCGAAACTGGTATGAGAAAAGGTCTTTATGCTGCAACACAGTAATATTCAAATCTGAAAGCTACACTGTCTTTAAACATCTCATCATATCCTCTTGCACAGTCTCACCTCAAAGCCACACTTCTCTATCATACTCTGTCTTTGGTACTCCAAGGGTTTTCTATCCTGCAGGTTTATTACAATTCAGGTTTAACAAAGTCAGCTACACAGATATTCTGACTTGATGCTTTTAAGACACGTAATTAAAACATGGAAAAATACCTAACTTTCCTATATTGGGAAGGCCTGTGCCAACACCTACCTTATCTTTGATAACTTCCATTTGTGTTCTGGAAAGGCTCCTGAGAATCTGCTTTTATACAGTAACCCTAATAACAGCAGACATGTCTAAACAATAGTTTTCATAAATGTCACAGGCCACATTTCAAAATAATACAACTTGCAGTACAAGCTACCTCTATAGGATAAACTTATAAAGAGTGACTTAAAAAGAATGAACCTAGAATGTACTGTCAATCACTTGTGATTGCTAAATACACTTAAAAATCAAATTTTATACTAGATTGGCTCCTTGTGAGTTTGCAAAATGTCTCGATTTTCCAACAAAGTGGAAGAGAAAATTTAGCAGGAAACCAGACATCCTAAAGAGCAGACAATAAAATGGGCACATCTGATAAATTAGCACCCTGGGATTTTCTTTTCCTGATAGTGCTCCTTTGGTCTTTTCAGGATTTGTAAGCTATGTTCATGTTGAACTCTCCCTAAGATTAAATCCATGCTTCATTAGAGTACTTCATTGCATTTAAAGGGGTTTGTAGACACCTCAGTAAATTTACAGAAATCCAGATTCACAGACTTTGGATCTGAGTATCTGTTTTATGGTGCTTTTTTAAAGATAAATGCTCCTTTTCAACAACAAAAAAATACTTAATCCACAAATGTAATGTATTCACCCGAAAAAGGTGAAAAGTCTGTGGACTTTTTTACTTTTCCCAACAGCTTGGGAAACAACCCTTCATTCTATTTTAGTGCAATAAAATCACATTCAGTAACTTATTCCTCATTTTTAAAGAAAACAGAGTGCCAAGCTACTCTAAATGTCTAGCCACTCCAAGGCTGAAATTAGGGATTAGTGAAAGACTGAAGTAATGAAGTTCAAAGATACTGGTGATAATCATATAAAACCCATGACTGCTCCTTATTATGTAGCACAGGTATCTTGCCCTGAGTTAAAACCTCCTCCAATTCTCTAGAGCGTTATTGTTACTCTTGCCCACACTCAAATATGTCAAATCAGGAAAAGGGAATTAAACCTTTCTGTGCTATTTAGTCCCACTTCATCTCTAACAGTTCAACAGAGAATTTCATCTGGTGCTTTTGCTTGCAATCTGATAAACACAAAGAGTTCATTCCTGGCATTAGGAAACAGCTGGGCCCGATCCTGGATGCCTGCTGAATCCTCTTCTTTCCCCACAAGCAGGTCTTTGAACCAACTCACTATCCCAACAGGATATATGTACCTTCTGCACACTATGGATGAAAAAAAATGAACCTAAACTGAGATTAACTTGTGTTTGTGTGTGTGTGTGCAGTCCCAGTGAAACCCAAAGTCCTTCCAGTAACTGCTGAGGGAATCCAGTCCATTATATGGCAATACACGCAAAATACAGTCAACAAGATAGAAAATGCTTTTCAAAGCGGCTTTTGCCAATTAACAGGGTTTTTTGGTTTTGCTGGTGGTTTTTTTTTTGTTTGGTGTATTTGTTTTTTCGTGTTTTTTTGGCTTGTTTGTTTGTTTTAATTCAAGAGGCTGTTTCATTTGGCTGGTCAAAATCTGAGGGTTTTTTTTTTAATCTGACAAGTAAAACATAACACCCCAGTGAACAGCAAGAGGAGAAAAGGTCTTCCTGAAAATATTGGTTAGATATTGGGCATGGGAAATCCAAAAGGCAGTGAATTAATTTTCTAAAAGCCCTGTCAAAGACCAGTGTATCTAATAAAAGAGAGGAGTTACTTGACCTGAACAGTCAGAAGAACTCCCCTCCAGACAGTGAGACACAGTAAGAAACAGAGAGGCAAACTCTATGAAAGGGTCAGGAGTTTCATTTTCAGAAACTTACTTTTTCTTGACAAGTAAATAAACTCCTGACAATTCTTGGTTTTTTATCTTCTCAGAAACCTGATCTTTTTTTTAACCTTACTGGTCTCTCTAGACAGACAATATTAACGTCCCTCAGTTTACAAAACTAAATCCTAGATTTCATGGAGAATCTGAACAGGATCACTTTCTATTTATTTTGGACTCTTCTTGTTTATTCAGATAATGCTGCTNTCTAGAGCGTTATTGTTACTCTTGCCCACACTCAAATATGTCAAATCAGGAAAAGGGAATTAAACCTTTCTGTGCTATTTAGTCCCACTTCATCTCTAACAGTTCAACAGAGAATTTCATCTGGTGCTTTTGCTTGCAATCTGATAAACACAAAGAGTTCATTCCTGGCATTAGGAAACAGCTGGGCCCGATCCTGGATGCCTGCTGAATCCTCTTCTTTCCCCACAAGCAGGTCTTTGAACCAACTCACTATCCCAACAGGATATATGTACCTTCTGCACACTATGGATGAAAAAAAATGAACCTAAACTGAGATTAACTTGTGTTTGTGTGTGTGTGTGCAGTCCCAGTGAAACCCAAAGTCCTTCCAGTAACTGCTGAGGGAATCCAGTCCATTATATGGCAATACACGCAAAATACAGTCAACAAGATAGAAAATGCTTTTCAAAGCGGCTTTTGCCAATTAACAGGGTTTTTTGGTTTTGCTGGTGGTTTTTTTTTTGTTTGGTGTATTTGTTTTTTCGTGTTTTTTTGGCTTGTTTGTTTGTTTTAATTCAAGAGGCTGTTTCATTTGGCTGGTCAAAATCTGAGGGTTTTTTTTTTAATCTGACAAGTAAAACATAACACCCCAGTGAACAGCAAGAGGAGAAAAGGTCTTCCTGAAAATATTGGTTAGATATTGGGCATGGGAAATCCAAAAGGCAGTGAATTAATTTTCTAAAAGCCCTGTCAAAGACCAGTGTATCTAATAAAAGAGAGGAGTTACTTGACCTGAACAGTCAGAAGAACTCCCCTCCAGACAGTGAGACACAGTAAGAAACAGAGAGGCAAACTCTATGAAAGGGTCAGGAGTTTCATTTTCAGAAACTTACTTTTTCTTGACAAGTAAATAAACTCCTGACAATTCTTGGTTTTTTATCTTCTCAGAAACCTGATCTTTTTTTTAACCTTACTGGTCTCTCTAGACAGACAATATTAACGTCCCTCAGTTTACAAAACTAAATCCTAGATTTCATGGAGAATCTGAACAGGATCACTTTCTATTTATTTTGGACTCTTCTTGTTTATTCAGATAATGCTGCTTTTTCCTAATGGCAACGACAGTTGCAAAAGTAAGACAATACAAAGCCCAGGATTTGGGGAAAAAAAGTTTACAGCAAGTAAAACAGACAAAGTTTTTATTTTGTACGATAAATGTTATAAAATTCAGCAATCGGTGATTTATATTGAATACAGTTTTTTCAAAGACTTCTGCAGTTATCATTACTGTATGTTTGAATCTGAAAAGTGGGTTTGATCCCTACAAAATTACCATTACTTAGAAATTACAAAATATCTTTGTTCCCTACGTATATATTGCTGAATACGGTATCTTCCCCAGACGTGTATGTAAGCCACTTTCAAAAGTTGGTACAGAAACACTACACTAGAAGCACATGATATTAGAACAACATACATTTCCTTTTTCAAACTTTAAAATACATTCTGTGACAAAACACCTGGACAAAATCTAACCATAAGATAAGAATCATCACTTTACCTTTTAAAAGTATGTCACAATCTTTTCTCCATAAAGCTCATATGGTGGTTGTTCCACAACTTTCTTCCATTTTTACTTAATAATCTTATTTCCAATATAGATTAGCTTTTTTGGCCATTTCTATATTACTTTGTGTTTGACTCAACACTGTTCTTTAGTTTAAGAAATTTTATTTCTTCCATTACTTTTATTCTCCTAAAATACTGACGAAACCCAATAATTTTTCATTTACAGAAGAGCCTCTTTTCTTTCATGATGTGAACAGTGCATAGTGATGATCGCCCTAGCAGGTCTTCTCAGAATCTCTCTTTCTTGAAGAGAAACCACAAGAATTAACATGGCTAAAAGTCTTCAGCACCAAATAAAAATAAAAAATATTTATTCAACCTGATCTGCATTATGCACATGAACACTAACAATCATCCTTTCAAAACACTAACTACTTATTTGTTGTAAATTTGGAAAGAAATACAAAACCATCAAAAAGTGTTGGGAAGCGCATAAACTATTTAACATAACTGAGCATGAAATCTCAGGAGATAACTGAATACTACAGCACCTTCAAGAGTGGTATCCAAGTATATTCAGTTCTCCAAAAGTACGACAATCTAATTTTCCTGACACTTGTCTCAAGGCTGTTTGAGAAATCTTTAATATGCATAAAACCCCTGATACTTAAGGAGAAGGAAGATGAAACATGGAGCTCAGAGAGCAGAACAGTGGTTTCCAATGAATCAATGGACATCGTGAGTTACGCACAGTAATCTGCTACTCTTTGGAATGTGTACTAATAAAGACGAGTGGTTAAAAAAATCCATTTAGGCAACATTTTTGGTGGGGGTAGGGAAAGGCACAACTCATGCATGAAAAAAGAGTTTCACATGCCTGTTGGGTCTTCAGTAGTGATTTTTAAGAAACCATTATGATATATATTGCAAACATTAAGGATGAAGAAATACAATTTTTTCCTCTTAGTAATGTACATAGAGTTGAACGTGGTAAGATTTTACATTGGCTCAAAATGAACCTATAACTACCAAATAAATCACTCCTTCATTCATGTTTTGAGGGAAAATCAACAAAAGGCATGAAAAGGAGAGTAAAATGTAAAAATAATTCTTAAAGAGACTTAAAAAGAAAAATGCACACGTGTAAATTTAGAGATTAATTTAAACACAGGAAAATATTTTAAGTGCCTTCATATAAACTATTCCTATCTTTCTAGCAGTTCTCTGGGGAAGAAGAGGAATGAAAACAGTAATGCTTATAGTACACAATCTCATTACCAATACTTAATGTGTTCCTTTCTCTGCCTCCCAAATTCTAAATGCTAAAAAAGATCAAAATTACATTACATTCTCCAAAGCCTTTGCTATCATTCTCCCCGACATTCTCATATCTAAATTTGAGAGATACAGATTTGATGCCGGAACTGTTAGAAGGATAAGGAAATGTCTGGATGACTGCACTGGACAAAGATTTACTGGCAATGGTTCAATGCCCAAACGGACACCAGTAATGAGTGGTGCTCCTCAAGTGTCCATGTTGGGAATCAATAATATTTAGTATCTTCCCTAATGATGTAGACAATGGGATTGAGTGCATGCTCAGCAAGTTTGCACGTGATACCAAGCTGAGTGGCCCAGCTGATTGGGTAGATGGATAGGATGCCATCCAGAGAAACTTTAAAGGCTTGAGAAGTGAACCCATGAAAAACTCACAAAGTTCATCAAGGCCAAGTGCATGGTCCTGCACCTGGGTCAGGGTAGTCCCAGTATCAATACAAACTGGGGGGATGAGTAGATTGAGGGCAGCCCTGATGAGAAGGGCTTGGCAGTACTGCTGGAGGAAAAATTGGACATGATCTGGCAAGGTGTGCTTGCAGCCCAGAAAGCCAACCATATCCTCGGCCATTTGAAAAGCAGCGTGGCCAGCAGGTTGAGGGAGATGATTTTGCCCGTCTACTGTCGGTTCTCCTGAGATCTCATCTGGAGTATATGCCCTGCTCTGGGAACCAGNTTTCTTGAAGAGAAACCACAAGAATTAACATGGCTAAAAGTCTTCAGCACCAAATAAAAATAAAAAATATTTATTCAACCTGATCTGCATTATGCACATGAACACTAACAATCATCCTTTCAAAACACTAACTACTTATTTGTTGTAAATTTGGAAAGAAATACAAAACCATCAAAAAGTGTTGGGAAGCGCATAAACTATTTAACATAACTGAGCATGAAATCTCAGGAGATAACTGAATACTACAGCACCTTCAAGAGTGGTATCCAAGTATATTCAGTTCTCCAAAAGTACGACAATCTAATTTTCCTGACACTTGTCTCAAGGCTGTTTGAGAAATCTTTAATATGCATAAAACCCCTGATACTTAAGGAGAAGGAAGATGAAACATGGAGCTCAGAGAGCAGAACAGTGGTTTCCAATGAATCAATGGACATCGTGAGTTACGCACAGTAATCTGCTACTCTTTGGAATGTGTACTAATAAAGACGAGTGGTTAAAAAAATCCATTTAGGCAACATTTTTGGTGGGGGTAGGGAAAGGCACAACTCATGCATGAAAAAAGAGTTTCACATGCCTGTTGGGTCTTCAGTAGTGATTTTTAAGAAACCATTATGATATATATTGCAAACATTAAGGATGAAGAAATACAATTTTTTCCTCTTAGTAATGTACATAGAGTTGAACGTGGTAAGATTTTACATTGGCTCAAAATGAACCTATAACTACCAAATAAATCACTCCTTCATTCATGTTTTGAGGGAAAATCAACAAAAGGCATGAAAAGGAGAGTAAAATGTAAAAATAATTCTTAAAGAGACTTAAAAAGAAAAATGCACACGTGTAAATTTAGAGATTAATTTAAACACAGGAAAATATTTTAAGTGCCTTCATATAAACTATTCCTATCTTTCTAGCAGTTCTCTGGGGAAGAAGAGGAATGAAAACAGTAATGCTTATAGTACACAATCTCATTACCAATACTTAATGTGTTCCTTTCTCTGCCTCCCAAATTCTAAATGCTAAAAAAGATCAAAATTACATTACATTCTCCAAAGCCTTTGCTATCATTCTCCCCGACATTCTCATATCTAAATTTGAGAGATACAGATTTGATGCCGGAACTGTTAGAAGGATAAGGAAATGTCTGGATGACTGCACTGGACAAAGATTTACTGGCAATGGTTCAATGCCCAAACGGACACCAGTAATGAGTGGTGCTCCTCAAGTGTCCATGTTGGGAATCAATAATATTTAGTATCTTCCCTAATGATGTAGACAATGGGATTGAGTGCATGCTCAGCAAGTTTGCACGTGATACCAAGCTGAGTGGCCCAGCTGATTGGGTAGATGGATAGGATGCCATCCAGAGAAACTTTAAAGGCTTGAGAAGTGAACCCATGAAAAACTCACAAAGTTCATCAAGGCCAAGTGCATGGTCCTGCACCTGGGTCAGGGTAGTCCCAGTATCAATACAAACTGGGGGGATGAGTAGATTGAGGGCAGCCCTGATGAGAAGGGCTTGGCAGTACTGCTGGAGGAAAAATTGGACATGATCTGGCAAGGTGTGCTTGCAGCCCAGAAAGCCAACCATATCCTCGGCCATTTGAAAAGCAGCGTGGCCAGCAGGTTGAGGGAGATGATTTTGCCCGTCTACTGTCGGTTCTCCTGAGATCTCATCTGGAGTATATGCCCTGCTCTGGGAACCAGTACAAGGAAGAATGGACATGTTAGAACGAGTCCAGAGGAGTGCCACAAAAATGGTCAGAGGGCTGGAAGAGTCAGAGATGGAGAGAGTTGGGCTTGCTAAGCCTAGACAAGAGAAGACTGGGGAGACCTTATTGCATCCTTTCAATATACAAAGTGGGCTTATAAGAAAGATGGAGAGAGACTTTTTGCCAAGGCCTGCAGTGGCAGGACAAAGGACAATGGTTTTAAAATGAAAGAGGGTAGATTTAGATTGAATGTAAGAAAGAAATTCTTTACAGTGAAGAAATCCTTTCCAGTGAGGCTGGTGAGGCGCTGGAAGAGGTTGCCCAGAGAAGCTCTGGATGTCTCATCACTGCAACTGCTCAAAGGCCAGGTTGGATGAGGCTCTGAGCAACCTTGTGTAGTGAAAGATGTCCCTGACCAGGGCAGGGAGATTGGACTAGATGATATTAAAGGTCCTTTTCAACCCAAACCATGCTATGATTTTATGAAAATACAAGTATTTAAATTATAGGCAACAAGACTCACTAGAGAAAAAAAGAAATCTCAAAAGGATCTTCTAGAATGTAAAAACCAGGACCACAAAGTATCAAAAAAATCTTACAGAAAACAATGAGAATTATGTGCTTAAGTGCTTTTGCAGGCCTAATCTTTCATGTTGACCATGTTGCTGGGGGATGGGTTGAGCAGCGGTCAGCAAGTGGTGAGCAATTGTGTTGTGCATCACTTGGGTTTTTTTTTGTTTTATTCCCCCTCTCTCTTGTTTCATTACTATCATTATTGTTAATATCATCAGTATTACTACATTTTGTTATGTTTCAAGTATTAAAATCTTATTATCTCAACAAACAAGGTTTACTTTTTCTTTCTGATTTTCCTCCTCACTGAGGGGTGGGGTGGTGGGCAGTGAGTGAGCAACTATGTGGTACGTATTTGCTGGCTGGGGTGAAACCCCAACAGCCCCTAAGGCCCACCACCAACCACTGATACTTGGCTGCAAACTGGATTTTGTGCAGATAATCACAACCCATTCAGCATATTTAATGCCGCCCACAGTAC
>VZTH01015485.1:107310-133275 GCA_013397815.1 Aleadryas rufinucha | reverse complement strand
TCTAGAGCGTTATTGTTACTCTTGCCCACACTCAAATATGTCAAATCAGGAAAAGGGAATTAAACCTTTCTGTGCTATTTAGTCCCACTTCATCTCTAACAGTTCAACAGAGAATTTCATCTGGTGCTTTTGCTTGCAATCTGATAAACACAAAGAGTTCATTCCTGGCATTAGGAAACAGCTGGGCCCGATCCTGGATGCCTGCTGAATCCTCTTCTTTCCCCACAAGCAGGTCTTTGAACCAACTCACTATCCCAACAGGATATATGTACCTTCTGCACACTATGGATGAAAAAAAATGAACCTAAACTGAGATTAACTTGTGTTTGTGTGTGTGTGTGCAGTCCCAGTGAAACCCAAAGTCCTTCCAGTAACTGCTGAGGGAATCCAGTCCATTATATGGCAATACACGCAAAATACAGTCAACAAGATAGAAAATGCTTTTCAAAGCGGCTTTTGCCAATTAACAGGGTTTTTTGGTTTTGCTGGTGGTTTTTTTTTTGTTTGGTGTATTTGTTTTTTCGTGTTTTTTTGGCTTGTTTGTTTGTTTTAATTCAAGAGGCTGTTTCATTTGGCTGGTCAAAATCTGAGGGTTTTTTTTTTAATCTGACAAGTAAAACATAACACCCCAGTGAACAGCAAGAGGAGAAAAGGTCTTCCTGAAAATATTGGTTAGATATTGGGCATGGGAAATCCAAAAGGCAGTGAATTAATTTTCTAAAAGCCCTGTCAAAGACCAGTGTATCTAATAAAAGAGAGGAGTTACTTGACCTGAACAGTCAGAAGAACTCCCCTCCAGACAGTGAGACACAGTAAGAAACAGAGAGGCAAACTCTATGAAAGGGTCAGGAGTTTCATTTTCAGAAACTTACTTTTTCTTGACAAGTAAATAAACTCCTGACAATTCTTGGTTTTTTATCTTCTCAGAAACCTGATCTTTTTTTTAACCTTACTGGTCTCTCTAGACAGACAATATTAACGTCCCTCAGTTTACAAAACTAAATCCTAGATTTCATGGAGAATCTGAACAGGATCACTTTCTATTTATTTTGGACTCTTCTTGTTTATTCAGATAATGCTGCTTTTTCCTAATGGCAACGACAGTTGCAAAAGTAAGACAATACAAAGCCCAGGATTTGGGGAAAAAAAGTTTACAGCAAGTAAAACAGACAAAGTTTTTATTTTGTACGATAAATGTTATAAAATTCAGCAATCGGTGATTTATATTGAATACAGTTTTTTCAAAGACTTCTGCAGTTATCATTACTGTATGTTTGAATCTGAAAAGTGGGTTTGATCCCTACAAAATTACCATTACTTAGAAATTACAAAATATCTTTGTTCCCTACGTATATATTGCTGAATACGGTATCTTCCCCAGACGTGTATGTAAGCCACTTTCAAAAGTTGGTACAGAAACACTACACTAGAAGCACATGATATTAGAACAACATACATTTCCTTTTTCAAACTTTAAAATACATTCTGTGACAAAACACCTGGACAAAATCTAACCATAAGATAAGAATCATCACTTTACCTTTTAAAAGTATGTCACAATCTTTTCTCCATAAAGCTCATATGGTGGTTGTTCCACAACTTTCTTCCATTTTTACTTAATAATCTTATTTCCAATATAGATTAGCTTTTTTGGCCATTTCTATATTACTTTGTGTTTGACTCAACACTGTTCTTTAGTTTAAGAAATTTTATTTCTTCCATTACTTTTATTCTCCTAAAATACTGACGAAACCCAATAATTTTTCATTTACAGAAGAGCCTCTTTTCTTTCATGATGTGAACAGTGCATAGTGATGATCGCCCTAGCAGGTCTTCTCAGAATCTCTCTTTCTTGAAGAGAAACCACAAGAATTAACATGGCTAAAAGTCTTCAGCACCAAATAAAAATAAAAAATATTTATTCAACCTGATCTGCATTATGCACATGAACACTAACAATCATCCTTTCAAAACACTAACTACTTATTTGTTGTAAATTTGGAAAGAAATACAAAACCATCAAAAAGTGTTGGGAAGCGCATAAACTATTTAACATAACTGAGCATGAAATCTCAGGAGATAACTGAATACTACAGCACCTTCAAGAGTGGTATCCAAGTATATTCAGTTCTCCAAAAGTACGACAATCTAATTTTCCTGACACTTGTCTCAAGGCTGTTTGAGAAATCTTTAATATGCATAAAACCCCTGATACTTAAGGAGAAGGAAGATGAAACATGGAGCTCAGAGAGCAGAACAGTGGTTTCCAATGAATCAATGGACATCGTGAGTTACGCACAGTAATCTGCTACTCTTTGGAATGTGTACTAATAAAGACGAGTGGTTAAAAAAATCCATTTAGGCAACATTTTTGGTGGGGGTAGGGAAAGGCACAACTCATGCATGAAAAAAGAGTTTCACATGCCTGTTGGGTCTTCAGTAGTGATTTTTAAGAAACCATTATGATATATATTGCAAACATTAAGGATGAAGAAATACAATTTTTTCCTCTTAGTAATGTACATAGAGTTGAACGTGGTAAGATTTTACATTGGCTCAAAATGAACCTATAACTACCAAATAAATCACTCCTTCATTCATGTTTTGAGGGAAAATCAACAAAAGGCATGAAAAGGAGAGTAAAATGTAAAAATAATTCTTAAAGAGACTTAAAAAGAAAAATGCACACGTGTAAATTTAGAGATTAATTTAAACACAGGAAAATATTTTAAGTGCCTTCATATAAACTATTCCTATCTTTCTAGCAGTTCTCTGGGGAAGAAGAGGAATGAAAACAGTAATGCTTATAGTACACAATCTCATTACCAATACTTAATGTGTTCCTTTCTCTGCCTCCCAAATTCTAAATGCTAAAAAAGATCAAAATTACATTACATTCTCCAAAGCCTTTGCTATCATTCTCCCCGACATTCTCATATCTAAATTTGAGAGATACAGATTTGATGCCGGAACTGTTAGAAGGATAAGGAAATGTCTGGATGACTGCACTGGACAAAGATTTACTGGCAATGGTTCAATGCCCAAACGGACACCAGTAATGAGTGGTGCTCCTCAAGTGTCCATGTTGGGAATCAATAATATTTAGTATCTTCCCTAATGATGTAGACAATGGGATTGAGTGCATGCTCAGCAAGTTTGCACGTGATACCAAGCTGAGTGGCCCAGCTGATTGGGTAGATGGATAGGATGCCATCCAGAGAAACTTTAAAGGCTTGAGAAGTGAACCCATGAAAAACTCACAAAGTTCATCAAGGCCAAGTGCATGGTCCTGCACCTGGGTCAGGGTAGTCCCAGTATCAATACAAACTGGGGGGATGAGTAGATTGAGGGCAGCCCTGATGAGAAGGGCTTGGCAGTACTGCTGGAGGAAAAATTGGACATGATCTGGCAAGGTGTGCTTGCAGCCCAGAAAGCCAACCATATCCTCGGCCATTTGAAAAGCAGCGTGGCCAGCAGGTTGAGGGAGATGATTTTGCCCGTCTACTGTCGGTTCTCCTGAGATCTCATCTGGAGTATATGCCCTGCTCTGGGAACCAGTACAAGGAAGAATGGACATGTTAGAACGAGTCCAGAGGAGTGCCACAAAAATGGTCAGAGGGCTGGAAGAGTCAGAGATGGAGAGAGTTGGGCTTGCTAAGCCTAGACAAGAGAAGACTGGGGAGACCTTATTGCATCCTTTCAATATACAAAGTGGGCTTATAAGAAAGATGGAGAGAGACTTTTTGCCAAGGCCTGCAGTGGCAGGACAAAGGACAATGGTTTTAAAATGAAAGAGGGTAGATTTAGATTGAATGTAAGAAAGAAATTCTTTACAGTGAAGAAATCCTTTCCAGTGAGGCTGGTGAGGCGCTGGAAGAGGTTGCCCAGAGAAGCTCTGGATGTCTCATCACTGCAACTGCTCAAAGGCCAGGTTGGATGAGGCTCTGAGCAACCTTGTGTAGTGAAAGATGTCCCTGACCAGGGCAGGGAGATTGGACTAGATGATATTAAAGGTCCTTTTCAACCCAAACCATGCTATGATTTTATGAAAATACAAGTATTTAAATTATAGGCAACAAGACTCACTAGAGAAAAAAAGAAATCTCAAAAGGATCTTCTAGAATGTAAAAACCAGGACCACAAAGTATCAAAAAAATCTTACAGAAAACAATGAGAATTATGTGCTTAAGTGCTTTTGCAGGCCTAATCTTTCATGTTGACCATGTTGCTGGGGGATGGGTTGAGCAGCGGTCAGCAAGTGGTGAGCAATTGTGTTGTGCATCACTTGGGTTTTTTTTTGTTTTATTCCCCCTCTCTCTTGTTTCATTACTATCATTATTGTTAATATCATCAGTATTACTACATTTTGTTATGTTTCAAGTATTAAAATCTTATTATCTCAACAAACAAGGTTTACTTTTTCTTTCTGATTTTCCTCCTCACTGAGGGGTGGGGTGGTGGGCAGTGAGTGAGCAACTATGTGGTACGTATTTGCTGGCTGGGGTGAAACCCCAACAGCCCCTAAGGCCCACCACCAACCACTGATACTTGGCTGCAAACTGGATTTTGTGCAGATAATCACAACCCATTCAGCATATTTAATGCCGCCCACAGTACACCCACCTTAGCACTCATGCCCCCAAACTGTATCCCAGTTGATGACAGCATAGAAGATAATGTCAAAAGCCCAGCTGAAGTCCAAGTAAACACATCTACTCACAACTCTACTGTTTTTATCATTGTCTATGGAGTCAATATTTTGATCATAGAAAGCAATCAAATTGGCCAGGCAGTCTTACCCTGGTAAATCCATGCTGGCTATTCCAAATCACCTCCTTGTCTTTCATACATGCAGAAATGAATTTAGTCCATAACTCTTTAGTAGACTGAGCCAAAGACAAGCCTGTATTTCCCCAAATCCTCTTTCCTCCCCTGCTTGAAGATGGGTATGACATTTTCCTTTCCATGTCATCATGAACCATCTTGAACAACAAGGTCTTTCAAAGACCATAGATAACAGCCTTTAAATGATGTCAGCTCCTTCCTTCAGCATCCTTGGATAGAAACCATCTGGTACCATGGGTCTGAATAAAAACAACTGTTTTAAAAGGTCTCTGACATAGTCCTTCACTCAAATTCTGCCACTTAGCTCATTGATTTAGAAGGCCTGAGGGCAGATCTTCCCAGTAAAAAGATAAAAGGAATTGAGACTTTTGTGTACCTGTCGACTCTTCCACTGCTCACTGGACACTGGACTCAGGGGTTTTTTCCTCCTTCTTCTGCCAATACACTTTCAGATACACTTTACACCCCTTTGTTGACTCTCATTCTACTCCACAGGTCCATGCCTGAGCCATGTTTTCGTAATCCTTCAGAGAGCTTGTCCCTGCTTCCATCTTCAGTGGACTTACTTTTTGCATTTGAGCTCTGTCAGGGGTTCCCCATTCAAGCACTTGCCATGCTTGCTTGACTTGCTGCACATCAAAAAGGATTATATAAGTGCTTTGAGGAAACTGCCCTGGAAGATCAACTTGGCTTCCTGGACCCCTTCCTCTACAGGGTAGAAGTCTGCTGGACCATGCCAAGAAGATCCCTAAATGAGCTGCTGTCCTTAAGGCCAGGGCTCTGACTCATGTATTACCTCTCTGAGTTTAACTTCAGAATCAAACAATTGCTGCTTACAAGACTGCCACTGCTTTGCCCATCTCCAGCCTTACTCTTCCTTGCTTGTAGCTGCAGGTTCAACAGGTCTATCCTGGTTATCACCTTGTTGGTTGTTTCAAGAAATCCTCTGGATGTGCTTCAGAAATCTGTGTTGCTTGCACTCTACCTTAGTGCATATTGACCACTTATCAGGGCAGCTGAAGTCCCCCATGAGTACCAGAGCCTGCTATTTTGAGGCTTCCTCCAGCTGCCTAAAGGTTTCCTCCACTTCGACCTCCTGACTGCATTTAGCAGATATACCATCACATATGCATATCTGTCCTGTGCTCCTGACCCCCACGCTCTGGACCAGTTCGCCCCATAGGGAATTTTGTGGACACTGCAGTAACCCCCTTGCACAGAGCACAGCTCTGCATCCTGTCCATCTCCTCCATGCCCTGCAACACTCCCATCCTTTTAGTCACCGCACTGATTTCTGTAACCCCACATAAGGTCCCAGCTTGGTGGCTGTATAGAGACACCTAATCCCATTTGTTTGTTCCATATGCTCTCTGATTTCAGGCACAGACAACTGGGATGGGACTACAGTCACAATTTTTCACCAGGTGAGAACATGAGAGCCTCTCCCACTACTTGTGGGAGCACCTCTGGTGCTTTCTCATGGCCTCCCAGTCCCTACTAGGTCAAGCCCTCTGATGTCATCCTAAATAAACAGATATGCAAACAATTTTGATTCTTAGGCCTAAATGCAACAGTTCAGACTACGAATCAAATTTTTATGTCACCAGAACACAAATGTGCCTTAAATTATTACCATTGCTCCTTATTATCCTTTTCCTCCTTCCTTTACATGAAATGAGATCATTTAGCTTACATTTTAAAAGTCAATTTTTAGACTAAAGCAAGGCCTCAAAAGCAAATTATAAACTTCTAGTAACAGTATTATAAAAGAAATTCTGACACAATATTTACTGTTGTAATATAAATAACAAATAATTATGGTATCATGAAGCATCATCACTAAGGAAGCCTTATTTGTGTTAGTTCCCATTCATTGTTCACTTTAGAGCCTTATCAGAAATATATTATTTTGCAACACTTCTCGGAGTATCCTCTAAAATCCCTGTATATGGGATAAAGCTGAAAATCTGAATACTTATCTGATTTGATTGGATTTTTTTTCCATATAAAAAGACTAATAATAGGGTGAGATTCAAAGTGTCAAAATACACTATATATATTCCATTTTCTCTCTTTATTTCCCCATTAATTTCTTTCTTTTCATTTCTAGGCATTAAAAGTGGTATAAAATGATCAGCAGTCGATGCCGTATGTCTCTAGTCTTGCATTAGCTCACATAGCAGACCTGATAAATTGGCTATGATTTCAGGACTTTATATAGCTCTCATCTTTTTCTGCAACAAAGGAGGTTCAGAAAGGCAACATCCGTCCTCTTGCATATTGTACTCTAAATGTAATATAAACCAGTTATATTAGCACTTACCTACATAATTAGTGGAACAAAGCTCTTAATAGAACAATTTAATACAGACCCTTCACACATCAAGCGTTATGCCCTTTTTACTCTCAAGGAATTGCTGAATTCTAAAACCAACCCACATACTTCATATAAAAATAAAGCGGCAATGAGGCAACAGCGAAAAAAAATTAAGTAATTGTGTTTGCCTTTGGAGCATTTATTTTATAAGCTTACAAATATGCATATACAGGTATATACTCTTCATACACATTAGTTATCATCCTTTCCTCCCAATCAGAACTTGAATTTGTACCAATCCTACATCCATTCGCCTTTACAATTACTACTTTAATCTCCTTTCTTTCTAAGCTTTCTGAATCCACTGCTTACAACCCCTTTAAGCATATTTGTCTGCCAGGTCCCTCTCAGATCACCTCATCTGCTTTCCCACCTACCTGTCTGTATCAGCTAAAGTTTCTGCTTAAGCATTTAAATCTGTATTCTGTCCCTACTTTCCTAGATATTTAGCCATTGCCAAATGTACGACCTGTGCATTAGTGAGTCTAGCCTGTGTTTTTGACAGATGCAAATTGTCCTCTCCCTTTCTACTCTTTCCTCATCAGCTCAGGATCAACATGAATAATTTTCCTTTTTGACCTGCCTATTGACTTAAATAGTGTGATAACATAAACACCACATCTTACTCACAAGGCAGGCTCTTAACCTACACATCAGAACTCCAATAATTTATCACATTAAACATGCTAATGGTATAATATTATCTTTGCAGTATCCAGCCTGCAGTCCAAACTCACCACAGCTTTTTGTCAGCTATTTCAACACTATTTTATTAATTTCTGACAGGCATAATTTTTCCTCACTCATATCCATCCATGTTACTCAATGTCTCTTAGCTCACTGTTACAGTGATAATATCCCTTTCTTTGTGTTCCTGTTATGATGCTCTTCTTTCCTTATGGCATCAAATTTAAATATTTCTCTCCACTTTCAAGGGCCTTTCTGACAAGCTCCACCGTATTATCATTTATTTTACAGATGCTGAGGATCAGTGATGCTAATCTCACATCCACTTACTAAATTTTCCAGCTTTCAACTCAGCTTCCTCCTTTTTGGCTCTGCAGGCTGAGCAGAATCCTTGTGAGCATTTGCTTAGTCACCTCGTTACCCTCCCTCAAATACTGCTTTTCTGTAACACCTGTAAGAAAGCTCGACAATGAGCAGACTGCCATGATGCTAAGAATACTTTTCATGCCTCTCTGTATATGACTGAATTCTCCCATCTTTTGCGCTCTTCTTGCTGTACTGTTTAATGCCTAGATGTAATCACTCTAAGTAATAGTGGTGTCTTTTCTACTTCTATGTGTAAGTAACTTACTACAGTTCTCAAGTGCTATGATGATACCAACAAATAATACTCACATGAACATACTGCTTCCATTTTGTTGGCAGTTTGCCTTTGGGTAGGTCTGCTGTTAATTCCATTCTAAAATTGTCATGCTATCAATCCATTAAGGTTGTTGAGGAAGACCCATTTTTGCAATGTTTCTTGAGCAGTCAGGAAACCTCCATGCAATATGACAAAAATGGTCAAAAAAGCAAGCTACCGATCAAAGCATAGCATGAAGTGTAGGCATAGCCAACACTGTCTTGACTCATTTCTTATTATGTTAATGAATCCCTTATCAGCTATCTATGCTATGCAAACCAAGAATTCTATATCTGAAAAGCCAGAATCTTAAAACCAAAGGCTTTGAATAATACTAGCTGAAATAATCACCTGGATATTTTCTTAGCAGCTATTCCATCCTACCAGAGGCAAAAAATAGTCACGACTATGTCACACTCCCACATTAATTCCTTTCAGCAACTCTGCCATTTGTAAGTGAATACCATCTAGGGGATTGAATGCTCTTCTACAGAGCAGAAAAATCAGAGCACTGTGCAATGGTCCTCAGCCATTTTGCACCTGGGCCTTGTTGTTGCCACCTTCTCCAATTTTGCCAAGACTCCCTCAAACATCTTCGCAGCCATATGAAGCTGAAAGTTTTATGCCAGAGTACACTGAGAATCAGAAGGAAAGGATGAAAAAGGAAAGGAAATAAGAAATAAACCCACTACTGTTCATTTGGTAATTCACAGCACTAGTGGCAGAGTTTACCAGGTAACAGTGATAATTCAGTACTATCAGCACTTTTTGTAAGCTCAAGAGAAGCCAGAAAGTCGAATAATGACTGCAGGAAAAAACAAAGTAGGATGCCTCAGTGTGCTCCTCTCCCTGTTTCTGCATGTAATCTATGAAATATATTTTGTAAGAGGAGGTAGAGTGTTATTGAGCAAGTTGCCTTTTCCATGATTTGGAAAATTGTATTTGACAGATATTGAAGGGGAATCATCCACAGTTGGTTGTTTTGGCCTTCTACATGTAGCTGACATCACTTTATTAATTCGGGGAGTTTTTAAAATAAAAATGTGAACTCTTGTAGCATAATGAATAGTTCAAAAAGCAAAAAAGGGGTGTCAGTTTATGTCATAAACTGGCTTCTTGCCTGCTCCAAGGATGTGACAGAAAACATATAGACTTTATTCTCTAGACAAAGAAAGTAATTTGCCATGTGATTTGACAAATCACAAAATAGAGGAAATAAGAAAAAACACATCTATTTTATATTAATTATCACTTCTTTTATAACCTTCAGATTCCTTTTTTATACACTTCAATAGCTTCTAGTATTCCTGAATCTCAGCATCTGAAAAAATGTACTTTATTGTGCATATTTTTGGAACAGAGATGAGGTATTAACCCATTTTACAGACAAAGAACTTGGTCAGCCCCTATTCACTTCATGTAATATTGATCTTCTTAATATGTAGCTGGATGCCAAGGCCTGGTCCTTGATAGGTACCCAGAGATGATATATTTCAGTGATCCCAGGGTAGGTATAATATAGAGTCATATAACACTTGTATGTTACTAACGTAACATCATTCTGTTTTTCAAAACAGTAGGAAGTTGTTAATAAATAAAATTAATGACTAAAAAGTTATAAATAAACTCTGCTGTGTCATTATTGAACTATATGGGACAAATTATGTTACTGTGATTCTGTGAAGACTATGAAGGCTTCCACTGACTGCTCACAAGTATGTCCTTCTTTATGGAATAGGGATAATTTGACCACTGCTAAAAAATACTGAAGCAAAATTTTGTATAAACCACTTCATAAACATAATTATTTTTTCTGTTCATACTTTGTTGCTTCTTTTTTCTCAAACCCATGCAAAACTTCTTGATGGTTTCTTTTTTGTTTTCATTTTCCTCATTAAGAGCCTCACTAATTTTGCTATTTTTAGTAATTTAATAAAATTGATTCCATTCTGATGGTGCAACACTGCTGTTTGGATTTCCAAAGTATGCGTGAGTCACTGTTCTATACCAGACTGACATATTTCAGTATGCATGTCAGACAGCCTATTTCCAAGAAGGAGTCAGAATACTATTACTTCTCAATTTCCCTCACTTTCACTTTTTAACTTTGTCCTGGCACAATGGCTCAAAATCAGATCTAACACAAATGCATCCATTTTAAAATTGCAGCCTGGCTGCTGTTGACAATGTAGTACTGGATAAATGTAGTTGTGTTTTCTTTCCCTCTAGTGCTTTCATCCTGAGCTCACAGAATTGTCAGTCTTCATATACAACAGCTGCACACGAGCAGTGACAAGGAGAGACTTCAGTGGGTACAAGTGCTTCTGCTTCTTATTATACTATTTCATCATATCGTGCATTTTTGCAAAGTCACAATACAAATGCATCCAAATCGGATGTTGTCTCAGTTCCAGTACAGGGCCTGAAAGAAGCATCAGTTCAGGGACAGACTTCTGACATAATTACATAGCATCGTTCAGTAATGCACACTGTTATCTATCTAACTATCCTCCCTCCTTTCCTGACTTTGATTCTCCTTTCACCCCCACATCAGGACCCACAACACCTTTCCATATACAACACTGGAAAAAATTACTGTGTGAACACATATAACAATGAAAATCTGAATGAGCAACTTTTAGTAATAATAAATCACACGTAAGGTGGCTATGAAATGAAAATTAAGTACAATAAAGCAGTACTGAGAAATGCATAGTTCTGCATATACTCAGCAAAAAGAAATTACAATCTGTGAGAATAGTTCAAATTTTCTGGCACACGGACATTTATAATTGTCTGATGTTTGATGTTCTGCATTAGTATATTTATGGTTTGGAGAAGCTATATTAAGATCAAAAATTTTCATCTTGCATAGTAATTCCATCAGGAACAAACACAATAAAAGGTACTTCTGCTGATGTTCATAAAAGAATTAAATTCAGTTATGAAGCTTTATGCTGTATGAGGTGCTCAACTTTCCAAAGAAAAGGAATAAAAAGCTGTCTCTGTTGGAGGAAAGTTAAACTGATACAAGCAACCTATCAGGAGCAATTAGCTGATTCATGTTGTAAACATCATTCCAGTGTATGCCCATCAAAAAAAGTAGAAACATGACATTTAGTGCATCAAATTTAGCTTTGTCATTGCCTTATCTACTGGGTAGAGAGCTTTGCACACATCTCCCAAGAGAGAAAAATATCCAGTTAAACTGCCTTCAGACACAGCCTTCATTTATAACTCGAAATCCAAATTTCAGTTGAAGAAAGAATTATTTCAGAATTTTCTTTTCAGCATTTATCTATACTCTACACAGACAGAGTGCACTGCAGTTTTATAAAACAGCCATTGTGCCAACTTATCTAATCACAGCTACATGAAAAGAAGCTCTGAAATTTATTTAGATCACATAGTCAGCATGATCCCTGAATAAGGAAAATGTGTAATTGCATAGCTCAGGGGCAGATTCGGGTGTGCACAGTGACCCAAAAAGTCACATTTCAGTCCTCTGCTTCCTCCTTGCAGTGGGAGCAGCCGGAGCCAGGCATGCACCAGGTGTACCGAGATGTCCTCCTGACAGCCCAGCTGCTGTGAGGAGAGTGCTGGGGGTCAGAGACACAGCGGGCCTCTCATTCCTGCCTCCTTTAGACTTCCTCCATTAGCTCACATAGGTGCAGCAGACTGGGGAAACAGCCCCCATCTACAAAGCCACTGAAGCAAAAAAATTCAGCCCTTAGCACTGTGCGTTTGCATATCTAAGAAGTGGGACATTTCCATGCCATTAGATTATCCCTGCTCCTTGTGTGACCAATTCCTCATGTGCTACTCACTGAAGCCAGAAAAAATTTCAATCCTGATGCTCACAGGTTTTCCAAGAACTGTTACTGCTTTGAGTGCCTTGGAAAAGGATGGGCTGAGGTGGAGGGGAGATGATAATCTACAGAATACAGAATGGAGCGGTGTCACAGCTTGTTTTTCCCCCTGCTAACAGGGTATATAACCAGCAAAGTCTAACACAATGTGCAGTCTCTGTCCCTGCAGTTAGTTTTACCTCAAGGCAGAGAAAAAAAATCTTCATATTATATAATTATACTACTGACACCATAACTACAATTGAAAAAGGCTATTACTGGTGTAAGTGACTCCAAATAAGGTTCTTTATTTGTTTTGAATAGCTATTCAAAATGAAGTATCAAAAAGATATTAACTCTTTGGGGAATAATTGCTTTGCTCACCTGAAAATATACTGGGCCAAAGCCTTTCCTGGTTCACAAAGTTCAATTTAAATTGAGATAACTACATCCTTCACAGGCCTCACACAATACAGAAGGGAAGGCTAATGGGGATCTTACCGGTCTCGACAGCAACATAATGGCAAAGTATAAAGGAGACGGAGCTAGACTCGTCTGGTGGTGCACAGTAAAAGAAAGACAGGCCCAACAGATACAAGTTCCAGACCCAGAGTTTTCAATTCTTATAATGAGGGTAATCGAAAGAGGCTGTTCTCAGAGATCTGGGATCCTTTCATTTGGGATATGAAAAACTGATTAGAGAAAGTTTTGAGCAACATTTCTAAGGCTGAAGTTCACCCATATATTTGGGTGGGAGAATTTTCATGTGACATCCAGAGGTCCCTTCCAACACAAATTATTCTGTGAGTCTGTGATTTTAACAGGGATATTGGTCTGTTTTGCTACTGACTCAGATGTGTGTTTGCATTGGGTTTGCATGGCCAGGTTTTGGTGGCAGAGAGGACTACAGGGATGGCTTCTGTGAGAAGCTGCCAGAAGCTTTCCCCATGTCCAGCAGAGCCCATGCCAGCTGACTCCACGATGGATCTGCTGCTGGCCAAGGCTGGGCCCATCAGAAATGATGGTAAAGCCTCTGTGATAACATATTTAAGAAGAGGAAAAAAACCCCAAACTTATAGCACAGATGTAATTGTGGCCAGAGAAGAGCAGAGTGAGAATATGTGAGAGGAACAGCACCGCAGACACCAAGGTCAGTGCAGAGGAGGGGCAGGAGGTGCCTCACGTGCCAGAGCTGAGATTCCCCTGCAGCCCTTGGTGCAGACCATGATGAGGCCTCTGTGCCCCTGCAGCCCATGGGGGACCACAGAGGTGCCGCATTTCTTCACCATTTATGTGGTGTCCATTACAAACATGATGCTTTACAATTCAAAGAAAAGGAACAAGAAACTAGACAGAGAAAGAATGTCATGTTAGAAATTCTGCCCATATGTAACAAGACAATCTCTCACCCTCTTTTTATCTGTGGTCCCATTTTTAAAACTGCATGAAGTCTAATGAAGTAAGAAACTCATATAAAGACAGAATACATAAATGTAATCCAAGATGAACAAAACATCCAAGACTTAGCAGGGGTGTTGATCAAAACTGCAGTAGCTATGGCATTTTCTCAGTGAAGAAGTTTCTCTTGTATACTAACTCAAGGCTTAAAAAGAATTCTAATAGCAACTAAACAGGGCTTTTTGTTCATTCTTTTTTTTTTTTTTTTTTTTTCATTTTAGCAGACAGATCAATCCTTTAAAGGGGATACCCCAGTTTCTCATTTTAAAACTGCCACTGGGCAGACCCTTCTCAAGTTAATAATCAGCCAAAAGAAAAATTGTATTTCCTTTAATTTAGCTACAGGTTCTTTCATTAACTCTCACAGTGTAATTTGTACATGAGCATGTTTTCAAATGAATGTCTGTTTCTAGTAAAAAATTACTAGGAACATATCATAGCATCAGCTTTCTAGTTAATATTCTTTCACTCATTAACAATAAATAGCTTTTTTATTTTTGCAGGCTCTTGATGTGAACTACTGCTCAGGCTGTTCTGATTATTTATAATTGCATTATTTATTATTAGGATGTTGCTATAAAGCACTTGGTTGTGACACTGAAAATCTGCAAACACATACGTATTACATGAAAAAAAAAAAGTTCCAGAGGGCAGACTTTGGCCTGTTTAGCAGTTCAGTTGACAGAATCCCTTGGGAGGCAGTCCTGAAGGGCAAAGGAGTCCAGGAAGGTTGCACATTCTTCAAGAAGGAAATCTTAAAAGACACAGGAGCAGGTCATCCAAATGTGGTGAAAGATGAGCTAGGAGGGAAGACCCACCTGGCTGAGCAGAGAGATTTGGCCAGAACTCAGGGTAAAAAGGAGACTTCAAGAAGGGGCAGGCAACTCAGAGGGACTACAAGGATGTTGTGTGGTTATGAAAGGAGAAAATTAGAAGGGCCAAAGCCCAACTAGAACTTAATCCAGCTACTGCTGGAAAAGGCTAAAAAATGTTTCTATAAATGCATTAGCAACAAAAGGAGGGCTAAAGAGAACCTCCATCTTTTATTAGATGCAGGGGAAAACATAGTGACAAAGGCTGAGGAAAAGGCTGAGGTATTTGGCATTAAGTACCTCTTTACCTCAGTCATTATTAGTAAGATCAGTTGTACACCAGGTATCCATCCATTCCCTAAGCTGGAAGACAGAGATGGGGAGAAGAGTGAAGTCCCCATAATCCAAGGAGAAAGAGTCAGCGACCTGCCACATCATGTAGACAGGTTTTAGCTTGTTTCAGACAACATCTGGCAGTCAGTTGACCGTTGTCTAAATAATTCAGCTGGAGTTCATCTGTGTGTAGTGATATGGTACAGCACCTATTCTTAATTAGTAGATAGTGATAACACAGTTATTCATCACAGGGTGAACAGTCCATGAGTTAGAATAAATGTGTAACATAGAGCAGAAGGGGTAGAAGTGAAGTGCAGATGCCTGATGCTGTAATCACAAATCACAGTGCTCAGTGGCTGGTCACTTAGTCAGTTGAAGTGACCGTCAAGGATAACAAAGAGAACAGAAAAAACCAGGTAAGACAGAATTGGAAACCAATGAAGGAAGACGAAGTGAGACAATCTGTCTCAAAGCAGCTTGGTAATTAGCTAATTGACAGTTTATCACAAGTATTACTTTTAGGTAAGTGCTAAGAATATACACAAAAACTTTTTGCTAAGCAATGTAGATGTGTAAGACCTGATAAAGACATCAGAGATCTATGAAAAAACTTGATTTAAAACTTCACTGAATGTGATTTTAGATTTTTAGGCTCATTTCCCTCTTTATACGTCTTGTTACATTTGAAATATGGCGTTTTTGAGCTACCAGAAAACAGAGGAATTTGTCTGCTGGTTTTGTGTTTTATTTTCATTAGACACATTAATTATTTGCTACAGTATTCACAGAACTTTTACTCCTCTAGTTCAGAAAATAAGATTCTATTTTTTTGTGGGTTGATGGCCATCCTAAAGACTGATTATGGAAGAAGCCCCAACATTTTCTAGGATATGGATACTCTTTTTTTTTCTTGTTCTAGATATTTGAGTAAGTTTTTCACTCTGTGGTAAAAGAGTTTGCAGTAACTTTGACTGTCATGGCACCATATATATGAGTATCTTTCACAATGCTTAGGCAACATAATAACAAACGACACAGAAACACACACATCTATTTTTCTACTATTCCATCATCTAAATTTATAATTTTATTGCTGCCAAACCCAATAATATTAGCTGTTCAAAAAGTAGATTGATATTTAGTTTTAAGTGTTTGAATATTCCTATTTTCCACACAAACATTAGCCAGCTGTACTACCTCAATGTCATCACCTGAAGGTGAATTTTACCAGTTAACAACAGAAAACATGGGAGCTGCTTCCTGTGAGGAAACTATGTGATTCAGCTTGAAAATCAGAATGAAATGTTGCTTCCCCAGAAAAACTAGATTTTCACTTTATGTTGTCATTACTTTTAAGAACAATTTATTAGCTTTGTGGTAGTTTTTCAGTCAGGAGTTAAAGATTCATTACTTCTCAGTGTTTGTTTTGCTGAAGTCTCTTCTCTGATGTAGCTTATCTTAAAACTCTAAGACCTACTGTCACCTGGGATGAATTACCACAGTCCTACCGCACTGAAAGCAATTGGACAAACTATCCAAGAGAAATTTGGGCCACAGAACTTTTATAGACAGGTTTTATATCACTGTATTTGAGAGTCAGTGTCGTATTTTTTACTTTGCAGCTTTTAATATCTGACACTGAACAAAACAAAGCCCAGCCCATCCAGGATCCTACCTCTTACAGTATGCAACACCAGCTGCTTCACAAGAAGGCCAAAAGGCAGTTGCTATGCATTATACACTCTATCAGTTTTATCACACTCTCTTACATTCAGATACTGGCTTAAAATCTGCCATGAGCTGTCTTCCTTGTAATAGTTCTTTTTTGGCTCTGCTCAAGAGTACAACTCAAGTTACTGTTAACTCATAACAGTGTCCAATTGATAATTGAGGTATGCTACATTTATACCTTCAGCAATATCCTGTAAGTGTCATTTTCCCAGTATAATGCAAAACTGTATACAAAATTCTTCAAGTGTTTTGAAATGGACACCTTTCCATGGCTGTTTCAATCTAGAATATCTACAGATCTATAAATCTACCATATCTTTGATCCTATGCACTCAAATGGAGAAAGAGAACTCCTGGTCTCTTGTAACAACAGCTTTATTTATTCTCTTTACTAGACAGCTACTGTATTTTCTCTGATTAATTTCAAATGAATATGAATAATGATAATGAATGAATAAAATCTACAGCTATCTGTCCCTGGGTATTCAATTGTTAGCTTCCTTTCCCTCTCGTGATAGTCCCATAGTTACAACATTTTACATTTGCCAGCATCTGGATTCATGCCACTAGGCATTTTCTGAGCCTAGGACTCGGCTCCTTAAAGGTTTTCTTTGGCTACTTTAAAACATTATTCCAAGTAATTTTCTATATAAGTTTTTGATGCTTAAATCCCCCATCTCAGTAGCTCTTTTGTAATTTTACAGAACAAAAATAAGAGTTTGATATCCTTCTTTTGCTTTCCTTTCACTAAATTTATTGAAGTCTTGATGGCTATTAAAATTCTATCACTGAGTGAATCTTCTGCCCTCGACATTTTTAGTAGTTAGAATTAAGTGTCAGTTTGCACTTTGATTCATTAGAAGAAAAATATAGTGGCACTTTTTTGCTAAAGATCAAAACCAAGTGTTAGATCTAATTTGAAAAGGACAAGGGACAGCAAGAAAAAGATAAATTAAATGGCTTATTAAATTTTCCTAGCACCAGGTAGTGACTTGCAGTGCTCACTATTAACCAAATATAAGCATTATACTAACCTGTATGCATGTAAAGTTCAGAGGAATTAAAGCAGTTTGAAAAAAACCTTCAGAAATTAAAGTCTTCATTGATCTGTTTAACACGAAGTCATCCATCATTTATTAACTAAAGAATTAAACAGTCATTGAAGAAAGCAATAGTTCAAAATTACATACATTAAAATAACCTAATCTGCAAATAAAGAATATTTCAGGCAGTCTCTGGCATACATTTCTCCAAGCTGTCTTCTACCAGGCAGACTTTGTCACCATTTTCAGACATATACTTTCCTTTATGAAAAGGCAAAATACTGTGTTCCAATCATTAAAGCGAAAATATCTTTGCAAAAGATCTTCACATACAGTACAACTTCTTTGTACTTTTTCAGTTGTTTCTCTGCATAAGAGCAGTGGCTAACAGTGGCTCTATTTTTGTTCAGCATTGGAAAAAAAAAATCAATTGCTTATAGGCCACTACTGTTTTTCCTTCCTTCAGGCTGTGTCATAGTCCATAAAGAAATAATCCATCACGGCAATATATTTTCTTCACAGCTATGACAATAAATTCCTCATTTTGTTCTCATCTTATCCCAGGTAGCTCCATTGCCTTTGCTGGAGTTACTCCTGATTTTCACCACTGTCAGTGAAACCTGAACCAGGCTGAAGAAATAGCCACTGCCATGTGCACTCTATGAAGTGTATCTATGCATTACAAGTATTTTTAAAGCTTTACACCCCTTGTTTTAACTGAAAAACAGTTCGTCTAGGATTTCATTTTCAGCCCCAAACGGTCCTTTAAATTCAGAAGCACAAGACATGCACTAAAAACCTTTCACATTTGTAGTGTTGATTGCATATTGTAATTTATTTTGATTGATGTGAGCTGCTCTAAATTTCTTGTCACACAAACCCGTGGTAGACCAAACCTAACCCTATGAAGGGAAGATTATGCTACATAAAATACAAACAGGGATAAGAAAATTCACCATAAATATTTATGTGTTTGTACTTGCAGTTTTCTATTTTTATAAATCCACTCTGTCTCACCAGAGTTCTTTAATACATTATTTTAATTTCAAACACCCTATTTGAAAATTCAAGTATATGTATGATTCAAAGTAAGGCCAAGCTAAATTCATAGACTGTCATTTATAATACAATCATTCATGTGGAAAAAGGAGAGGTAATAAGAAGATATACACTTCTATTTAGACGAGACTAGGATTTTAGTGTTTTAAGAGATAACATTGACCATCATCATGTGAAGGTCAATACTCACTTGCCAAATGTACTGTAAACTTCAGTGGTCTGAAGAATGAAGAATCAATATATAAGGCCTTGCATTTTCGTCATCATTTATGGTAACCAAATGCAAACTCAGTGTGGTGTGTTTTAATTCAGACCAATAATATTTCACCTAAAAGTAATACTATTTTACCTAGAAAGTAGGCTACCCTGTCTTGCAAAACACACCGTACCAATATTGCTCACAACCAGTAAGATCTCAGTGTGCCCAATACAGTAATGTCCTCTCCTTGTGCTTATATTGTAGGATGCTGGAGGAAAAGGTGTTTGCTCAGGGCCCAGAAACACCATCCCAAACACTTTAGGGAGAAAACATCTCACTAAGTTTTGGCAAGGGTGACTCTGAGTACCCCGAGTTGCTGGAAATGCAGAAAAAAATTCTCTAGTTATTCCAGGCTGGTATATGCATTTTCTTCTCCTGTCCAGGTTATGAAAATTCTGACAGCTATGGCAAAGAAGGTACCAAGATGCTGGCAAACATCTCTCTCACTTACAGGAACATTATTTTATAGAAGATAAGAAGAAATAAAAGAGAATAAGGGGATAGAGGATAATCCCAATTAACTAAACTATTAGAAATTATGGATTTCATAGGATCTTTAGCAGGGCGTTTATTTTGGGGGTTCATTTGTTGGGGTTTTCTTTTGGTAGGATCTTGTTAACTAAAGTTTAGGCATAAAAACTTTCAAAGCAATTGCTAATACTAAAAACAAACAAAAAAATTACAAGACTAATAAAAATAAAGAGATTCAAAGATAACAATATATACTTGAATTTTTGTTTTGTCACCTGATTTCTGAGCCAGTGCAGTGTTTGGGGTCACAAATCTTTTATACAATGGAGGAGGACAGAAATTTCCTTTTTCACAGTTTCTTTTTGGACAGAAAGGAGTGCTGAGAGATTCACAAAACCACCTGGCTCTCCAAGCAAGACACTCAAGGAAGAAAACACTATACACTGTTAGCTTTGAAGTTAAGTCACGTGGTTTTGAAGAATGGGGTGAGATGAAGCACTATGAAGTCAAGAAAAAATGGACTTAAAATCAGCAAGCTAAAATGAGAATTAACTTTTTAAGAGCTCAAAACAGCCTCAAAGGAGACCCATCTTGCCACGCCATGTAGCTAGTAGTGGCAAAAAAATTTTTTTTTTTCTTAATTACAGTAATGCTGTTTATCAAATTCTAATGTAACAGATTTAGTCATTTGACACAAAGATATTCCAAACTGCAAGGTCTATATGGATCAGACCTTACTTTGCATTGTTTTTATCACCAGAATCTGAAGGAACCATGGAAAAGTAACCTGGAAAAGATTCCTGACAGCATTAAACAGCTTTAAGGCTTCAGGTCCCATTAAAAGGCTTCAGGTCCTATTCTTTATATTGGACAGCCTGATCTCAGAGAGCCATGTGTAAATCCATCTAATAGGATTTTTAGTTAAGTAGATCAAATTTCATAACTTCAGTCTCTGCCAGAGAGTGGATTTTTCTTTGCAAGCCAGATAACTTTTTAGGCCTTCAGAAACTGCCTCTTTACTACAAGTGGAGCAGAGAACCAGAACGAATTTAGTAGCACGTACCAGTCAGCTCTTTCGGACATATCAATTAAGGTACTCTGTTATTATCACAGCCTTATCACAGTGGTATAACTCCTTACTAATAAAAGCAGTGGTAAAAGGGGATGCGATATGGTATTTATATGCATATAAATATTTATATTTATATTCATACGCTTAGGGCAGGACAAGGCCAAGGCACAGCCACTGACAGGTGAACGCCAAAGTATTAGGAGAGTGTTTGCATTTCTACAGAGAGGTTTCCCTTTTACCACACTACAGTCTCGGAATTGCCACACTGGTATTTAGGGATGCTGTTGCAAGCAGTTAGAGTTGTCCTTCTTTCCAAACAGTAGACAGATGATGTAGGCTGCAGAAATAGAAACAAAGAGCTGCAGAACTGTTGCCTCAGAGTCCTCAAGCCCAAAGAAAAACTAAGAGCACTGCAGAGAGCTGGAGACAAGCAAAGGATACCATGCAAACAGGAAATAAAGTACATGACTGATGTGTGGTAGAAGAGAGACAGGAGAAAAGAGAAGATCAGAGTGTACCAGCTTATGCTTGTCATCCCGATCACTGGGGAAGGAAAACACAATACCCAGCCAAAGCAAGCCACTGGTAGCTGCAACAGGAATGAAAGGTGCCAGGAGAAGAAACAGGTGCCGCAGCTTACTGGAGCATGATTCACTCCTTTGCCTCTGCTCTGCACATTCATACAGCTCGGAGAGGTCTCTGGAGACTAAAGGCCAAGTTTTCCCATTGACATAAAAATTAAACACTTTTATACCTAAAAGGAATGCTTATCGGCACTTCTTGAAGGTGTGGTACTGAGTATGGCTATCCCAAAGCATCTTCCACTATTACCTTTTGACAGTTCATCTTGACTCCCTTTAAGATCTTTGCTTCTGCTTCCAAATGGAGTAAAAAAGGATGAAACAAGATGAAAGAAAGAGAAACAAGCCCACATTGCAGTGGAAAGTTGCTGCTGAAGATATAGTAGGCATGTATATTGCATAAATATCAGCTACAGTTCAGGTTTAGTAGTTTTTCCCTATTTATTCACTCAAACTCTTCAATTGTTTCAACTCTTCTGATTTTTAGTCAAAAAATCAAAAGCTCTGCTCTAAAGCATGGATGTCCTCAGAGGGGACAATGTCAGCCATGGCACAATGGGCTGCCCAGCGCACACACAGGGCTCAGCCCAGTTGGGGGCTCCCCTCCAAGGGTGAGGGGGGTCTGGCCGGGCTGCCTTGCATGTGACACCACGGAGGAGCCACAGGGACACGGACAGCACTGCCCTGTCCCAGCTGTCTTCATGGGCATGAGGAGAAGGCTGTGTCCACTCGCCAGCTTTGGCTGGAGTCCATCCACTTTGCACCAGCTGAGCAGCACAACATGGACTGTAAAATCTGGCCTAGAGGTTTTTAAACATTTAGAGCTGCAAAGGCGAAAGGGTAGGCTGAATAAATGGTGTGGCTGGCCCTGACACAGTTCTCAGCTCTGGGGGTATAAGAGATCCTTCTTATTATCCTGGACAGGAGCTGGAAAATGACATCATACTGGAGGAATAGGACACAGGGGTTACTTCAGAGATGATTCAGATCTTGTTATTAATTCTCTCTACTTGGCAGAATGTTTAAAAACTGGCAAGGGAGCATTAGCATTGCTGGCAGAGCATTGTTGCAGCTGCAC
This sequence comes from Aleadryas rufinucha, assembly GCA_013397815.1. Classification (NCBI taxonomy): domain Eukaryota; kingdom Metazoa; phylum Chordata; class Aves; order Passeriformes; genus Aleadryas; species Aleadryas rufinucha. Next base: position 110,936 of record VZTH01015485.1, on the reverse strand, counting down.
AGGTAGAGAGAAGTCAGCAAGAAGCTCTTTCCAGCCCGGATAAGAAGCAGAAAACAGTACTGGCCCCACATCCCAATGACAAAATCATGTGACGAAACTCAAAAGCAGGTCAAATAAAAAACAAACAAGTGTTCTATCCTAAAAGGTTGGCACCACAAAACTGGAGCATGTCATATGTTGATATTTGGCCTCTCTCCATAGCACGTCTTTTCCATAGGTCAGGCAGAGAGGGTGAATTACAGATTCAATGGCTAGAAAAATGCTGAGAGAAAGAGAAAAAACCTGGAGATGGTCCAGTGTGCAGTCCATGTTTCATAAGTGTATGTGTAAGAAAGAGAGATAATCTTCTTCACAGTTCTTTTAGCAGGTGTTTATCCTTTTTGGCATTGACAGCAATATTTTGTAGCTACACAGCAGACATGCAGGAGAAGAAGCCTTTCCACACTTACAAAGAATAATTACCCCTTATGTGACTTACAGCTGCTCCAGTAATTCATTGCTGATGCCCTTCTTCTCCAAACCAACACCATGAAAGTATTGCTGCTTCTGGAATTTACTAAGAAAAACATAATCTCCAAGTTGTGTCGATAAGAGAGTGACCGAGGTGTTATATTGGCTTCTTTTAAAAGCTAAGGAAGATGCTTCCCTATGAACACAAACAGAAAAGCCTCAGAGGAAATACTGTGTGCTGTTTTGATGATAAGATGATGAGAACCATTTAAAGAGCACGAAAAAGACAAAATCAGTGTACAAGTAAAATTAAAACAATCCCTTCACTCCTTAACAAATTTTATTCCGATAAAAGAAAATTTTCTTTCCCTTCTGATATGCACAGAGGTGTGAGGATGTCTGCAAGGACAAAGTCAAAGACACTGTTTTCTCACTGTAGCTGAGGTGAACCCCTCCTTGAAATAACTGAAGTAGTTCGGGTCAGTAACCACCTCTGAGTTAACCACTTCCCTGTGTAATAGCTTGAATGCAGCTCTACAAAAACACCAACTGCTGAAGAAAAGGGTATCTGAGCTTTTACTATGCACAAAGCCGAAATTAGACCTGCCCCAGTAATGAGACCTCTTGTAAGGACACATAAATTCATAAATCCTGCACGAGCACAGAGTATAGGATCTGTCTTGTGGAACAGAAAAGCCATATAACGTTAGACATTCAAACCCAGTGGCCCAATTCCCCGGCAGTACAGGATGCAGTCAGCAGATTATGCTGAGCTGCTCTGCCTGAGGATCTGAGCCCACATTTCCTTACACGTGAAAATGTTACTTGCATCTTTGATGAAAGCATTACACTAACTGCATTTTCTATTATCCTGGTTTCTGCACTTACTAGAAACATTTTATCTTAAAAAGAAAACAAAATATTGTTTAAATAATAATATTATTATTTTAGCCAGCTTGGATTTGAAGAGAACTGTGCTTTTAACAAAACTTTATGCTAAAAGAAATAACAAAATGGCAAACACACGGTATTTCACATCTTTTGGGTAGATTAGGCCAGTTATTCTGAAAGTGAAATGGACACTTCATACTAGCAATATTTTCCAGTGATCTCTAGCCTCATTAGGCATTTTCAGTACACCCAGAAGAGTAGTGTAAATAAAATACACTGTTTTCTGATGAGCTTTGATGAGCAGATGTTTGGGGTTTTTGTCGATTCATGTCTGGGATGTTTTTAAAACTTTTCTGCTTGTGCTCCATTTCCTGTTGAAGGAATTCAGAATGACCCAGATGAAAAGACACAATCGTGACTGTGTCTGCCTGGATGTCGCCCAGGCCAGCAGCTGTGCAGTGGCCACCCCAACGTGCCTAACTTGCGGGAGGAGAAATTATGTAATTTGGTGTTTAGACTACTTGTGAATTCATCTTTTGGTACAGATGAAATACTGCACCTCCATGCATTTCCTATTATCACTTGTCTGGAAGCTTGGAAGTGCAGTTGAGGATTCAAGATACCTTGGTAAACCTCTCATTTTGCTGTTTGGTGATTCATGCACATGAAATCCATAGACATTTCTAGCAGAAATAAAGTAAGTCAGTCAAAACTGGAATTCCTTCTCATTCTAAAATGATTTTGACTAAAACAAAAAATACTCGGTATCTGGTTGCAGGTTTTGTTTTGTTTTAGGTTTTTGGTTTTTTATGTCTTTCATTTCATTCAAACTGGAATGCTGATGCATTAAAAAATATTGATAACTATTTGTTCACCCTGAGACAAAAATGCAATTTTTTTTCTCTACGACAGCCACACGCTAATTTTAAGTCTAATTACATGTTCGTTTTTTCTAACTTTTCAAGCTAAAAACCGTGATCTGTGATAATTGTAAATAGCAGAGATAAAAACAGATAGCAGTGGGATGCTCCCAGACTCTGAAATAACGTGTAAGAACTGAAAATGGATCAAGCTTACTGGAATGTACTGATAGAACAAGAAAACATGGCAAAAGGAGTAGAAGAAGGTGTGGAAAAAAGCCAATATAAGTTATCAAGGAGGAAAAGAAAAGCAGAATCAAGCCAATAAATCTGAGCAATTATGTGAAAGCAGGAATGCAGAGGTAGATCCTGAGGTGATTCACAAGGTAATGCAATTGAACATAATTAAACCTCCCTGAAGCAGTGGAAATGTGAGCAACAAAATAGCTGAGTTTTGAGAGGCCCTAGCAAACAGAGTTTCTGAAGTGACAGATGATAAAGTTGCTGCAGTTCTATCCACAGTCCAGAGATTCAGAACCCACAAATGGATATTCTGATACAGAGGAGAAAGGAAGTTCCTCTTCTCACAAGGGGTAAGGAAGAGATCACGAAAGAGAAGGATGCATCAAGTGGGGGGGTTTAGGGGACATTTCACAGAATAATAGAAGTCCTGTGCAGAAAGGCACACTGTGAACGTCACCCTTGGCTTCAGAACAGAGATTTTCATTCTGCCTCAAGATCAAGAGCATGTAGCTGCATTAGGAAATACCTGGCAGAATGCTTTGCTTATTTTAAGGAGAAATTGGATGTGAAATCAATCTAGCAAAAGGCACAAATGAAAATATATATACAATGATTTACTGGTCTTTAAAAACACATTTATTAAACACTTCAGAAGATGGATATTACTTTCTCAGTAAAACAATTATTTGACAGAATTAGCTGGAACATTTTTTTCCCAACTCTTTCACTGAAAAACAAGTATTGAAAAGCTTTTCATGGGAAAAGGGTATTTTAGATGAGTTTCTTATTTTGAATAGTTTTGAAACAAAATAATGGAGATGTTGACACATACTAGTTGAAGGTTGTAAAACCAGTTTGGTTTTAATATAATGCTTAATGAGAATGAAAATAAAAATTAAAAAGAAAATAGAATCTAAAACTACTGCTAGAATATTTTTCAGTAGCATGATTTGAATTGGTAAGATATGAAGATTTTTCGATATTTAAATGACTTCAGCTGTTCTGCATCCAGACAAAAGTAGATTACACACAAAAAAAATTGATAGGTCTGTGACTGGGATAGTCCCTTGTATTTGATGGACAGCTCGTTTGACCAGTGGTGCTTTTCGAAATTTCCATATATAAAGGCTGAAGGGACAGGAAGTGCCCTCTCTCTTTGGGGTTTGGCGTTCCTGCAGGAGG
>VZTH01015485.1:22185-107179 GCA_013397815.1 Aleadryas rufinucha | reverse complement strand
CTACCCCATGTTGTGGCCCATGTGATCCCATATCCATGGGAGAGGTGTTTTCCCGGTAACAGCTTTATTCCCGGGCGGGGGCTGTTGTACTGGGGCTGATACGGTTTTGGAAAACCACGGATTGCAAAGGAAACCTCTTTTCTCCTTACGCAGTAGAAAGATTCTTAAAATTGTGAATACTGACTAAGAATTATGTAATGTTATCCTTTGTGCTGATTTAGGAAAGAAGAAAGGAGGAGGGGGGTGTGAGTAAAAAGAGGGATTTTGCTTTGATTTTCTTATTATTTTCTTTTCTCTTTTAATTCTGTTAATAAACTTTTCATTTTCTTTAAGTTTGAACCTGTTTTGCATTCCTCCAAATCTCCTATCTCACAAAAGATAAAGAGGTGAACTGAAACCACTACACAAATTGGTGTTTCTGCCTGATTTCGATTCCAAACCTCTACAAAGGGTCAGGTTCATGACCCGTTTTGTACTCTAAATGAAAACAGTTTATAATGTAAATTTGGCAAAGCTGCCTTATTTTACTACCATTAGTTAAAGATTCTTAAAAGAGTTTTGAATAATTTAGACCTATTTGGAACTCTCTTTATCTCATTATATAGAGGAGAATACTTTGTTTTTTACAGGAAGGATATCATTGAAGACAGAGGTATCACAATGCCTTAATTTTATCAAGTTTACTAACAAAGTAAACCGCTTTCTTTCCACTTGATTTAATTCATACATGCCAAACCATTTTATAACAGGCATCTGCAAACACATTTCTCTGGTACGAGAGACTTCTTTGAATAGCACACTTAAAAAAATGTTGGTTATTACTTTTCTGTGTTAAAGACTTGTTTATTATGTGTACGTACACTTGACTTTTTTATTTAGTTTTCTTATTCTGAACTCACTACAGAGAAAATTTGGCTCCAATACCTTTTATGAAACAAAAGCATCTATATAGGACCTTCCCAAGCTCACTGTCCCACACTGACTGGACTCACGAGAGGGATGATCTAGGATACAAGTCCTTACTCCCAGGAGAGTTTCTTTCTTTATTTCTTTCGCAATGACAGGTTAATATAAAATGTGTATTTGTTCCAGGGACCTACACTAGCAACCAGTTTTGTATTCACAACCCCTCCTTTTGGTGACACTCTCATCATTTATTATGCCCAGATCTTCAAAACTACATTAAATGTTCTGTTGCCATTTGCAAACCAAGTCACACAGGAGCAAAATGCATGCCCCTTGTCCAAAGGAAAATGTCCTGCAGCATCCAGGTGTGCATTAATATTAAAACCCACCAAGGTAGTAGCACAAAAGAGGGATTTTCAGACCCCAGGATTAAAGAACCCTTTGGTAACTCTCTTTCCAATTGCAAAATGCTAAATACCTCAAACATGCATTGCAATTTTGGTAACAGAAGCAGCTGTTAATGCTGTTATCTGTAAATACTGGTGCAGGAAATTCCCTGTACAGAGGCAGAAATAGCATCTGTAGCACTGTGATAAGCAGTCAATCATTTTAAAAGGATGTCTACACTTCAACCACCCCTTTTGGAACTGACCAAAGACAAATTATTTGTATAAATGTGTATGCAAATAGGATTCAGCTGCAATTTATGAGGGAACCACCTAAAATATATTCCATTTACAGGGAAAATGCATCTCAGAATAGTTAACATCTAAATGCATTGGAAATGGATTCTTTACAGAAGCAGAAAATGTAGCCCTAAAATCACAGATTGCATAGATGACGGAATGACAGTTCAATCAGCTGAATTAAGAATGTGCAACTCCTGAAATGCCCTTATATACAAACACAGATTTACTCTAAAGCGGAATTACCTTTGTGTTTCCTGTTCCAGTTCTGGAGAAGTAACTCACACTACACAAGGGATAAATGTCTCACAAATATGCCAAGGAGGGATCATGAAGAATTAAATAAGTCTTATACATTTTGATTATTTTTTAAACAACAGGTGCATAAAAAATAGAATAGTATGTCTTGATCTTTGTGTGTATCTTGTTTATTTATTTTTATTTTTAAAAAGCCAGCTTTATACTGTATTAAAACATGGAAGATTCATCATCACATAGATAATACTCTCAAAAGGCAAGCTAATTTTTCTAACTAAAAATGCATTTAGAAACAACTTGGCACAAGTATTTGTTTTACATTCAGTATTAAACTATCACCATGTCTGGTCTCTGGCAGCATTGACTATACTACCCTTTGTTTGCTACCACTCTACTCCAGCACTGAAGCCAGCACCTGTGACCATATAAAAGGCTACGTTCAGCAGCTGCAGGACTCGGATGTCCATACTGAAAGGAATTTCTAAAGCATAAGCATTTGGCTGTGTGGCTGGCTTCCTCGTCTGAGTCTTTTCAAGGCCGTCTTTGGCGGTCCACGCTGCTGGGTGCTTTATCTATCAACTGTCTGCAGTGTTACGACTAACCAGTGTGCAGTGGTGACATAGCACAGCCTCAGACATAGAAAAAATGCTCTTGGTTATGCTGAAGGCTGCCTTCACTGAAGATAGCTCTTTGCAGGGTTTGTCAAACATGATACCACTGATACGGATATATGTAAAGAAGGGCAGGGTCTACCCCAAATATTAATATGAAATCTAAATACTAGTGAACCATAACACAAATTACTGCTTAACACTTTGCTCTCTGAAAGTAATTTGTTTGATCCACAGAAAAGATGAATACAAGTCCAATCATTACATATATAAAAAACCTCCTCTTATTTGGGATCAAATAATAATAAAATCAGAAATGTGCTCAAGAGTTGCTACTTCAAACTCGTATGAGCAGCTCAACTTAACTATGCAATTCAGAAAATCTAGAACAAAAATGCCAATACATGAGCTTTTTTCCAGAAAAAAAATGTATGAAGTCACTTTTTTTCTTAACTGCATCCTTGTGCAGAAAAGCTCTCAAGCAAATGGAAACAAACATTCAGAATTACAGACCATACTGTCCCTGCTCCCAAGTAAATACAGAATGTGTGTAAAAACCAGATAAAAATGACATGTTTTCATTTAAAGGAATGTATTTCATATGCAGGTAACAACAAGTTAACTATTCTCTAATTCTCTGATATTATTAGAACAAGCCATTGGAAGTTGCAATGTTATTTACATTTGGATGTTGGAATATAAAAGCTTATAGAAGTTACAGGCATAATCTTGAATTACACATGTGCAAAACTGAGATAAATGCTACTGAGAGAAGAACTTAGCTCTAAGGATTCTACAACACTGTCACAAACAAATCATTAGAAAGGGCAGAGCTGATTCACTGGCATGGCAACTTAAAAAGCGGTATTTAAAATTATCATGAGTCTCTTGTCTTCTCCACGGCATCCACTAAGTCAGAATAAAGCAAAGCAAATTCTTCAGACTAGGAATATAATAAGCAGCAGTTTATTTAATGTTTTATGATTTATGTATTTCTGTGGCATTTGCATATTAGGCTGCACTCCATATTCTCAGTGTTTAGCCAGATGACCAAACACAAAGAAAAGTTCTGATGCAGCGTATTTTGAGCCACATCTTACATGGAATACCAAAGTTAGGAGACTCATCTGTACACTTGATGATCAGCTTTGGTTTCCAATACCCACATTTTCTGTTAATTTCAACCTTGATCTAATGTTCAATCATTTCAGTCAATAAGAGGAGCATTTTTGTTAAATGAAGAATTCTGAAAGCTCTTGGAAGATTTTTTACATGTAATAAATTAAATTATGACCCCGCTGATTTACCAGAATTGCTTCTCTTTAGTGGTAAGAAAAGGGAAAGACGGAAAGTCACAGGATCATTACTAATGCTGATTTTAGGATCCAGCTGCATTTTAGTTTCATGTGTGCATTTATTACCTGTATTTTCAAGCTGCTACCACCTGCTGAGAAGATGAGGACGAGCTGGCATTTTGCTGGTATAATTATTAATGATCTAACACTGGCAAAACAAAATTTGCTGCAAGCCATTACTGATGGATAAAGCACATTGCTCTATTTCATTAAAAACATGGAATTTACTGTTACTGAGTACAGGCAACAGCAGATCATATGACAAACTTACTGCAGTTCTCTACACTCACTGATATTTGACAAAATATTATTTTTCTATGTTTTGTGTACCACTTCAGATTGGCCTGCATTAAATTACAATATAACTTTGGTAAAAAACAAACACAGTGGTAGCTGGATCCCAATATGTGTGACATGATTCATAACCCATGTAGAATGTTTGCTGAAGACAAACAGCTTTTTATCAGATCTAGTGAAGAATATGGAAAAATTCAAACCTACAAACCATGATGTTAGTGCAGTCTAGTACAGACTGTGAGATCAGGTATTGAATGCTGTTTGTTTTATCAGTATTTCTTCAATGTCATGACAACACTGATCTTTATTTCACAAAAGTTTGGTACATAACTGCATGATGCACGTAAGAACCTTCCATTTTCAGTGGACCCAGTCATGAACTTTTTATTTAGTTTCTTTTTTATTGTCCAACATTTTGCCAAAGGTCAGTAGGATGAAAAATTCATATTGTGGGAATCCTACCAAATTCTTCCTCCTGATAGTAATGAAAAAAGGGCCCAAGACCAAGTGGATGACTGCAATTGAACAAAGTCAGATTCCCAACATAATGTTCTTTACAATCCAAGACAACTTGTTTTTTTTCAGGTTTACCTGAAACACCCTGTGATATTATTATAGCAGTTTAAGGCAAGAGTGGTGTAGGTTTGGACTTAAGAGTGCTATGCAGAAAACAATTAATAAATAAAGAGCACTTGGTGTCAAACCCATTTTTTTCAACATTGTGTTGTAAGGTCACCTGCAACTTGCTTTTTATTAGCAACACTTGGTCCTTTTAACTTGTTTCAGAAATAAGATCCTTGACTCAGTATTTCTATGCACGTAAAAATGTAAGTTATATATCACTAGTGACTTCAGTAAGTTTAGCTCTTTCAATTGAGATATTGAAATGACTTTACAACTTGCTATTTATTACCACTATTTTCACTAGTGAGACATTGAAAAATTTGTTCAGAAGTGCAGTAAAAATATCAAGTAAAGCTTGATGTAAGGCCAATTCTTTCAGCACCTAAATGCTCAGCTAATGATAACTTATTGATTACCATATTATAATGATAGTCCTTCAACCTGGTTTTGCAGTGTTTTTATCTAGGTAACTTAGAATATTTTTGATCTGATTTCTGAATAATAGAACACACTAAATGTTTTACAAAGGCTATACATATATAATTGAATAGAAATGATATATTATTTAAAGTTTCTCCATAGTAGAAAATTAAGAAAATTATCTTTTCAGTGTCCCAAGTACTGTGAAGAAGCCATTCCCAATTTCACAGAGACACTGTGACAATTACATAAATAATCCTGAGGGGAGATAAGAGATCATCTGAGGTGGATACAGCAAAGCAGATCACCACTGCAGATATTTAGTAACCTCTTCAAAACCTCTGAAGTGGTAACAATCTTACTCTAGTGGTAAAAATCTCATCAGATTACTCCAACCTAATTGAAGCATTTTTTCCTAGTAACACTTCAAATCTGCCTACATAATTCTATTTCTTGCCTTGATGTCATCAGGTACAAACAACTGATCTTTGCTCCTTAACAGTCCTGCAATTAAAAAAATAAAATCTCCATTCATGAAGCTTTTTCTCATTGGTCATGTCTGGTTTTTGGTTTTTTTTTTTAATATTCTTTCTCCTCACTGGACCCTTGAAACTTGTACCTCTGTGTGGTGGTCAGTGATCACCATTCAGCCATTCCAGCAACACAGATCACCATTCTGTGCCATTCCAGCAACAGATCCTTGTGCTACATTTATCCTGAAGGCCCTTGTTATATCTGGGAACAGTACCTCGTGCTTTCAAAGGGCAAGGAGAATTTTTGATGTTTTCTTTTGCAGTGGAAATCTCAACACGTGACACAGCAGCATGGCCAGCCGGGTGAGAGCGATATTCAGCTTTCACATCTCACACTCAACATTCTTTTTCAAAATTTCACAATAGCCTCTACCTTATTGGAAACAGTATGGCTTTCTGTACTTACATTACACTTATGGCTCACCACAACTCGTGAAATATATCCCATTGTACTAATGCTGAGATAGTTGCTCTGCACTTTGTATCTATGATTCTTCCCTACTATGTTTATCCTTTACACCACCTTTATCACATTTCACCTCCTTCATCTATCTATTTGGCAGGATCACTTTGAACCCTGAACTCTTTTTGTACCACTCATACTTTGGCCATGCTCAGTACCCACCAAAGTCTTTCTCTGTGCTGTCATGCAAATTCCTTACCCAAGACCTGCTCTTACCTATAAAATATGTCATTAGCAAAAATTTTGGGGTTATGGTTTCTGCTTTTCAAATTGCCATGCTGTAGTTGAACCTCTATTTTCTATTTTTTTTCTGTGAGAATGTCAGGCCCAAGGCAGTACCACTGGAAGTATTAATCATGGATACATCAAACCTTATGCTTACTGCTGAGCCAGATACTCTGCCAAAGGTGGAAGTTAGATTGGCCTGATGAACTGATTGTAAATAAACTCCATAATCTCCCTCAAAATAAGAGGGAAAGCATTAAATTTCCTGTACCATTATTTGCCTTCTCCAGACATCTTCTGTTCTCTTCTGGGACTCACTTATCCTCCACAAGTTCTTAGAGACAGAAGCCTAGAGATTGCTACTCTGTGTACTGTAGGATTAATTCTAACAGGCCGCCAGTACTTGTACAACCCTTCTGCCAGGTTTAGATTGTCAGGGAACACTTTCAACTTTAAAGGAGTTGCTATTAAAACACTATCCAGAAATGTGGGAAAATTAAATTTACTTTGTGCACAGTGAGCTAATTTTCCTCATCTGCAGCCATGACTGAGTTGGCTTTATGAACATGTAATTCAAAGGAGCAAAGGGAAAGAAAAAACCATCAACAAGATACACAAGCAAGCTCACACATGATGCCTAACTTCTATAGAATATAACTATTTTACAGTCCTTGCCTCTGGTGAGCCAACTGCTAGGCCAGCTGGTAGCTCTCCCCTTTGCACTCCCACTCTTTAGTCACAGTCAGGGACTGAAAACTCTTGCTGGGAAACACAGCTGAATTCTAATGGATGCTGACATTTTGTGAAAGCATTTTCCAGCTTCTTGTCTGCTATCCTCCCTGGTGTCCTGTATGGACCCATGCTGCTCTACAGCCCCTCTACCACTCTCCATCCTGGGACCCCTCAGCTCTGGGTAATCTCTGCAGTTTAACTTGCAACTTCAGCCATTCCAGCTCTCAATAAGGCTGCACACGGTGTGGAAAACTAACACTGACCTCTTGCAGGCTTGATACTTGCACCTCTCAAGTCTATATTGGATATTGGCAGTGCTAGGTGAATGGTTGGACTTGACCTTAAGGGTCTTTTTCAATCTAAATTATTCTATGATTTTATTCTTGAACAGCTTCTCACATACCACATAAACTCCTCCAGCCTTCTTCTGTGGTTTCAGGGTCCAAATTTTTCTTTCTGGTGCCAGAAAATGTTGTCACCAACTAGTGAAATCATGCTACAGGCATACTTGTGCTAGGTCAAAAATCCCATGGATTTACAGATACACAGCTCCACTTGATTGTAGGCCTCTTTCTAAATTAAACACCTCTCAGTCACAATAAAACAACATATATAAACTGAATGTTCTTCTCTACTCATTTGCTTTTTTTCACTTAATTCCCTTTAGAGATGATATCGAATATTACCCGAGCTTTTCTTCCCTGCTGGACTTCCCTTTCCTCTGGGTATCTTAAGGAGGCAAGGTTTTCATTTCAGCCCTTTCCTACTATGCTTTGCATAACAAATAAATGTTCTTCAGCATGCTTTTTCCCTGTCCTGTCTGTGTTCCTGGCACTTTGCTGTTAATATTAATTGTATTAAGCACTGGGTCATAATTAAACCTTTTTAAACCTGGAAGGAGGATAAGAGAAAGAGGAATGTATTGAAACAAAAGGACCCTTCAGGCTTTAGCCTTCTGTGTCACTCTTTACTTGTTCACTTTTCCATGTTAAATAATGAGCTGAATTTTCCTTCATCTTTCTGTTAGGTCTAATGCTTCCTGCAAAACCTGCTGTCCTTTTCCATAATGTCCTCTGCTAGATCCAATTAATGTTGTATTTTTGCCATTCTCCCCAGTATCTTCATTCTGTCTCAGGACAGTGATTTTCCAGTCTGTGAGTCTGGCAGAACATCAGAAAGGGAGATTTAACATAATATCTGAAGCCACCACATCATCAGAGTTTGTGAGGTCCAAGGCTGCTACAGGGTGTAACTCCAAGTGCAGGATGTGGGAATGACTTGGAGAAATGCAACAAAAGTGCATTCCTGGCCTGAACTGAAATGTTAACATAGGTGGCTCCAGCAGTAAAGAGACTGGGGTTCTGCAGGGAGGTGAAGGGCTGTGAAAAAGATGAATGGAATGATACAACAGAGAAACCTACCTTGATAATATGATTTAATTGTTCAACCCCCAAGACTGAGCAGCAACTGAGTCACATACAACAGAACCAAGATGAAAGCAGGACAAAAGGGGTGGGAAAGCAGGTCTGAAAGCAACATCCATTTGTCCACCACTGCTGCTGAAGGTTTGCCCAAGTGTATTTTGTCATTCTACCTTCTGTGAAGGACTTCTGCCTTTTACAATACTGACAGCTGCTAAATACTGCCTTCTTCACAGACAGCTACTGTGTCAGGATGGAATTTAGGCTTATTGCTTACCTTTCCCCATAAGAGCTTATTCATAGCTTCCCACTTAAGCTGCAAAGATCAACTTGCAAGCCCAGCAACAAAATGCTGAGGGGGTTCACCCTCCTTTGATTTGCTTCGATGGGGCTGCTCAGAGAGTCAGGGAGACATCCGCCATGTAAAGGAAAGATCTCTGACAAAAATCTGGACAAGGTTAATTTCTGGCCTCATTGACAGAGATTCTATGACTCAACATTAATGCTTTTTTTCTCTTTTTCCAGTTACTCTGATAGTAAGGTGATGCTTACTTTTTTTTTTTTTTAACTGTATCTCAGGTCCACATTGAAATTTTGTCTTGTGTAAAGGTAGTGAAAATTTACTCAACATGTGTTTTTACAGTAATCTTAATACCAAAAGATACATTGAATCTTATTTTCTCCTGCATGAAACTGCATCACAAGACCTACTCAGAATTTGAGGGACTACCCAATGTAACATCCCCGAATCCAAACTGGAAAATGTCATGTCTTTATCAATGCCATGCGATGAGTTCAGAGCTGCTGAGTTCAGTGCCATAAGAATTAATTATTAACCATGCTGCTACAGACCATGTGCTGAAACTGCCCTTGATGTGATATCACATGCTTAAAAATAATGCCTCAATCTAATTAAGTGTGTGAATTTAGATCAGAAAGGTAACTGCAGGTTGTACACTTCTTTTCTTAAGAATTTATTGAACTTGTAGGACCACATCTGTAATTATGCACTTGTTTTTTTGTTACCCATAACTACATCTTGAGTAGAAATACTTTTAAATTCTGCTTTATTTTTCTCTTTCCAGTTATCTAACATATTCTATAATGCTTCCCAGATCTTCCTTTATGGGTCCAGCAAGCATTAAAAATAAAATTAGGTAAAAACCCAAATAATTATTAAACAATACAAACTCTTTCATTTTCTTACATTATTCATTTTGATTCAAATTCAGGTATTTAGGCAGCATATCAAGGTAAAAAACTCACTCAAATGTAGTGCTTGTATATATGAGAAAATTAACTTCGGTAGCCCTAATCAAATAATTAAACAGGTTTAGTTAGGTCAGCATAATTCCCTATTTCTTCTGTAGAGTAATTACACTGGAATAAAGCCACTTTAATTCCAGAATAGACTGTCCACATGGGGAGCTATATTGAAACAGCTGTAGTAAAATAATTATTTGACTACAGCTATGCTTCCCCCCTGAAAGCAAGCCATCAACATAAAAATCTTGCCTCTTTCGCAGAAGCTCAGCTATTTTGGCTCAATCCTATTCCACAAACGAAGGCAGAGGACTTTGCCATCAGAATGAACACACAACTCGGAGAACAGCTTTTACGTCTCAGTTCCTCACTGAGTGGTGAGGTGCAGTGATGCACTTACAGTTTTTCACCAGTTAAACAGTTCTGAGACGCTCTGCGATGTAGAATGGAGACTGTGGATAGAAAATGCACCCTTTTCTGTAATTAACTATATATTTTATAAAAAGGAGTAGAAGATGGGGTGTGGCAGCATTCCCTCCCTCCGCTGCCCTGTGGATACCTCACTCCTGGCAGGTATTGCCTCTCATCTCCACTACTCTGGCACAGCCTGAGGGCAGAGCCTTTCTCTGCCTTGACCTTCCAAAGCTTGGAAGTCCCACAGGCTCACTCTTATCTCAGCTTACACCAGGGCAGATGCAGAGAAGCTGCCATTCCTCTCTACTTCTTTGTACTGCTGTCACTTATGAAGTGAATTGAAGAGTGAATAGAGCTGTAACATTCTGCTTATTGAACTGCGTTTTTGTTTCACTACCACTAGTTGAAAGATTTTAGTATTCTAGACTTAAAGCACAGGCTTTGGCTGGTCGATTACATGCTATATGAATCCAATACCCAATTTTTGCAGAGGAAGGAGTACTTCCTTCAGCCACACAGCTATTCAGTTAGAGGTATTTCACCTCTAAGGCCCTTTAAAATTTGGCTCCCCAAGCTCTCAATGGGACATAAAAGTTCACAGCTTTTGCAAAAGTCATTTGAACGATAAAGACAAGAAAGCTGGGTCACAACTTACCTCGATCTGTGTCATACAGGAAAACAAAGCGGTTCCATTCATAATGATCCAGCAAGCTCAGGAGGGCTCCCCGCAGGGACGGCCGCAGCTGCAGAACAAATTGACTCTCACCCTCCGTGGGGAAACTTGGCGTGATGAGGGAGATGTGCAAGGCGCTGCAGAATGAGGTCAAGGTATGTACTGATCTCTTATCATATAGTCCAAAAATGGCAAAAACTCCTCTAGAATACTGGGAGCAAACTGAAAGAAAGAAAGAAAGAGAGTTTAAGTAGTGACAAAATCTGTAAACATATACTTGCAGATTCAAACATCCCCAAATTTTTAATTTGAAGATTAGCAATTCTGCCTGTACAGTTAAGTTCAATTTTCACAAGTGTTTTATTGTGGAAACCAATAAATAAATAGCTAAATAACATTTTGTGACTTTCTGATCCCATTCATAGAACAGTGAAGTATCTATAGTGGTTTTGCTCTAAAATAAAATATAAAATAAATAACGTGTATTTTTGCATACCAGTGAAAAAATTAATATATACTGTTTTAGCCATAGCTCTGCATACTATCAGGCACTGAGCATTTCCGTTACCTTGAACTGAAAAATGTTCACGTTTTTAAATGTGGAAATTATCAAAAAAATGTTACTGACCTTGTAAGTGAAATTTGGACATTTTCAATTGTAACAAATTAGAACCTTTGCTCCCTTTTAAGCAGGAAGCCCTTGTGGTACATTAAAACACTTCTAGAGACACTGAGTGAAAAAACCTACTTCATGAATAATCTACTTGACTTTAAGAGGGCAGTTTAAGTAAAACGTAGTAAGTCAATGTGATCAGACTTTTGCCCCAACCCTTTTGTTTCTACTCAGTGCTACCTGAAAACCAGAAAACAAATTACCTGAATATGTATTCTGAGTTTTGATTTGCTCTTGGACTTAAATTTAAGACATAGGGAAAGACTTCTATTGATTTCATTAGACTGGGTAAGGCCTTTACTGATCTCTGCACATAAAAACAGGCATATGGGTATTTTCTTAAACAAATACTGCATTTCTATCATTTCATAGAGTCTAATGAAAAACATCCCATTCTTTTGAAGCATAGACCAAGCTATTAGAAACTGTGTAATCATGAACAGTGTTACCTAACCCAGAATCACAGAAAATGGAGAAAGGAACAGTCAGTTAGGGGATCATCATATACAAGTATGTATTTCCTATGCTCTCCTGCTCCAGATCCTCTCTTCTCAGAGTCCATTCTTACATGGAAGAATTTAGTAGCCTAAACATGGGAAAACTCCACTAGCCTGGAGGTCACAATCATTCTGCATGTGCAGCACAGTCAGGGTACAGTGTACACCCTTAGCAAATTCAAATCAGTTCAGCTTTAATTTTTTCATATTACATTTACTGTATAAAGAGCTGAAAATACAAATTGTGCATTTTTCTCCGCAGACTTGGGTGATTTATCCAGTTCTGATGCCAGAACTGGAGTAAGTGGCTTGAGGGCAGTTTTGTGATTTTATGTGCTCCTCCACTGCTATGGCTCCCATCCCAATGATTTTTCTAGCCAGATTGTAAATCAATAAAGCTTTTCCAAATGCTTTCTTCCTTTCCCTAAGTCCACATTTACTACACACATCTCTTACAAACTCTCTTAGTATTTTCTTTGCTGGACCACACAAAACAGATTCCCACAGTCCCCTCAAATGATTGGCTTGCCATTCCACTAATCATCACAGGGAGAGTTGCTCTCTGCTCTCCCAGCTCCATCTCAACTTGCTTGAACATAGATGACCAACATGCTAAGAATTTCAGTTGAAGGCTTTCTGCTTTTTTTTGCATTATTCCCCCATATCTACCACAAAATATTTTTGCTGACATATCCTAAGATGACACTGTGTTTTTCTAAATCTGAACCTCAGTGATGGCTGATGATCATGTTGGGATCAAAATTCTGCTCCTTCTTCCTTCTTGGCCATTTGCAAATGATGAGTTTCTGCTTAAAGCATAGTATTTTTATTAGTCACTATTATTTGTTTTTTATCATGCCACACATATTACTGTACTCCTCAAAATTATTTACTTCTATGCATACAGTCTTAGTCTGCTCTGCTCAATGTACTTATCTACCTCTCCAGCAAATTCCATCATGGTACCCTGACTCTTTATCTCTGTGTCTGCTATAAAATTAAACATTTATTATCTTTCTCCTGTAATTGTGCTTCTCCAGCCTGGTACCTCCTCTTCTACCAAAATTTGTTGCCTCTTCTCCATAGTTTCATGCCTGCCATTTGACTCTGTCTCCATTTCCATAAATCACTTCTCTTAAGAGCGTCTATTAACTACATTTTCTTGACAATTGGAAGATAGAGATCAATCCTATACTGTCTACCTTAGGAAATTCCGGTTGCATTTTATGCCATGCACTCTACATCCATATTTTAAAGCTTTCTTTCCATCAAAATCTATTCTATAACTTCACTGATCATACATATCACAACTTACTTAACAAATCTAGTAAGAGGCACTTGTAATTGCATCGGCCCTTCAGTAAACCAGTTCTTGAAGAACCAGGGAAGAAAGATGTGATTTCCATTCCCATTAGTCACCACACCTCTTTTAAGATCAACATTGTCCTTGAGTGAAAATCATTGTGAAATATCTATTAGTTTTAAATCTCCAAACCAGATTTTTCTGCTTTTCTGTCCCATCATCAATATAGAACAGCTTCAATTATTTTCCTATTTCCTGTATTTTTATTTAAATACATAAATGACCTTCTAGTGTTGTTTTAATGTCTTTTAAAATTTCATTTTTCAGTGGAAGCCCTAACTTAGGCTGTCATTTCTGGAGCAAATGTCCTTTATAGCTCCTTTTTTTTTTTTTTTAAAAAAAAATCTGTCTTATTAATAATCCTTTTTAAACACTCATTTCTTGTATCTTCCTTCTATAATCATTCATGCAGTCACATCCTGTACATTGCTTTCCTCTGCAAAGGGATTTCTCCATGTTTTACAAGTATTTCTGTGAGGATATGGCAGGCCTTCTCTATTTTTAAACACAGTTCAAATAACTCTGACAACTGAAATAATTGAACACAAATCTCATGTGTGTAAGGGGTAGTTACTTAATGTGTTCCTTGTTTAGACAAAATCCTTCCTAAGGCTCCTCGTTGTTGTACTTCTTTGCAGTTTTATAGGGGCACGGCGTACTTTTTGTAACACATGGTCCTTACAGTAGGAATCCACATGATGAAAAATTCAAGAAATCAATGCCAAGCTGAGAAATTGTACACTTAGTGGAGTTAAAGCTCAAATTCATTCTCAGGATGGAGAAAAAAGTCAAACTTGAAATTTCATTAAATAACATTATATGACCCTGAAGTACTTATAACTTAAAGTAACAGAATAATAATTCTTCATGTTCAAAGCAAACTATCCTTGCCACAGTCTAATCCAAATGTGATAAAATGTTATCTGAATACCATTAGAGTCCTGAAACAGCCGATCCAAGAAAACTGGTGCTTTTAACTTGTGCTTGAGATCAAGACTGGGAAGTAACAGAAGAGTGTCCTTCTTTGCTCCTTGGTAAGAAAAAATGCTAAGATGAGGGTTATGAGAATTTTTTCTTACTCAGTACAAAACCCACAGAGAGGAAAAATGCCTGTGACACTATGGAGATGAAGCTTAAACATATGCAGAGATGCTGCAACACTCCTGAATCAATTTTAGAGTAATCAGCAGTGACCACAAAAATCAGCAAAGGCATGAGGATTTGCATTCTGACTCACTACTGTTCTCAGAAAATGCCTCCAGGCAAACATGACTACCTGGATTTCCCATTTCTTTTTCCATTTCTCTTACACTTCTAAAGGCACTTTACTTTTTAAAAAATGCACTAAATTACATTTAGTAAAACAGTTGCCTATTAGCATTCTAAGAAAATTTTGTTCAATATTTTTTTCCTCCTAAATATAAAGCAGTGACAAGAACACTTTTGTGAGCACACTTTGAAAAATATTGAATAATAATTTGTCTTTAAACCAGATATCTCTTCATAGCTGACAATTTACTATCCATATTACACATACTGTTTTCTCCTGCAGATTTTTCAATGCAATTGGTCTCACCAAAGATGAGATGAATGCGGAGGTCAGACTCACAGAATCACAGAACGGTTTGGGTTGAAAGGGACGTTACAGGTCATCTAGTTCCAATATTCCCTGTCATGGGCATGGACACCTGCCACTAGATCAGGTTACTCAGAGCCCCATTCTACCTGGTCTTGAACATCTCCAGGGATGGGGAGTCCACAGCCTCTCTGGGCAAACTTTTCCAGTGCCTCACCACCGTCACAGTGAAGAATTTCTTCCTAATATCTAATCTAAACCAATCCTCTTAAAGTTTAATGCCATTCCCCCTTGTCCTGTCACTACTTGCCCTTGTAAATACACTCTCTCCATCTTTCTTGTAGGCTCCCTTCAGGTACTGGAAGGCTGCAATTATGCCTCCCTGAAGCCTTCTCTTCTCCAGGCTGAAACCTGGTTCTCTCAGTCTCTCTTCACAGGAATAGCACTCTGGCCCTGGGAACAACTAAGTGTCCCACCTCTGGACTGGCTCCAACTGACTCCTTCCTGTGCTGGGCCCCCAGGGCTGGATGCAGCACTGCAGGTGGGGTCTCATCAGAGCAGAGCAGAGGGGCAGAATCCCCTCCCTGGCTCTGCTGCCCACGCTGCTTTGGATGCAGCCCAGGACACCATTGGCTTTCTGGGTTGTGAGCGCACATTACTGAGACATGCTGAGCTTCTCATCCACCAACACCTCAAAGGCTTTGGAGGTCTAGTCTCCCCCAGGGCTAATCTTGAACCTTTCTCCACCCAGCCTGTTCCTCTAAGAAGAGACTCCAGAAAAAAACATTGCAATGCACCTTAAATAGCCAAGACAGTGTTGATGCAGCAGTTGTCATATGAATTAGATGTGTTCTATTCTAGCAGATTGTACTACGTGGTAGTACAATCACTTTAAAAGAATAGGTGACTCACAGGACCTTCAGTTAAGAAAAGATATCATAATGCCAAAATGGCAGAAATTGTATATACTGAAGGGTTTACCGAGACATACGGTCAAGTCACGTGGTCTTCTTTCTCTGTAAGAGAAATACTTTCCAAAGTTCCTGCTATTCTTCTAAAGACAAGTCCCTAACTTAAAACACAAATCTTATCTTGAAAAACAAAAAGCCAAAAATTCCAATAACTTCTTATTTCCAAGTTATACCCATATAGTTTAAATACTCTAAACAATATATTTACAAAGAATAAATAGTGTACAGCTGGTCTGCCAACAATGTTAGTTTTGCTCAGCAGCAAACAGGTACCAGGTATAGGAACCACTTATGCAGGAATCTGGAAGACCTGCAGTCTAAAACCAAAGCAACATGATAAATTCTGCTTCAGAGTCACGAAGCAGACCCTGCGTGTTCGAGGACACAGGTTCTGGAATGAGCATCTTAAAATGCTTTTCCCTATGTTTTCAACTCCTGTGTGGGAAGCCCTGGCACAGTTAGCCGTTACAGATACACTGACAGACACAGTGATCTGTCATGAAAACTCAAATTATGGAAGCACCAAAATTGAAAGACTCAAGACTAGTTTGCATTGTGGAAGTTTTCAGATACGAGCATAGTCTTTCATTGCTGCCTCTTCTCTTCCTCCTATGCTTTGGACATCCAAATGGGGATTAGGGATTGTGATCAGTCAATGACAACTTGTGTCTGACTCTCCTTCCTCCTCAGGCTGCACTCTCTCAATGCTCCTAGGGAGTGTTTTTTACCCTTTACTAAATGTGTTATCACAGAGGTACCACAGCATCACTGACATGCTCAGCTTTCACCAGCAGCAGGTCTGTTTTGGGGCTGGCTGAAAACTCTGTCTGACATGGGAGTGGCCCCTGGCATCTTCTCACAGAGGCTGTCCCTGTAGTCCCCTCCCCCCAGCCAAGGAGGGGCAGGCACTGATCTCTTCTCTGTGGTGCCTAGTGACAGGACCTGAGGGAATGGCCTGAAGTTGTGTCAGGGGAGGTTTAGGTTGGATATTACAAGAAGGTTCTTCACCCAGAGGGTGGTTGGGCACTGGAACAGGCTCTCCAGGGAAGTGGTCACAGCACCAGCCTGGCAGAGTTCAAGGAGCATTTGGACAATGCTCTCAGGCACATGGTGTGACTCTTGTGAATGGTCCTGTGCAGGGCCAGGAGCTGGACTTGATTATCCTTGGGGGTCCCTTCCAACTTAGCTTATTCTACAATTGTTGGATCTGGTAAACTTCAGAGAGCAACAAATTTTAAAAGTGTATTTCCCATTTCCTTGCCACCATAATAGCACATGAAGGCTTTCATTTGAGGCGTGTCTGCAATGCCATCAGTGGTCCATGTCTTCATGGGTCACAGTCATATATACTATTTTGTTCAGTTGCTGTGCACCTGCCACCACTGATGTAAAAAATACTGTGTGAATTTTCCCAACCTAAAGAACTCCTTCCAAGAGGAACAGCCTACCCATATGGAGATGCAAGCTCTACATGTGAGATGAAGCACAGAAGGGAGAATCATTTAATCTAAATATGAACCCGCCTGCCAAGGTCAAATGATTTAACAACTTATGTCTGTGAAAGCTCTGACATCTGAGATGAGATTAAGCAGTATTTCTCAAATAGCGTTGAGATTGGCATTTCCTGTTAAAATATCCGAAGATCTTTCTGTTCATTTTGTGCAGATCATCCCAACAGTCTCTTTCTCCTCTGTGCTCTTGGATCCACCTCCTCCTGATCACTCCACTAACTTCCACCTCCTGGAAGAGGCCACAAGGCTAGTTAGAGCTCTGGAACTAAAAGACAAATGATCTAAATTCATCCCTCTGCAATTTCAAACTATCCTGCACCCAAATCCAGTACAGATTTGATACTCATATGCTCTTCCTCAGTTGTGTTTGAGACGGCTGATTTAATACTAAATTATGCTCTTGCATTAAGAAAAATTCCCAACACTGAGACGAACTTAATGAGATGAACAAAATCACTGATATAAGATGACAGACAGGATTATAAAAGAGAAAACAGTGTTACATAAAGTGGCTAGATGAAAAACATTATAGATTTATTAGGACCAGTTTACTACCATCTTAAGAATTGTCTGGAGCAGAATAGGATACCTCTAAATATGGTTATCCAAAATAGGACAAAAGGGAAACACGGAGTTTTTTACAAATTATATAGTTAATACAGCCAACAACATTCAACACAACCCTATTCATGTTCTATTTATAGACCCTGCACCCTCTAAATCATTATCTACCTTTGTCTTTTGATCACAAACTCCTTCAAGCAAATTAATTATCTTGCATTTCGGAGGCATACATCGCATGCCAGGTAGCAACATATCTAAAGCACTATAACCAGAAATAATATCACAGCATTACTTTAACCAAAACCAGCTTATTGCTCTAAAATTTAACATCGTATTAGTGGTTGAGATGAACAAAAAGAAACTACATTAAGATCTTTCCAGCTTTAAAAATAAAAAATAAAATTAAAAAAACCCCAATGAATCACAAGTATTACCCTCTTGAGTATTTCTTCCTCTTAAACATTTGTCCTCCTATAATAAGATATTGCATAATGAGAAGTCTGGTATGTTGGGTACTGAATCTCTGAAACTAAATTCATCCCCTGGAGCAGGTCACTTTGCATTCCCACATCTCAGTTTTCAAGGTTTCAACTGTCTGTTCTATTGAGCACTTGACAGGAAGACCAGTCTCCTATTAGATATCTGTAAAAAGTTCAGCACAATGGTCCAGCTGTCTCAAGTGCTTCTGAGTGCTAGCCCAATGTGTATGAATGTTATACCTAGTGGACTTGTATCTTGCAGTTCCATAGTAAATTCTGAACCCATAAAAATACATAAGCCTTTGTCCTGAAGGTCATTGTGTTCGGCTGTATGCATAAGATTAAGCACGTGCTAAAAAGTGTGCAGGAGTATTTAAGTGTAGTTCAACAGGCAGATCCACCAAACACAGCAAATTCATGGGTGTTTTTTACTCACAGCAGTGGGTTACTTCTAGTACTCTCTTCTAAGAGACTTAGCAGCTCATTTAAAAATACTCTCTTAAGAACAATGAAAGCCTTGGTTTAATGTGCTAGATCAAATGGTAATTTGGGAAATGCAATTCTGTTCATTCAGCTGCAGATGTGAGAACATACTGCAAAACAAGATTCAAAATTACTACATTTTTAAATTAATTGTTACATTTCCAGAAATAATTTCTGTGAATTGTCTCTGAAAGACTATTTCTGCTCAAATACAATTCCTGAAAAAGTATCAGAAAGTGATCGTGCATTTCTTGCCTATTGAATGGAAAATGGAATTGAATTAGCTTAACTAACATGCATCGTATTTTGTTCTTTAAAAATAAATTTGAACTTTGTAATACAGTATTTTGTGTACAATGTCTTATACCAGATCACTAAGCTACAGAACATTAATTTTAGAAGGTTACTCTGAGAGATGCCCAAAATAAAAGAGAAGACCATTGAGACCAGGCAAGACTGCCTTGTAGATCCAACTGCTGAACTCTTCTCCATGCTTCATACAGAGGCAAGATTTTCTCTCCAGAAATTAATACCTTGATTAAAGTTTCCTCCAAGCCAATTGCAAAATAAGTTGTGAAACAAGCATGTGTATCTTTGTATGTATAGGGGCACACAGGGAGAGTGGAGGAGTCTGTCTCACCTGGTTCTTACCACACAAAATTAAGGGTTTAATTTCTGTGGGTTTTTTTCTGTCTCTAAAATAGAAAAAAGGTATATTCTGATGACAGATCTTAAAATGGGTGATAACATAACTGTACTGATTTATCCACTAGAGGTACCTTTCTCTTCTTAGCTGCAAAAGGAAACTACAGAATTATGAAAGGCTTGGCACCTACATTTAGATAGAAAGATTTAAAATTGTTCCCACAATCTCACTTTAGGAAAAAATACTTCTGTATTTTTAATTCCCTTTCCATCCCTAGATTCAATGTGATTTGGAGCTAGCCTTCTCTGAGGCCCATCTCATTTGACTGACACAGATCCCTTGCAGCCAGGGGCTGCAGGTATTTCTCACACAGAGATCATGTATCTCTATTTTCCTAAAAAGTGCTGACAACTCTCATTTCTTGAAAAGGACACAAAGTAGCTTGACCGTTTATAAATTTCTGTGAGGCAAACTGCTTTAATCTTTAGATAATTTCCATCTGAAAATCTGGGCACCACTGAAGTATTTTACTTTCATTAATATATAATTCCACATAATTTTAGAACAAGAAAAAAATTTCCACTGGGTTTATTTACAAAATTTCTTTTTCCTCTGTGCCTTGGCTAATTTCTTTGATAGAACACCCCTCATGAATTTCACATTTGCTGAAGGCTACCAAATCTTTTCTCATTTTTAAAAGCACTTTACAGCTCTGTCTACAATAAATCATCCAGTCTTTGTGCCTTTGTCCTCCAGTCCTGTGCACTCCATGGATCTGATATTTATAGCTGTCTGGCAATGCACATACACGTGCGTATCCCTAACTTTGCCAAAACTTTCTTTTTGAAAGCTCTCCCATAGAGAATCCACATGCAGGATTTACCTTTCATAGTCACATGAATGAGAATCCACATCGGTACAGAAGTTCTTTTTTGGCTGCTTTTAAAAGCTGATAAAAATATCAGTAACGTGAGATTTCCAGGCTTTTCAGAACCAGAGAAGTTTTTAAAAAGTTAAACATAGTAGGAAGTTCCTATGACACTGGCAGGTTTTCTCAAGGACAAAATGTCTAGAGCCATCTTTGAAATTTTTTTTCCTGCTTCAGGATAAAAGCTTAGAGACGCGTAACAGATTGCATGGAAATTAGACTGGACTACAGTAAAAAACCGGTTTATGGAATCAATCGTAAAATTCCCAGTTGCTTAATTGAGGTGAACAATTCAATTCTGATACTTCTGGTGGTTAGATATCTTCTTGCAAAATCCTATCACCTTTTCAGTTTGCCAGCTGAGGGAAAACTCATCCTCATTAAATGAATACCTAGAGAAATCATGTTTGATAACTTATCAAGATTGTCTGTGTGATTAAACATTTTTTGCTTTTCTGATTAAACATTTTCTCTCTTTCTTGGATTGATTCATTTTCTTCTCAGACAGATTACTTTCAGTTCAAATCTGAACTTCATCCAAACATTTCTTTGTAGAGAAAACAAATTACTTTGCAGCTTGTTTTCCCCCCCAAAATCTAAGGTTTTATAAAACCTGCCCCCATATCCTATTTTAATGAAACAGAGCAAAGAAAAATATGAATTTTGTTTTAAGAAGTAATCTTTTGATGGCCCACTTTTTTACAATGCTAGCCTCCTTTTTTTAAAATTTATCTTTAAAAGGGAAAAAATAGGCATATTTAAAAATAAGTTTTCCTTTCCAGAAGAAAAAGAGCTGAAAAAAAGCAGTTTAATCAATTTTAAATAGCAGGGTATCTTATGAAGTGCGCAGTTGATTACATAAAAATAGCTTTTTATACATAGCTGTGTAACTTCACGGTTTTTTTACACATAAGAAGAACTATTTGTAGTTTACAGAAAAAAATAGCAACAATTTTTTCTTCATTTTGGAGAAGTAGGCGGTAACTTTGCAGTACTCCTGCCAGCAAAACTGTCATTGACAAGAATTAATGGAATTTCATTTGAGATGTGAGAGGCGAAGCCATGCAATATGGTTCTTGACCTAAATTGTTTTAATGAACGCCTTACCATAATTTATACCTCAAATACTGTTTTCAGTTTGGGGCCTCACTACAAAAAAGACATTGAGGGGCTGGAGCATGTCCAGAGAAGAGCAATGGAGCTGGGGAAGGGTCTGGAGCACAAGTCCTGTGAGGAGCAGCTGAGGGAGCTGGGGGTGTTTAGCCTGGAGAAAAGGAGGCTCAGGGGTGACCTTATCGCTCTCTGTAACTGCCTGAAAGGAGGGTGTAGCCAGGTGGGGGTCGGTCTCTTCTCCCAGGAAACAAGTGCCAGGACAAGAGGAAATG
Organism: Aleadryas rufinucha; assembly: GCA_013397815.1. Taxonomy (NCBI): domain Eukaryota; kingdom Metazoa; phylum Chordata; class Aves; order Passeriformes; genus Aleadryas; species Aleadryas rufinucha. Next base: position 85,222 of record VZTH01015485.1, on the reverse strand, counting down.
GCAAGTTGTGCCAGGGGAGGTTTACATCGGAGATTAGAAAAATTTCTTCACTAAAAAGGTGGTGCCCAGAAGTGCCATGGAAGTGCTTTAATTGCTATCCCCGGAAGTGTTTAGAAAACACGCAGATGTGGCTCTTTTGGGACATGGTTTAGTGGTGGACATTGCATGTTATGTCTAGATTCAATGATCTTAGAGGTCTTTTTCCAACCTTTATGATTCTCTAATTGTATTAAATCTGGGGGGGGGGGGGGGGGCGGAGGGGGATTTCCAATGTTATTATAAAGACCCATCATCTTCTAACAAGAGCACATGCCAGAGCATCCTAAATCATACCCTGGATTTTCTCTTGAAAGCACATTTTCCTAATACACTGGTTTATCATATCTCTTCCGAGAAGACTGGACTTGTGGTTTTAGAGGTCTTTTCCAGCTTAATGATTCTGTGATTCTCTAACTCACATTTCGAACCAATGTTGCTTCTTTATGTCAAATGTTGTATTCTAATTTTACTGAACTGAAGAAAACCCATGAACACCACTGTAATTTGTGGAAGCTCAAGTAAAGCATTTTTTAAAGTACTGGGGAAGCTTGGTACAACACTTCCATGTGACTTTAAAAGGGGACTAGACATTCAACTGCTCCCTCTGGCTTAGGAAATAGCTCCCCAGATCACTGAAAAATCTGGCAAAGGAAGAAATAGAAGGCAGGTAATCATGAAAGATGTAACTAACTTGGTCCAACATCAAGATTCATTCCAGCGTGGTTTTCATTCAAACTTGATGAAAGATGTTATTTTTTGTCTGGTGAGTAGTTTTATATTTAGAATTAAAGTCTGTCCTTAGGGGAGTGATGTCATTTGATTCATCACTAGAACTCTATTGTTCTTTTGCTGGTGAGTCTGTTTCTCAAATTCTTATTCTTCCACCTTAAATCTTCCAGCAAATACAGGTTGTCCCCTGAAGTGCAATGATCTCTGTCCAGTCCAGGCTTTTGAATGTGTTGGCCGAGGTGGGGCTCGGATTCTACTTTCTTTCCTCAGTAACTGATTTCACATCATCAAGAGTTCCCTCACTAGTAACTTAAATCATTGTTTACTTTGATTCATGCTATTGTGCAAGGATATAATCTTAAATAATTTCTCCTGCTTTGCTGTTTACTATTCCGAATGAGTGAAGCCATGGATTCCTCAATAAGATTAACAGACATTCATCACATAATGTTGATTAAATAACATTAAATAAAACTCTGCTTCCTTGGCCACTCTTAGATCTGAGTATCTTTTAAAGATCCAGAAAACATGGTTTCTAATTTCTGAAAACAATTTTAATGTTAAGAGGATATGTGTAATGAAAATCTTACCTAGTTTTTTTTTCCCCCCCAATTTCCCATGGGTTAATAACCACTTTTAACTAATTACACATACTTTAACTTGAAAAAAAGCATTTTCATAATTTCTTTAATCCTCATAACTGGAATTTACATATGAAAAGTTTCTGAATACTTTTGAAAAAATCTGTTTGTCTTGCCATTAATTCCTTCCTCTTGATGGTAGGAAGCACAACTTGAAACTAGTGTTACTGTCGGATAAACGGAACGTGCTATCACATCATGAGATTATATACAACTTGATCAGAGAGACAAAACTCTTCAGAGGATCTAGAAACACAATTCTGCTGCTGCCTTCTGCAGCCTGTGACTAGGTATTGGCAGGACAGCAGTTGTTGACAAAGTGCACCAGGCTCTTCTGAAGCTATTCCCCAGTCAAGGAGTATCTTCTGCACTGTCATTTCAGGGATCAAGATATACAAAGTGCCAACTGTTCAATTAGTCTACCCACATTTGAGGACCTTTTATTTGCAGTGGATAAGAGATTTCCATGCTCCCGTGAGTTTTATTCTGTGATAGTGCAAGTGTGTTCTGAAGAGTAAATAAATTTTAAAAATAATGAGAAATTTACTTTGCCATGTACATCTAAAATGTACTTCACAATTATTTGGATTGTTTCTTCTTCCACATGACGATTGGTAATGATGGCTTTTTCAGAACTTAGGTGCTTCCAACAGCCCAGAATTACCTCATAAACTGTACCATCTTACTGTTTTTGCTGCTTTTCCTAGCCTTGATCTAATGAACTGGCTTAATGGTACCTGGAAGGATAGAGAAGTGAAAGCCAAGGAGTTGGTAAATTTTGACTCAAAAGTCCCATCTAAATTTCCAATAGACATGCCAATTAGCTCTTCTGAGTTTTCCAAAAACCAGTTTTCTGAAAACTAAAATTCTAACACTTAAGTTCTTCATATAGTTGGAGTAAAGAATAAAATATTTTCAAAGAATCAGTAAGATGAATGTAGATACCCTTATTATCCATCACTGACCTGTTCAGCACGGATTCTCTGAGATTTATTACATCATTCTGTACTTCATACTGCAGCCCTCCCACATAAATCCTAGGCATTATTACTCTTAACTTCACAAAACCAAATCCATACCAAGAGATTTTCTCTCCAGAAATTTGGCTCTTACCCTGCTTAGGTGAATATATACATCTGGGAATCATGGTTATTTCAGACATCTCATGCTGAACACTCAAACAGATTGTGTTTTCTGTACTTGGTCCTTTATGTTGCCTTGTTGCTTTAACTGTCTCACTGTGCTGAGGTTTTTCCAGCATCTTGTAGCTTGCCTGTTTTCCCCAGATAATGCAGTGATCATAGGTGAGGACTTTTTCCAGATGTAGACTCTGCCTACTATGGACATGTCTTATCAAAATGACATTAGGGAATTACTGTCTGTGGAGGGCCAGAAGTCCAAAATTTAAGAAACCCCAAGCTGGCCCCCTACCCTCTGCACATTTTTTTCCCCAGTGTGCCTTGAAGTTTCTTCTCCATTCATTTTATGAGGGCTTCTTCTTAGCCTCCCATGATTATGCCAGTGGAAATCAGACACAGTACAAATGGGTGATTTTAAAATCAAATGCCTGGCATGGATCATTAGAAATGCATGTTCAACTGTCTTCCATTTTTGCCACCAAGCTGTTTTTTCTTTCTCTAAAAAAAGTAATCTTCCAACTTCTTTCACATTTAAAAGGCATTTTGCAATAGCTATAGGTCTCACATAATAACTAAAGTAATGAGAAGAAGGAATTATTTTTTTAAAAATAAAATATAGATGAACCATTTGACTGAGGGTATTTACAGTGAAAGCCATTCACCTTCTAAATAGAAGACCAGCCTCATCAGACCCGAGTGCAAAATATATTCTGGCCATGCCCTGTGTTTAAAGACTTCGAGCTCCAACTGCTTGATATGAAAGGCAGTTTTCAGTGACAAATGCCATGAATGGGGCACGCTTTCTAAATAACTCTTTTCATCTAAAACAAGACTTAAGAAAAGAAGTTTAATACATGCCTAAACATATCCGTCTATATATCAGAAGAATATGTATGCATGTCCTCTGTTTCTGTGGATCACAAATTCTTCTATTCTGTACAGCTGCTTGTTTTAAAGACACAAATCTCTACTATCAGAAGATAGATGTTAGCTTAGATGTCTCTAAAAGAAGTATGCAGATAAGCCTAATAAAGTACATCACTTTGTGTCTAACATATTTGTCTTACTTACTTCTCCATGTTTAGTTTAACAAGGAGAGTTTACTGCATTTCAATTCTGGGGTAGGAGAAATGAATGTGCTATTGTCTGAGGACCTAGCAGTTGATGAGAGGAGAATGTTTATGCTGTCTCATAAAGCATCGTTACCAGATACAGAACAATGTTTCACATGCAATAATTAACTTCTACATTAAACAATTAACTTCTGTTATGAATGAGCACCTCTTTTGTAACTCTGTACTTGTAAAACATTAAACAAAATGGTGTCTTTATCCAAAACCGAAGCTCTTAAGGGCTTCCAAAATAAAGACTCTGGAACAAGAGGCAAAGGCTTTGAATGCCTGGCATGACCTATCTCCCCTTGACTCAAGTAGCCATTCTGAAACACAACACTGCCTTTCATAGGCAGAAATTGCTTAGCATACCTTGTATTCTCCTCTAAGAGCAAAACTGCTAACTTGCATCAAAATGAATTGATGTTACTAAATTTAATCATTACACTCTTGACTACTGTAATGCCGGAATCCTTCTTGCAGCCACACAAAAATGGCAGTACAACCTACTGACTTAAAATCATAAACCCAAAGACATCAAACTGCTTCTCAAAAACTATCTCCCCACTGTTCTCCTTAGGCACGCTGTGATGCAGATATTTCAGTTCCTAGCCGGCTTTTGGCACAACAATCAAAAATGCTCTTTCCATCTCTCTTCCTATGACATTGTCAGGTTGTGAGGTTATAAATGAGAACAATAGTCTGTAAAGCACAACAAAAAGATGGCAAAATGTATTCAGAACCATTTAAGTGAGAGGGCATTGCTGGTCCAAGCCTAAAGCAGCTGTCAATATTCAGTTTTACGCACCCCTTCACATCTTTCTACATGCAATGAGTTTTCTTCATTGCACAAAAATACACCTTCTGAAGGCAGAGATCATGACTTTCGTAGTTGGAAAATGCTTAACAAAAAAGAAAGCAGTGATAAAAATTTGTCTTCGGTTATCTTCATTCCTTCCTGAGTTTACAGCTAAGTCTGTCTTCTCTATGCTGGGTTTTCAGGAACCATCTTAAGTATTTCCACAATTTCACTAATTTAAAACAGGAGCACAAGCCCTCTCATTTTGTTCTCTCATATCTTTGGCAGGAATGGGGCTTCATCCATAAGGCATTTTGAAATGGACTATCTATAACTGGAATTTCTACAAAGCTGGCAAATGTGCTGGTGATAGTTTTAGAGAAGAAGACAGATAAGAAGGGAGCTGAGATTGTTTGGCTGGCGGCCTGTTATCTCTGTGAATGGACCAAACGCAGGTGCACTGTGGGGTCTGGGGGAAAAGGAGGCAGATTGTCAAACAGACTTTGCCATTACAATTTTTTTATCATGCTTATCACAAGAGATTTAAAATAGCTGTCACCTTATGTAAACTTCTTTTGCTGTTCCAACAGCAGTCTTCTCAATTGAAACCTATGTTTTTTCTATTTATTTTTGGACTTTAAGCTGACCAAAGCAGAGTCCATCACTTCACTGAACTGTTTAGTCAACAAAATGAGCAATATACTCCGTGTTCTTTTGTACATCAAAACAGACCACTGAAATTTAATAAAACATTTAACAGCTTGATATGCAAGAACATGTCTTTGTTGATATATTGAAATTAATTTACTGTAAAGACTGGTATAAGAATAACAAAATATTGTATATATCACCTTAGGCATTATGTAAGGCAGGTAGCTTTTATGCTGGCATTTGCAGTAATAAGCAAATTTAGTTCAGCACAGTTCACAGCTGTGACCACTGGAGTAAAGCTCAGGGTCTAGGGGCTGCTAGCTCTGACACTCCACTAAAAAGGCAGCTGTACTTTACTACTGGTCCACTGGGCCTGATGCTAATAATTTTTAAATGGCCTGTTGGTTATAGCAGTAGCCTCGAGCTACCTCTTATTTCAAATCCTATTAACATCTGTGTATGTTTAAACTACTTTATTGTCTTAATTAGCATGTATTAATTCATAATTCCCAGTCAATCTGTTGCTATATGCAGGAGAAAAAAATATTAACGGTGGCCGAAGAGTTGGTGGATGAAATGTGACTGTGGTAATGTGGAACCAAACCAATCACACAAAACAGTGAGCGCAGAAATGCTTCTGTACACGCTGCTTTTCTCCACAGTGCTCTGCAGGATCAAACTACTGCCTTAGGATAATGGATTGGTACTGCCTACAGGCATATTGGAGAAAAAGAAACTAATATAAGTAGAGTATTTAAGAAAACCAGGTTCAATCTTATTTTTTTTTAGTTATAAAATTAGATTTAAAAAAATGAAAAGTTTTCCACAGTTTTATTGGTTCCAGCAAGATGTACTCAAAACACATCTAATAAAGCAAGTTTTTCCATTCACTCTGAGACTTATCTTGCTTACTGTTCCTCTTCAGGCAAAATTTCATTAACAGAAATGGAAATTTTCCCTGAAAAAGGATTGCAACACATTTCTTAATGCATATATGCTAACATATATAAGTACCTCTGTCATTAAAAACTATTAATTTCTAGTAGCTCAAAGCTACCATAGCATGTATTTTTTTTAAGAAGTTGCATTATATTTGTCTTGAAAATGTTTTATGATCTTTACATTTCTAACACACAGAAGACTCAATTAGTAGTTAGGTACCACAATGACTTTATTACACAGATATGCAATTACTGGCCAAAATCAACTTATTCCACTCTAGAAAATGCTGATCATGCTGATTATGATTTTTCAATCAACCAAAGATTTAAAAGAAATGCTGACATATATCTAAACTCAATCAGTCAGGAAAAATGTACAGAGCAAAACTTTTTTTTCTCCGACACAGTTATGCAAAATCTAACTAACTATTCTTTGCCTGATTATTTTTTTTTTGCTTATGGGTAAACAAAGGAACAAAGATGCTACTCAGGCTTCAGAAGAAAAATACAGAATATTTTTCAGTGTGATTTGAAGTAAAAGGGTTGTAAATAACACAATACACAGAAGCACAGAAAACTTGTCCTTTTAAAACTTTATTTTCTCTACAGTCTCTTTCTTAGCCTATTTTTGTAGCATTTCCACAATAGTTATGCTTCTATACCTACTCACAAAAGAAAGAGATGCATTAGTTACTCTTTTGCTTAAGATAAAACATAATCTAGGAAGGGTCATTTAACTTCCTTCCAGGTTCAGCTGTGTTTAAGGTGTGTCTTGTTGAAATCACACTGAGGTGATTTAAAAAAAACCCAAAACAACAGTCCTTGTGTTTTCTTGGTTTTCAATGCCTGGATCATCTACTTCATATCCACACTTGCTGGGAAATTCTTTCTCTAAGCACAGGTATGATATGATCAAGAGATAGTTTAACCAAAACAGCTGCCTAATTTTCTTCTCTCCTTTATTCTAGACTGAAGAAGAGGAATGGCCTGCCAGCTGGTGGCCTGTGAGAATAGAGAGGACTATATTGGAGACTGAAAGGAACCTCCTCCAGCATCATGTTCCTTGTCATAATGTTCTGATCTCAGAGCTGACAAACTCAGCACAATCCCACAGGATTTCCTTACCATGGTACTTTTTATCCTTGAGTTTAAGTGAGATCAAAATTCAGAAAAGCAAACAGAGATTTCAAGTAAGCTGTCTGGAGGGAAGGAATGGGATCACAGGATAGTTCAGACTGGGAGTGACCTCAGGAGGTCTCTGGTCCAATCTCCTGCTCACAGGAGGTCAGCTCTGAGGTCAGACCATGTTCTCAGGGCTTCACCTGGTCAAGGTTGAAAATCTCTAAGGACAGAAACTGCACAATGTATCTGCTCGTTCTGTTCCACTGCTTGTCTTCATAGGGGCATTTAAAAAAAAAAAAGATTTTTCAGGCTGAACCTCTCTTGATTCACTTTACTTTCACTATCTCTCGTCTTCTCACCCTGCCTCACTTCACTGAGTCCAGGTCCATCTCCTAGATGATCTCCCATAGGCACTGGGGGCCGCTGTCAGGTCCTTCCCAAAGACATCTCTGCTTCAGGCTGAACAAGACCAGCGCCCCCAGCCTTTTCCCACATGGCTGGTGCTCAAGGTGAGTAATACCTATCTCTGATCTACTATCTCTGCCCCTTTTTATACAGCTCAGGATACTGATTAACCAATGTTAACAGGCCCTCTTATACATTTTACCTGAAAGATGTCCCAATTTTCATTGCCCATTGCAAGCAGTAAGTAACTACTGTGACCAAAGTCAGCACAGCTACTAGAAGAAAAAACACCCCAAAACCTTAACAACCAAGGCTTATCAATAGTAATGCCAATGAACACAAATGTGCATATATGTCTGAAAATATGGATCTTAAGCATAGATCATATTTGCACTTGATAATCATACTGTTCTATCTCAATAAAAATTTGGACCACAAGTAAGGCAACTGTAGAAACATAAAGTTACACCCACTTATGCATGGACGAGCCCATGACAAAATGTTATGAACACATCGAGGAACATGTTTTATTCCAAATCACTTACTAAACCCAGAAATCCAGACTGATCATTTATTGTGGATTTGGTGCACTATGAGGTGTCACAAAAACATAGCTCCAATTGATTAAATAATTGCATTGCCATAAAGGCTGAGGGAAAATATCCCACTTCTGTGTGGAGTCACCTTGCCTCAAAGTCAGTGAAAACTGCTTCTGCACACACAAAGGCAAAATCTAGCCTGAAGTCATCCCACAGCATCAGAAAATAAAACAACATATATCAATGAGTATTTTAAACAACACAATTTGATTATTTGACACTGTACACAGCCTAAGGCATAGGTCTAGACATGTCAGAAGAGGGCAAAGGCCTTGCTCTTTAGAGGTTATATTTCATCCTGTCGTACTATTCCCTATTTACTGTCATATCTTCACATTACCTCAGGAAGTAAGTGGCAGACAGAGCTGTAACAGAACACTTGTGTAAGTCAGTTCCTACATGGGCAAAGCAGATTCACTTTATTATCAAAATCAGGAGGCTATGTAGACAGAGCACACACTTTGTAAGTGATCTATACCTTGAACTTAGTGGAAAAATTGTGAAAAAAATAGATACAGGTCTTTGAAATGTACTTCAATTTAGCATTTAAGCAGTATCACACAGGTGTACATACATTTAAGAGAATCTGTTGGCTCTTTCCATTTTTTCCCTCATTATTCCCAACAACTGGATGGATAGAGAACACAATTTGTGCTCCTCATCCCTTGACCAGTCATTCCAAGGCTCTAAAGTCTCTTGATTGCCCTTGGACCTCTTGGTGCAACTTCAACACTGCCTACCTGATAAATCAGTAATGGGTAAGAATCTGAGGGCCGTATCCAGGGTAGGAGGCTTTCTCTTCCTATCTTTAACCTGGGCTCCAGGGAGGCAGCAGGCTTCCCTAAGAAGTGGGTCCAGTCTGCATATTAGGCCTTGTGTTCCCTTCAGGAGGCAGTCTCCTATGGCAATGACACATCTTTTTTTCTTTATGGAAGTGGCTTTGATGCAGGGTGTAGGATGAGTTAACCCTGGTGACACCTCCAAGGTAGATGAACCATCATCCTCGTTGTTGTTCCATCCCACTAGCACAGCCTCACTCCTTTTATGCAGGGCACCGGGGAAGGTGAGGCAGTCACAGCACTGAGTGCTTCACCACAAAGCGTATGAGGGATGGGGATGCTTCTCCTTAGAGATAAAGCAACGACCTGATGGTTACTGAGGGAAACACTGGTGCTTCAGCCTCCTCCTGATGCTTACATTGTGCCTGACACTGAGCACTGTGACATTTCAGCGCTGAGCAGTGTTTTGGTTTACACTCATCTGGCCGGGTGAAGCGAGGTTATTGCCTTGCTTCACCTAAAAGCTCCTCTGCAACAAACTAGGAAAGTACAAGTTGTTTTCTGCACTTGCCTTGCAGCAAAGAAATAGTGAATAATTTGTCAAAAACACGTAACTTTGCTTTTAGTGTAACTCCCATCTTCTGCAAAATGCTGAGCAATCAGGAAATCAAGCAGCTAGTGAGATATGCCTTAAGCAGTCTCTGATAGAGGGCTCTTATCCAAAATGCTGCCAATTTTTCTCCTTGCTGTACTGCATCAGAGAAGCAATGACAAAGTATCTTCTTTTGCAAGGCTACTGTCTTTAAATTACATCTACTACATTATGCACATTTTTTAGATATATAATAGCGACAAAACAGAGAATGATACAGTATACAAATAATGAAGTAAAAAGGTAGTTACACGTGTATATGCACATACTCAAATTATTTTTTGCTATAATTATTTTTGTTTTGTGTATTTAACGCATGAGAAAAATTATTAGAAAATTATTAGAAATTGTGACATTTGTCTGGGTTGGATTTCACAAACAACATGAAGTATTTTTAATTGCATAGATGATTACTTCCTGACCTTTCTCTAATTTTCATCCGTTCATCTCTCAAGATCCCACATGTCAAAAACCGAGGACTACCAAATAATGTCAAAACAATAAAAAAATCCAATGAGAACTAATGGTTCTAATTTCAGTAAAAGAGCCCCAAGGTTAATATCACAGTGTAGAGCGAGATAAAAAAACTTCTCTTTTTCTGAAATCTAAATAGGAATACTATTAGGAAAATACAATTTCTATAAATGTAGAGGTCTCTGACATCTACTCACAACTACCTGAAGACTCCCATCTTTCATCAGCAAAATCTAAATAAATAATTATATTTCAAATAATTTTTTTTTTTTTTTAAACTGACTCAGAAAATTTTATTTTGGAACTGTCCATCCTTAGCCATTTCCCTTTTCAGAAAATTTTGCAGTCTCACTTGAAATAGAGGTCTCTGGTCAGACCACAATTACCATGATGGAACAAAACATTTCCCCTGGCCTCCTGAACAGGATGATTACAAGAGCTGCTGCCAGGGCAGAGGGAAGAAAGAGCACTGGAGGAACAGTCTTTGATTTTCCATCTTAATTTATTCAAAAGATAGGTAAGTATATGCCATATAATACAACTAATTGATCTTCATTGTTCCTAGAAATATCTAAAAGCAAAGCAGAAAGAGGATTTTTTAACACTTGGCTTGGTCATAACTGACACTAGTGCTACTCAAAAAACCTGTCATGAAATGAGCAGTCTAACTTTGAGAGCTATGCAACTGGAAATACACCTCCTAACATTCAAGGATCATAAATAATACATACACCTTCATCACTGCCACGAGTTGAAACAAGCGCATCAAAACAGATAGTAGTTTTAAAAGGACGACAACAGCAAGTCATAATTTTGTAAGACAAAAATAGTTAACTTGGATTTCACAAAATACCAGTTGTTCTGCAATTAAGCTTCTGTGACTCAGATTTGGAAAAATAAGAGTCCTGATTTGTTAACCGATTTGTTAAACAGAGTCCTGCAGTGATTATATTTTTGTATTTCAGAAGATAACATTTCTCTAAGCTAAAACCATGTGTACATAGCTCAGTGCTCAGCTAACAAGCTGTCCAGAGATGGATTTGACAAAGATATTTTAGCATCCTTTTTATTGTTAAGCTTTTCTCAGACCAGGAATGTTGAACCAGCTCCCCCAAAAAACTCAGCTTCAGAGTCTTAATATTCCCATGTTCAATCTCAGTTATCCTATTGACAGAAGACTCCAATAATTAAGTCATCTGTAGCTGTGGAAGAGGAAAAGTTTGAAATCATCATGATATAGGATAATATAGATAATATAGGATAGCTAACATAGTAAGAAAAACATAATTTTCAATCAAGAGTACGCTGACAGAGTCTAGGAAGTATGTTAAGCCATTTATAATGATGGCTAAAGTTTAAGGTGAGGAAATGTTAGTATATCATATATAGTAATGTACAAAATACATGTAATAAATGTTATATATATATATATATGGAAAAAACTCTAAGATATCAATATACACCTAACAGAAGTGTAAAATGTAAAGTAGGCTAAGGTAAAAGGTAGTATGGTGTTGCCAGCGTACAACCAAATGTCTGAGGCTTATGGAAACAATTTTGTCTCTGGAAAGCAATAAAAGAAGTCCAAGAAGAAAAGCACATTTACTCCTGAAAGCAGTGGACAAGTACAGTAGGAAGCAGGCAGGAATTGGTAATGCTGTGCAAAAGGGTAAAAGAGGCAGTCTTTGGGCAAGGATTTGGGCATTAACCAGGTTCATGCCCAAAGCACATGGGAAGAGGAAGAAGTGAATGGGCCCAGTGCCACGGACTGGCCCTCTGATACTTTTACATCAACTATGGGAAAGCTCTAGCAAGCCACCAAAAGGCAGAGTAATTCTGGTAAATATAGAGCAGTAAACCCTAATTAACAGTTGATTGTGGGAGGGGAAAAAAACAGAGGGAACAACCAACAGAGCGGGGGAGATAAACTTATGCAAGAAGAAGAATAATCTTAGAAATTAAATAAAATAATTTGAAACATATAAAATCTCTCTATATAAAACAAGATAGTAAGCTTTCATACACACACCCACGCCAGAAAAACCTTTAGCCCAAAAGTACTAGAAAACAGAATGGAGAAAATGTACTTGGGGTTGGGAAGAACTTTCCTTCTGATGTTTTCACTAAATTGTGTCTCTTTGTAAGGGTGTCAGCACCCAGGCACTGGCCAGGAGGGCTGCAGGGACCACAGTGAGGGAGGCCAGGGCTGCCTCCGACAGCCCCCACCACAGGGCACAGCTGAGCCCTGCAGCCAAGGTGAAGGACTTGGGAGGGAAGGACTGCAGTTGAGCCTGGGAAAAGCTGCTTAATTAATTTCCCCAAAATCATGTCTGTATTGTTCATGACAGTAATTGGTAAGGTGGCCCTTAGCCAAGGTCAGCCAACCACACTCTTTATGAGATTATTTTTTATTCTTTAAAAAAAAAAACCCCAAACAATACAAACATACAAAAGTGAAAAACAAAGGAGAGAAAGAAAATGAAAAAAAAAAAAAAATTATATTTGCTTCCTCAAAGCAATCAGAAGAAACATTTCTCTAAAGGACAGAAAAGTAATAGCTGTGAGTTTGCACACATCTAAATTAAGAGAAGTATAGAAAAGATACTCTGGCTTGCACAAATTGCACACTCAAGCAGGACAGAATGAATGCAATGCATGACTTAAGACAAGTAGGAAGAATCAACCCAGCCATTCCAACGTGTAGATGAAGTGCCCCATAAGCAGAGGCAGAACCTCTGCTGCCTCAGACACACTGAACTGCAAGCCGAATACTCAGAAAGTTTCATGAGGTGGGGGAAAACCAACACTAACAGGACATCAGAGAATCATTAAGGTTGGAAAAGACCTCCAAGATCATCAAGTTCAACCTTCCAAAATACACTGGAAGATCCAATCTATGCACTGTAGAAAACTGATTTCTCAGGGCAGCTAAACTGAGCTATTGCAGCAGAAGTAGAATTCATGAAGACAAAAAAATCTTAAGATTTGAAAGAAAAAAGGTACACCTTTAAGTCATTTATACAAGAAACACAGTTCTCACAGGAAATCCAGCTAATCCCCAATGTACACAATTTTCTGCATTAGTAAAGCTTAAAGTATGAGCAATTAATGCTCTACCACTCTCAAGAAGGCTAAATACAGCCTATAGTTGAATACTGCCTTCTTACACCAGCAGAAATTTCCATCATCCCATCTAAGCAATGAACTACTGTTAACTCAGCCAATATTTAAAAGTAAGAGCCTTTGCTATCAACCAATCTACCAGAACACCCTGGACATACAGATTTTTAGTTCAGCAGACATCATACCAAAATCTTGTCTAGGCACCCCCGTGATATAAACTGCAGTAGTTTATTTGCCCTTTCTAAATTGATTTATTAGAACTTTGATGAACCTTTTACAGATTTTTGAAAGTTAAATTTTTTGGTGCTTTTTTGTTTATTTGTTTGTTTTTAATTGTAACAACAAGTCAGCCTGATGAGACCTGAGAAAGGCAAGCAGATATATTTGTAAATTAAGAGAAAGAATGGGCTACAAAACATGAAGTTCTTTCTTGTTTCCAAACCTGCATTTAAAATTACATGCGCTAGAGTCATAGCTTCTGGTACCAGACTTCTGACTGATCCAAAGCACTGTTGCTTAATGATCTCAGCTCATTAAGCAACAGTGAACCTGTACCTAAATAACCCAGTGCAGAATCCTGCAAATCCTGACTGTGACTGTAAATCCTTTTTATGTGAGAAACTGCACAACTGAAACAGCTTCCACTTGCTCTTGCTCATTGGTACAAATTTGGTACATTATAAAAATAATTGTTTGACCTACAATAATTTTCCTAGATGGTCCATTCTCGGCTAGCACTCCTGCATAAACCATAACTTCAGGTTCATCTGCCTTAAAGTTATGTGGGTTTTTTTTTGTTTTGTTTTTTTTTTTGTTTTGTTTTTTTTTTTAATCTTAGAAAGTCTTAAACATAAACCATATTTAAATTAATCTGTAGCAGAGGACTTCAATGTTTTGGGGTTTTTTGTCATTATTTTGCCACCAATTCCATGCAGGTACACTTACTTTTTGCATTGGTTTATTTAAAATCTTCTTTTGGGTATCACTACACAGCTGGTTCATGTCAATAAGGCAGCAGAAGTCACCACATCCCACTGCCTGAGGTAAACCCCCTGATAAACCTGGCTTCCTTCCATGTGAGACTGAAGCAATGCTTTTATGGGATCTGCTGCAGGCTGGTTATTGAAAAGAGAAGATTCTTAGTGCTTTGCATGCATAGCCCTTTATAAATAACATATAAAGGTCAAATAAGTTATTTATTGGATCTTTCTGCCCATTTTATGTATGCTACCTTGCTTCAGTATTGAAGGTCTGATTTTCAATTGTTGTAAATTCAAACTGATTGACAGGTTAATTTACCATGAGCTGAGAAACTGGAAAACAGTGAGAACAGTCATATTTTTTGGGTTCAGTCAAATGCAGTTGTCTACCCATCCCATATTCACTGATTTCTCTTGAAGCTGTCTTTTTTACTCTTTTTTTTTTTTTTCAATTTTGCATGTTCAAAAACAGTTAGGTAATAGTCTTGCATAGGTGACTCACAGCAAAGCTGCTTCTTCAGTAATGGCCTGTCTCTATTCAGTTCTATAAATCAACCTCACTCATCATTTCAGTGTATCTGTTCAAACTCACCATGGCAAAACAGAGCTCTTCTGTTTCCTCCAGGAACTGCTTCACCACGCAGTTCTGATACAGCTTTGACCCCTTTTCCTCATCTACCTCCCTCCCACAAGTCATGTCTAATACTTTTTTTCACACATTGCATATAAGACATCTTCTTTGCTTTGTTCTCCTATTGCACCTTCACCAGCACAACTCACAGCAATGCCTGCACACTGGCCTGACAGAAATAACACTCCTTACTTTCTGGTCTGTGTAAGAGCCATCTCTGACAGGGTCTCCCTTGCTGCCTCTCATCATAGCATCACCTCTGATCTCTCACCAGTGTTACTTCAGAGATCTCCAGCCGTAGCAAATTGAAAGCAAATAGTCACGAAGGCATTATTCACACCTCATTTGTTACATTTCTCACAGTTATGCCCTCACTTTCCTCCATGGTTCAACTCCAATGGGATCACCCACTCTGAAATGTTTGGAAAAGCTCCCCACTCCCTGCCAGGTGTCTCCTTGAGTCACTCTTCTTCTCTATGGCAACTCTCAGATACACATTGTAGGGGCCATAGGACAAAGCCTACATTCACCTAGCCAGAACTGTTGGAGGAAAAAGGCTAGAAGCCGCTCAAAATCCAGCTGCTACTACATGCTGCGTAATCACACTCCATGAGAATGAAAGTAAGAGACAGCCCATCCCCGAATGGGGCTAGGAGGCAATGGCGCAGGGAAGCAAATGCAAAGCTCTCAAGCATTTAATACACAAAGAATGACATGGGAGCATTGCCCAGCCCACCCCAGCCTGGAGGCCCCACAGTGCCTCTCTGGCCTCGGCAGCATCCTCCAGCTCCCATGGCTGCACGGTTTATTTCTCCAGTGATGCCTGTGATGGGCAGCCTCACGGTGGTTCTGCACACAGCCGTGGCAGGGGGCTGCGTGTTGCCTACTCAAGAGCCACAGGCTGGTCACTCCTGACTTAGATGGATCAGTGTAGACAGCAACAGCTTAAATACCACCAATGTGTTAAATTTAGACTCAGACAGGAGCAAACCTGTAAATAATGAGACATTTGCCTACCATCAATCTGACTCTCTGCGTATTACATCTGTTCTTGCTGTTCTATGCATTTTTTTAGATGTAGGCTATACTGTGTTCTACATTTCTAAAGCACTCAGTAAATTCTGGATAACACTGGAATACCAACAGTAACAATAATTATGTCCCTACTCTTGTCTAAAATACTTAATGCATAATAATTTTCCACAGTATCAACATTCTATAATAATGAAATAGATAACTTTTGTACAAATCATTAGCAATTAAAATTTATTTGTAGACTATAATTTGAATATCTGAGAAATAACATTGTGCTAATTAGTGTATGCAGAAACTCTGACTAATGAGTAAAGGCTATTCATTTGTCTTCTCTTTAATAAAGCCATATTTCTCTAAAATGACACAAACAATCCAACAAGAAATTAAATTCTATAGAAATAATGATTTTCAGCACTAGCCATTTTTTTCAACAGTGCACCAGAATTCAAAAAGCAAGACTTTACCCTCTGCCTTATGAATACTAAACAGCATTCTTCATCTAAAGGTTAAACCAGAAAAAAAACCAGTCTCTCTGCCTGTATTTTTATGGAATTGTAGAGTATTTTATGTGCATTGTTCTTTTTAAGTGTAGCTAAACCTGTATCGCATGTCAGCAAACTTTAATTTAGCATGTTGTTTTTCCATAAAAACATAACATTATAAATAACCTTCAAAACACAATTGCATGTTTTCAGTCTGTGAAAACAGGTAATTCAAAAACACCTCTCCCCTACTTTATCTCATTCAGGAAATCCACAAGCACATTCCATGTCTTGAAAGAGACTGCCTAGACATAAACATTTTGGGAGCCTTACATGTTCTTAGAAGGGCTCCTTTTGCAAGAGGCTCCTTTTGCAGTCACAAAAGCATGACTATGGCCATTGAATTTAGTCTGATCAGCGTTCAAATGACAAAAGGAGACAGTTACAAAGCTGAAATATTTCCTAACAATTGGAGTCCATGGGCTGCATTACCCAACACCTAAATTAGGGATGAGCTATGCACGGCTAGATTGCAAAGAGGCCCAGCTATGAGCTGCAGTACCAGCACTGTTTTTTTGGCACACGTATTTGAGGGCTTCAACCAAATGCAGTGCACACTTGAAGCAGTTTACACCAGGGCTTTCCTATTGTACACTCTTTTCTCACAGCTGAACACAGGAGGATTCCCCATACCTTCAACGTGAGCAAACCACTGTAGGCCTGACAAGTGTTCCTGCTTTCAAATACCATCAGCCTTCAAGATCGACATGATAAACCAGCTTAAAGATATTAGCACTGTCGTATCAGATACACAATGAAAATACGTGTCTGGGAGAAGGATGCTGACAGAGTTTTGCCAACACATGCAAGACAAGGAAGGATATAAATTTCTGTGTTGTAATTCAGTGTGCTCCAAACACAAGTACTCAGCAGTCAGAATTTTTGCATCACCAGCTAACACATATTGCAACTGTTCCTAGCAGTACAGCATTAGCTGTAGTGCTATGGAGAGTACCTCATAGTGTGGTAGTGGTAGGTACCTTTAGTGTGATAGGATCATACTAAACTTTTATAAAGCAAGGAAAGATGTGAATTCATAGCAGTCACAAGCCTGCAGTTATCCTTGGAGAATGCACATGACGAAAGATAACCAAAAATGTTTTCCATTTACTGAGGGTAAACTACAAATTCTGGGTGATGATTAATTCATTGATTCATGAGAATAAAGATCTCTGGGGAGCATCACCAGTCCAGACTGACTTTCCAGGAATGCTGAGTTTTATATCTGGATCTCTGCTTTACTAAAAATGGAGAGAAAAAATACAAATCAAAAGTACAGGTGATTGTGTCTCTTTGTGGGAGGGTATATTTGAAGGATCAAAGACATATTGACTTGAGAAAATAAAAGGTATTCTTATGTTAGCTATATAATAATATTTACAGAGAGTACCAAGAGAGAAGACTAAAATATTGAAGACTGGCTCCACTTCCTGCCATTACCTCATTCTTAAAAAAAAAAAAAATACAAATGCATCCTTCTAATCTAACACATTTTAGGAGACAGGAGGAGAGCAGAGTAACTATTTTGGACATAGACTGCTATTAGCATTTCCAATACAGAGTTTATTCCAAATTTGGTGCTATGCCTCTGCAGATCTCAGATCAGAATCAAGCCTTTAGGCATTAACTGAGATAAACAAAGCATGATACGTCAAATCTAATTATGCTATAAATATCCAAATAATATCTAGATCTCTAAGGTAATTCTAAAGAGCCTCAGTGACAGAAGAGGCAAATATGATTAAGTTTAAACTGCAAACAGCTTGTGAAATACGGGAAATAGCATTACATGTGAAAATATCTGTAGGGAAATATTTTCTTTTAACTGATAAGGCAGGAAGTTTTGTGACACAGTAAATGATTTTTCCAGTAGCTTAAGGCACGTTAAAGAAAAAGTAAGGACACTACGTTAAAGAAAAAGTAAGGACACTAAATAACTACTATACATCCCAGCTTTAAAGCCGTCATCAATAATACTTGTTTCATAACTACCAAGTAACAAAAAATAGTGAAAAGCAAAGCAGTAACAAAAAATAGTGGAACATCCCCCCCCCCCTTACATGTTTGCATCAATTATAATAATGAACTAAACACTTAAATTGGTTAAAGATTCAGTTTTATTCAGGACATGTAAAAAGAAAGCCTCTCTCTCCTCCCCTTTCACAATTTTCATAGCAAGAGTAAAATGTCAGCAGATAATTCAAATACAATGCTTTGCCCAAGAAGGGTTTGAAGAAAAAAAAATTGTTAAATGACAGACCTCTGCCATCCCATTTACTACCCATAGAGGCACTGATGTATGGCTAAGTGCACCTAGCTACAACTTTATTTTAAGATCAGACTGAAACTTAGCTTGTAAATACATACCAAACATCTGTCTGACTCTGGCCTCTAGACCTCCTGTGTGAGTTCAAGTCATAGAAGTCCACAGACACTTGATGGTTTTCTCAATCAAATGACAGAAATTCCAAAACTGCTCAGTGCAGTTTTCAGGAACAAATTTACATGCTTGTAAGGCATCCAGAACTATATGCCTTAATTAAATCTATTTCCTTTTGTATTATCCTAAAGCACTTCCATTAACTTTTTACCTCTTTGAGCTATGTATACTGACACTGATTCATAGAACACGTGGCCAGTTCCACACTCACATGCACTATGGGAAACTTTCAGGAGAAGCTCAGGAACATCTACTGGCATGAAATCTTACACACCGCACTCGTCAAACTTCCATCTTTCCCATGCAAACACTGCATATGGAGCACCTCCATCTTACATTCAAATCCAATGTCAGCAGCTTTGTTGTACCCTCCCTTGTATCACTGCTCTGTCAGTGATTTAAGCTGGTTCGGTTCATATGTCAAGCAGTAAAATATCAATCACTCAAGTTACATGCATGAATATAGCTAAAACCTACTAGATCTTGACTGCACACCAGGTTGTGTACATAAATGTTCTCCTCAGTGATCACTAGCTAGAACTTGTTTCAGCATGTGGGTGTTACAGACAGAACACACACCCAGCCACATAGGCTAAGATGGGATACAGCTTGGCCAAGGTGAAAAGCCCTGAATAGTCCAGAACTGTCCTAAGCTTTCAGGTCCAAGCACAAAATTTTTTTACACAGATGCATATAATTCTAAGACCCAGCTTCTAACTTTGGGGATGTGAGTAAAGAGATGTATAGAGAAATGAAACATCAGCTTTGACAGATACAGATTTAACTAACTGGGAAAGTTCTGCAGCAGCCAGCCTGCTGCATTCCCACAGCCTGAATTGAGGCCAATGACAGATATATTTGCAGGTCTTCTTCCAGTGCTGAAGGAATATATTTCATGGTTTAAGAAAAGTGAAGTCATGTAAGAAGAGCTAGATAAAGACAGAAACATCACCTAAAGGAAGGGTTATTCTAGGCTGCAAGAGGAGACTTTTCTGAGAAGCAGAGAGATAAGGCAGTGCAATGTGCAGTGACAGACGCGATCCCAGATTCCAATGGACATTGCCACAAGTCATCTTGTTAGCTATGCCCATTCTCAGGTCATTTCACGTACCCAAAGCAGTAACCTAAGTGGGCCCAAAGGAAATCTGGGCGTGCTGGAAGAGTCCCCTCTTGTCTTGGTACCCAGGTAGCAATAGAACATTCTTCACGGAGCCTTTGAGCATGGCTTTCAAACAGAAGAGATCTTAGGAAATGATACATTTTCTTCATACTCCTTTGAGTCACTGCAAAAGAAACTGGAGGCCTTGGACACACT
Source organism: Aleadryas rufinucha (assembly GCA_013397815.1). Classification (NCBI taxonomy): domain Eukaryota; kingdom Metazoa; phylum Chordata; class Aves; order Passeriformes; genus Aleadryas; species Aleadryas rufinucha. Next base: position 65,074 of record VZTH01015485.1, on the reverse strand, counting down.
ACACAATTCCTTTATCATTCACAATTCCCTCACATAGCACCTCAGAAAATGCAAAGACTGAAAAAAGCTCTCCAGCCCCTCCAGCAATGTAGTTATTTCTCCCTGTTCACCTTGTAATCAGATAGCCGCATCAGACATTACTGGGTAAAAAATGTCTGTTAAGTTATGATTTTGGTCAACAATATGACCTCTTTAAATAGCACCACAGATGTAAACAGACAGAGAAATTACCGCCCTGATCTGAAGACTTAATCTAAATTAGGCCTATTGAATAGTGAAACATTGTATTTGTGGGAGCAAGTGCTGAACAGAGTGACAGAGGGCCAATTGCACAGATACATTTTGTGAGGACAGCTTTATGGGGAAAACTCTTATGTTTACAAGACTGTCTCTACTGTTGGACCAGGGAGGATTACAGGATCTTAGTCTGCCTCAGGAAAGCCAAGAACCAAGATATACATCCTCAAAGCATCAACATGCAGTTATAATCCATACTATTAACTATTAAAATGTGATCTTATAGATTTAAATAAATATATTTTTCAAAGGGTTCATTTTTAAAATTTACATTTATTTTAGGGAGAGAAATTCACCACATACTATAACACTACACCCTAAAATTTAAGGTCACAGACACATATTTATTTTGCAGGCAGCTGGAAGAGCTGTAAATGTTAGTACCTCAGGCCATTTTTTCCACCTCCATGTTGGAGTTCACCATGACAACAGCAAAGCAAACTAAATGGAGCCCACGAGTGCTTCCTAGACTCAATGCCCCTATGAAAAGCCATTTTTTTTTTTTAAATCTTGAATCAACAGTGAAGGCATTTCAATCTAACATGCTTGACTCCACACTCAGACAAGGAAAAGGTCAAGGGAATAGGGAAGGCAGCAGTCACACACACACCAAGTTGTCCAACAGCGGTAAAATGGAGTTACAGGGAGTTGAGTTACCAGCATTAAAAGCATCAGCAGACAGCTCCAGCAAAGAACAGCTGCCATTGCCAAGGAATTCACTTAACAACAACCTCAGACCAAAATATTCCAATGAGCAATGTTCTAGTGGAGTCTCCAGACCCATGATGGGACCTGCTCTGCAGTTTCTTGTCTTTGAAAGACATTAACTTACAGCTGTGACTTAGCTTACAGTTAAGGCACAAAATGTTTACAGACAATTCTAAAGAAAAGATAGTAAATTATGGTATTTTTCTACTGTTCCATTCGCTTCTAATTACATACATGCATGTAAATTACAATGAACACCAGCTGATTTATGGCTCAGCTTTTGTTTCATTTCTGAGATGATATGCAGATCCCTAGACTTTGAAGTTATGAACATAAACTCCAAATTTATGTTTCTTCATTTTGTGTAATGTTATCTTCTTTGTAATTTAACTGCAGATTTCATGAGTTCTTAGAAAACTCTTTTCTCTATCTAGAACAGTAATTAAAACACGTCCCAGGTTCATAAAGTTTTTTGCAGACTTGCCCCACACCCTCTTTACCTGGATTTATGCATATAATTTAGTGTTCTGATATTTCCTCTCATGTTATCAGCCTTTAGTATTAACCCATAAATCTTTTACTTGTAAAATCTGTTATTCAGATCATGAATGTCTTAAGCTTCAGGAAGCTGAAAAACTTGAATGTAATTTCTTTCAACAGAAATACCAGCTGCATCTTGCTATGCTTCCATATTATCAATGAAAAGAGGCATTTAATGATCCAGGAAATTTCTCTATATCTGCAAGCACAGTGGGTTTTTTATTTGCATTTTTTTTCCCACTGCATTTGAAATTTCAAAATGCCTCTGTTTCTATAAGTATAAGCAATATTTACTTTATGGAACTGTGTTCACAGTACTTGCTTCTTATATTCTGCATTGTGAAGGAGGCATTTAGTAGGTAGGTGAACATTTCATTCAAAATCAACATGCAATGGGTAATGACAGCAAGACTCAGAAATACTGCAATTTATGCATTCTTAAAATATATAATTCAATGTTATTTATCATTCTAAAACTCAGAAGTTGGCTGCAATATGGTCATATGAAATTGAATGCAGTTTCCTTCAGGAAGCAGCACCTGAATAGTACCTGAAAAAACCCGTTTCTGACAACTAAGAACAAGGTTCTGGCTCTTAAAGCACCCTAAGCAATGACTACCATGAACAATGATTTTAGATAGTCAGAAAGAAAAAAATATAAAGTGACACAAATATAAGGCCATTATTTTATAGAAATTATTAATCAAGCAACAGATATTAGAAATTAACTAACAGGAGAATATCAGAACCCCCATTGAAATTTTTAAGCTTTTCAAGACACCATTGCTCATTTTTATTAAATGCATGAAATAATATTTATTTTCCATGTATCAGCTTTCTTATTCCACTGTACTTTTTCCTATTACTCATCATATCACCAGTATGTAAGGAGATAACTGTCTGAAAGTATGCTGATTTAAATTTAGCAGCAGGAACAGCATCTCTGACTGCGCTTCATTCATAAACTATTAGTTCAGCTCCATTTTTCAACATATTTGCAAATATTAAACAGACATTTGAGCCATTAGGACTGGATTGGAAGGGTAACACAGTTAATTATGGGTTGAAGTGATCTTATATTTAATTGAGGCTGGCTCACAAACGTGGATCCCAAGTGTGCTCATCCCAGCACCATGCAACAAACTTGTGTTTCTATTATCTGTGATCTGACAAATAGCATATTACATAAATCTGATGTTACACAATGATACTGTTATTCAACATGTATTGGCAGTGAGTTATTTGGACAGCTGTTATTTGAGTTAGGATGACTATCGAACCTACTTGTCTCAGGTAATCAAAATACAGAAGTGATCAAAAGCAGATGCTCCTACCACCTTTTAAGAGCAAACAGAATCTATCTGAACTGTCTCCATGTTAGTGAATTTCCTGAATTTACTTAAACAGTTTTGTTAGCTTTCAGATGTAAAGCAAACCTTAATATTTTGAGTTTCTCCCTCTCTGCTGTGGAAGGATACCCTGAGGAGCTACCCTTTAAAGGGTCTCCAAACACCAGTGATCTACTGTTATTTAGACTCCCGTATCTCCAGTACTTTACATTACACCAGTCTCAGAGGATTAGCATGAAAAGGGTAATACTTTCAATCAGCTGATACCTGAGGAGGGACTAGCACTGCTGAATTTTCAGTTTTACCCCCAAGCCTCTATGTAAGCTGAGTCAGCAGTTGCTTTATTTTAAAGACTCTCTTTATTCACCTGCACTGCTGCAAATTGGTAAGACCTATAAATTCCAGTTACCTCTTAGAGGGCCGCTTTAGCGATTAAAAGTATATACCTGCTTTGATAGCACAGTGTTGCTCCCAAAAGGATTAACAGGAGTTAAGTGCGTGCATGATAAGCAGGACATACTCTACACCTCCCCCCTACAGAAGGCAAGAGAGGAAACAGATGCTGCACAAGCCTTCAGAGAAATGTAAAGGTCATGCATGTGCACTGCTGACTAGACCACTCTTTGCTACCTCAAGCAAGTCTGCAGCACACTATATGGTTCATGTTAGGAGTTCAAATCCAAGCAAGACACAGCGCCATTAATCAGACATTAAAATCCTCTCGTGAGAAAGGGCGTCACTGCACATTTACTACAAACTGGTAATAAAATTTCAGATTTCCTGGAGTGCCCAAAAATTACATTTCTTTCTTCTACACTGCAATTGCTTCTGATTTCATAGCCGTATTGCATGTGTTCATAAATCAGCACAGGGTATTGAACCATTCTGCTGTTTACCTAGTGCTTTGTACTTCATACCGGATAATACAAAATAGAGGTAAGACAGTGACTGGTGCTGTATAAATTTGATGACCCATCTGTGACAACTGAGAGAAAACATAACATCAGATCAATTCATATGCTCACTAATTCCACACAGGATACAACGCAACTCGACAGTACTGTCTATTGCAGAACTATTCCTCCCTGGTTACGTAGCAGGTTCAGCTTATGAGTGCAGGATGTCAGTTTTTCTTTTAGATTGCACACACGAAAAAGAAGAAATAAAACAAAAAAGCTGTATATAACAGAAAATATCTTTACATAAGGCTATCTAATTGAGCTCATGAAGTGGGGTCCATATTCAGGATTTAGAGTTTATAATTAATGCAGCTCAAAATGGACACTTTTTTTTTCATCCTAATGATATCTGTTACTAGTCCTCTTCTATGCCAGACACTTGTGTCGAAAGGACTATGACAAAGCTTTTGCTTCAGCAGCTGCACAAAGAGTAAGTAAATTAAAACTGAACTAACATTTTTAGTAACTAGTATATATGATGGGAAGGGATGTTGTAACAGTTCAACCAAGTTACAGGCACTTACAGATCAAACAAGCACAGGTTTTACGGCAAACATTTTCTAAATTAACAATGAATAAAACAGTAAACAGTTCCAAAACAAATGAAAATATTAGGTGCTTTTATTCTCTAAGGGCTCTTTCCTAAATATATTGTAAACTGTCTGAGTATGGGGCACATTCTTGCATCTGCCTTCATAGGAATATCTTCTCCTGACAAACAAGTGACAGGATGCCAAACCTGCAAGGCTGGCAAGATCTGCTAGAATCTCTTTATGCCACAAGTGCTGTATAAAGCTGCTTGTGATGGTGAAGGTCTAGTGATGCGGGTGAAGAGGACAGCAGAGATCGGAGGAAGACATGAAGACACAGTAGCTCTAAGAAATGAAGGACCTTTACAGACTGAAAATTTCCAAATTGCCAAGCAAGGAGACACAGTAAGGAAGGACTTTCCTGTGCGGAGAATGACCCAAGGAAGCACATAACCGAACAAGGCAGAAGCTTGAGATGATCTCAGGGCACCGGAATGGGAAAAAAATACAGTGCACAGAAAACACTCTGGAAGAATTCTCTACTGCATCCCAGTCTCACTAGCTGATTTACCTAGTAAAGTGCTGTTGTTAGCAAAGACTTTCTAAGGAACATGCGAAATTCCCAACATGTTTACACTATTCAGTATCTCAGTATTTATTCAGAGTGAGTTTTATCTCTTTAGCTGCCTTGTATCTTATCTGCAATCAGGGTTAGAAATTAAATGAATTCAAGAACAGTAAGCATACAATTTCACAAACAAGTCTGTGTTGGAGTATGGATTTGAGGCACAGGTGGGATATACAGACAGACCTTAGAACCAGGAAACACCTCCATGTCCACCAACCCCAGAACAGTCACTGCAGATGGCACAAACTGCAGCCACAGCATAAGGAGCCTCCTAAGGAGATTCTGGAACAATGCTACCATGCACTCAGCATCAGCACATATAAGCCATAAAGCTTCTCTGGCTGTTTTTCAGCAAGTTCCAATCAAGACAACTTGCCAAAACCTTCTTTTCAGGAGGCTGATGACAAAAACCAGGGTAAAACAACTACTGCAAATTGAAGCCCTCCGTCAGTTTCTGCCTTTCACTAATTCAGCATGGGCATGCCTCACCATTCTCAGTCCCTGAAGGCACTCATGAGGTGTGTAAAGTGGCCAGATTAGACCTAAAAACATACCCTTGACCTTGAAACATTGCTTATTAATATTATTGTTTACATTTACCTTTCAATTACTGAGATACTCTCCAAAGGTGACTTAAGAAGGCAGAAAGAACAAGTGCTTTCATTTTGTTATGAGTCTATTGTTATGACATTTGTGTAAAAACATCAATTTTCTAGAGGTTTTATGCTGATGAGACAAATTCAGTACAGACTTACACAGCAGAAGTGAATGTAACTATGCTACATCTCTACTGGTGTTTTAATGTATTTCCTTACTGATTTTGCAAAATTCAAAGCATAAAATCACAAGAATGTTTCCTGTAATTTAATAGAGTGCATTTCCACATAATTAATATTTAATAAATGCATGAAAGAAAGCTTGTGGAGAGGCAGAAAGGGACACAGAGAAAATAAGAAGGGTGCAGCTTTTCTAACAACACTGAAAACAATTCATATCGAAGAATTGTCTGTCTTGATTTTCTTCCTCTTTAGATGCTAAAGGCCAATTCCCACTGAATCCTTCAGGAAAATGGACAATCTCCGAGATATCATTCTTGTGAGCATCAAGTTCTGAACACTACAATACCAGAAATACTGGAAAACCCTTGAGTTCATTTCCTAGAAGCCAGAACTTTACCTTTAAATAGGAAGAGCATAACAGAGTATGTAGCAGACCTTTGTATATGGTTTACATATCCATGATCCCGACAAAATTGTGCTGTTTAACTTCTGTTTGTGGATACAGGCAGGTCTCTCCTGTGTCATTTAATTATTCCAGTTCTGCCTTTCTACTATACTCTTACAAATGTAAGAAATTGCTAGAATTCTAATTATGTAGCAAATAAACAAACTTTACAAGAACTTTCTGGATGCAAACTACGAAGGCACACGCTTGAGAGGGATATGAAGGCCAACACCTCCAAATCCATGAAGTCAGGCCTGATTGAGAGAGTGGCCCTCAGGCCTCTCCATCAGTTAATTTCAGTGGGAATAGTAAGACATTCTCACACCTCTCAAGCACTTAAGCACTTGGTATTAGACACCTGTAGTAGAAAATTTAGGCTAAAAGATCTATTTTCTTCCTTTCTCATACCAACATGTTTTACCCATAAATATTGTACAGTTTATTACCCCTACTACCTTACCAACACCTGCCCATATGAGCACTGTTGATTTATTCTTTTTGGGGGGAGGGCACTCCTACTCTCTCCACTGATCATCTCCTGCCCCTTGGGCGGGGACTGATTCCTTGTGCTGCTGTAGTGCCTAGCACAGCATGTCTTAGGTGTTACCACCTTCAAACTATAACCACAGACAATACTAATATGCAGTAAACATGTCGATCACAATCTGTGACTTGTTGAAATTAAATGTTTCCATTAGGCTGACTTGTGGCAGTGAACAACTGCACTTGACAATCAGAGTGTGACACATCCCTAATATGACACCTTGCAGTCTAAACCTTCATTGAATACTCACATAGGCAGCTCCCAGCTATCTGCTTTTCTGTATACTTCACATTCTAAATTCAGCACTTTATATACTCAACATTCTATATTTTTATACAAAATCAACACTTACCGTTACACTTCTGTTTGACTGAAAAGTTAAATGCATGAAAAATGTTATGCCTTCAAAAGAAAATTTATGCATGAATAACATCCAGGGATTCATACATTGATTCAGGTATAAAAAGTATCCACCAAGTCCACTTAAAATAGACGACAAATGGGCACATAAAAAATTTGTTGAGCAGCTCTAAGTTCTCCAAGAAAGTCATAAATCTGTGTGATGGTTTCAGTACTTTAGTGTCCAAAGAGAAAAATACACAAGGCAGCCAGATTATGGAGAAGTAAAGCCTCTTTATATACGCTCCTGTTTTTTTAGGACAATTTACACTGTATCCATGCTACCCAAAATCCAAAGCACTACAAACCAAGAACTACCAGGTACTATCTCAGCCATACTCACAAACATGATATAAACAAAACAGAAATTTCAGTATAAAAAGTATAGTCCTAATTCAATACCACACAGGTCTGATTTCTAAGGATTAATCCTTTAGCTCCCAGGAATCTATTGGGATCTAGCAGGAAAAAAAAATCAAAAAGAAATCAAAACATCAGTTCCCCTATGCCAAACAAATCTCCACAACACAATCTTGCCTGCTGCATACAAAGTAAGTGTTAATGGCATGTAGTTACTATTGCAATAAAGATAACTGATCATCCTGGACATTATCTAACAATTTGAACCACATGTCTGCGCCAGCTCATATTTTCTCTGTCAAAGCAGAAAGAACCCTGCTCCCACCATAATCCCTGACACTCCCCTGCCTTGCACTTCCTACAGGCAGCCTCATTTGGCAAAAAACCTCCCCAAAATGACATTAGAAAGAGTTGTGTACCACTGATGTGGCTCTGACTGTGCTTTATAGCCATCCCGTACGAAGTAGGGCAGAAGCTCGTCCTTCATGTCTCTGCTCAGCAATGAAAAGCAGTACAGCCTGATGAGGATTTGAGGTGACAAGCCAAGACGGCACATCAGGATATTTTAGGTCTTCAACTGGGAAAGCACATTTCTGGCTCGCACTGCAGCCAGACAGCCCACTCTGGTGAGGCTTGGGGCTGGTGCCTGCAACCATGTTATAAGTGGTTCCTACGAGGAAACCTGGGAGCACCTCAGCTATTAAAAAGTTTTCATAATGCTCCTAACTGCTAAGTGAGCCACTGCTGACAAAGAAATGTAAAGCCAAAATACCAAGTTCTTGCTTAGCAGCATTTCATCAGAGACCATTTCATTTGGCTTTTAATTAGATTAAATCAAATCAATAGTGGACACAAAGGTCATCTGTTTTGTATCCTTCCTCCAAAACTACAGCCTGGTGTTACTTTTATAACAAATTCCTCCAAGGAGATAATATTCCATTTTTAATATTATAACTAGAGTTTCTGTAACTAAATAGTGATGGTTTCCTGACACTAAATAATGCATCACATCTATTCAAAGCACAGAAGAGCACAAAAGACACTGAAAAGCCTAGGCATATGGTTGAATAGCGTGGCCAGGTATGTCAGATCATCTCTTTACAGAGACTGTATAATATAATTTTCAAAGTAAATTTAAGTATTGCAAAGTAAATTTAATATTATCTTGGTTTTACACAATTCATAGAGGCATTTCCTCTGATAATGCATTTGTTTCTCCAGTCGGTACATGGTTTTGGTTTCTTTTTTTGGCACAAAAAATATTCATCCTCATACTGAGAAAGTTGTCAGTTAAGAATGTAGCTGTGCTGTCTTAATGTGCTTCTCACTACTAGGAAGCATACACCACAAAATAGGTTAGAAATGGCAGGTATTTTTGCAAAATTTTTTGGAAGAAAGTTTTGCTTTGTTCAGTGGAGAAACATTTATTTCATTTTCCTTCATCCTTTCTAGTATTTTAAAACAGGCTAAAGTACAAATTTCAATTACTCATATCCAAAGGATGAAAATAGAAGCATAAACATGTCTTAATCCAAAGTAAAAAATCATCAGCTTCATTTAAACGTTTTAATTTTGCTCATTTTTTAAACAATCTACAGAAATCCTTTGGAAAAAAAATGCATTTTATTTCCAAAAGTCTATTGTAAAAAATAATAAATCTGGAAAAGTATCTCCCTTTTCTAGAAACCCGTAGTACAAAAAAACCCACCCCTTACTATGATTGGCACATATAAACATATACATTATGCTACTTTAAAAACTCTATCTCAAAGCTAATTATAGAAATGTACATTTTTTTCAATTTGAAACACACATACACTTCTTACTCCAATTCAGCAGCAACACTAGAACCCTTACTATAGTTCTGAATTCACAGATCACATTTTGACTTCCATCTGGTTTAAAAACAGTACTTGTTTTAATAAAAATGATCTTCAAGCAAGACAGAGAACATATTTCATCATTTAAAAATATACTATGCATGTTAAATATAAAGACTGAAAATTACACTCTCTTAAACATCTGTGTAAAAATACATTTCCATCCATTATGCTAAGTGAAGAAACTCCACTGTTCAGACACTCGGAAACATCAAGGTTGTTGAGTTTATTTTAGCTTCAAAAAGAAGTCACCTCCAGTTAAGGCAAGTGCTAGGACATTTGAAGTAAAAAACCATTTAATATTAATTATAATATTAATGGTTATGAATCTGTCAGTTAATTATTTGAACATTGCCTGAATAAAAACATGACTGACATTTCAGCATTATTACCCAGCTATAACAATATTTTATGAGACTAAATTTGGCAGCGCAACCTTAAGTACAGGTTATCACTGCAATACTGTAATGAATTTAGGCTTAGACATTGATTTATTTCGATTATCCCTTGTCAAGTCCACCATGTGTTTTACTGAGCTGAGGAAACATCCTGTCAAGCAGTTCCACCCTGAAACTGAATGAATGTTGTTACAGTTTATGTTAGTGAGATTTTGTCCCTGTTTCAGTGCATTGACACAAATGAGCAATTTGTTTGATTTTTTAAAAATACTGTCAGTTAAGCTATTATTTTATTCACTCGAACTGATTTTATGCTTTTAAGTCCATAATCAATTTTAATTTTGAGGTATGACTTCTCTTCAGCAGTGAATTCCTGCTGTTATTCCGTGGCAACACCACACTTACTGTCAGCTCCGATGGTTAACACTGCTGTGTTTTTACCTTGTATTGCAGATCTAACCCAACATCTTGAAGTAACAGATTCCTTTTAAAAGGTTCACAAGGTCTGAGCCTGAGGTAGCAGCACTTAGATAACCCATAACCTGAATTTCCACATCCAGCATCCCACCCCAAGCTGGTCTCACTATTCCTGGTACTAGAGAGCTATTGTTAGTCACGGTCCTCTTGTAAAAGTGACACAACTGGACATTCTGAATTACTGCCCAGAGCTACTTATACTGCCCTCATTTAAGAACTGTATGTAAGCTTTTCTTATTTCTATGGCAAGAACAAGTGGTAATAGCATTTGGCAGTATATTTATTTGATAGCTGTTTGCAGCTAGGCTAGTCATCACTGTAGAGAAAAGACATGCACTATGGGCCTGTGGTTAATTTTTTTACAAAAGGAAAGACTGTGTATTTGCAGTGCAGTAAATATTGATTCCTATTAATGACCACTTTACGTAAATGGTATTTTCTGGCTGTTAGCTTCCTTGCTGATTATTCTATCTCTTCATTAATTTGTGGTACAAAGAAGACTGTGTAATGTTTAATTGCCACTTGAATCCCAGAGAAATCTGGTGGAGCCCCACTGTCATTTTTTATTTAAATATATATTATCTTGTCAGTCAACCTGGAACAGTACAAGCTGGTTAATGTTATGGTCTACAGACACTGTGATGTATATTTTAAAGATTTAAATTATAATTTTTAGCCAATAGAGCACAAAGGGGTGCAATCTTTAATAGCGTATGACAACTGCCTTCTAGAAAGACCCCCTATGAGTCACAGGGCAATGCTCCTGATTTCCAGCCGTGCTTAGCACTTAGTACACTGACAGGAGCCCACAGCAGCCACAGTCACTGCACCCACAAGGTTCACTGTCATGAAGCCGGGCTTTGCTGGCAGGTGCAAAGGCAGACATGTGGCTGCAGTGGGTGTCCTTACCCTGCCTCTTCTGCAAGCAGGGGGTGATGGCTTAGCATAGGGATTTACCAAGTATGGTATTTTCAGTTCAGCCCTGCCTTTCTTTGGTTCATTTCTTTCCTCTGAGTTTTACTCAACTTGAAATTCTTCCTCTACATCCCTAACTCTCCTTGTGTAATCAATATGATTAAGTATGCCCCTCATGGCTTAATTTTGAGTGTACTGGTGGGCACCAGTCCCAGTACATGAGAATCTATTATTTGATTTGGCAGGCATGACAAATCCTCAGTGTACAACTGCTGTGACTCTAACAAAACATCAGGTAAAGCTTTATAATGCCCATTCTACAAAATTCATGATGCATAATGGTAAACTACATGAAACTCAGTATGTGGGATAGTAGAGCACTCTGGAACTTGTGAACAGTCAACAAACACAAACTTTGGTGGTCCGGTTGAGGAATGCATTTACTGCAGATAGCTCAGTGTGCAGCTGCAGTGTGAGCTGCAGGTTGTGCTCTGAGTGACAGCAAATGATGGGAGTCCCAGGCAAAAGGCTGTGAACTGGTGCTGCCCCTTTGCACAGCAGAGAGACCTTTGGGACCAGCCAGGAGAACGGACACTCAGAGACACTGCAGGAGACAAGGACTGAGCAGGAGGACCTCAGACTGTCATGAGCTTATACTACAAGGGTATAAAATAAAAAAGTCCAGGGTGTCCTTTGTTCGGGGTCCCTCTTCAGAGGCACCCAGTTCGAGCTGGTTTTGTGTTCTGCACCTTGACTAAATTACTTAAAGGATTCATATGTTTGAGACCCTGCTATGGGAAACCTGGTGTTGAGCCAGTAAGGAAACCCTGCCCTGCTGTGGTAAGCCTTGCTGCAAAGGGGCTTCAGCCCCAGCAGTGAAAAGTCTTGAATGGTGGGAGTTTGACTGCCAGAATGTTCCATGAATGGTCACACAGGAAAGTTTCCTTAACAGTCTAAACTACATGTTTATGTTTATCAGTCAGTAAAATGAAAATATAAGATACTAGTTTCATTTAATATTCTAGTTGTTCTTTTAAAGCAATGCTTACTAATTAAAGAGATCACTTGTTCAGAATATTATCAAAATATTTATACAGTTAAATCACATATTACAGTCCCACAACAAAAAATATACATAATGCCTGTTACACTAGAACACAAGGAATTGTTTAGAGAGCAAAATATATTTGCATTATTTTTCTACTGTGAAGACGTAAGGTTTAGAAACTCATTTCATGACCCTGAATTGCTTTAAGCTCATGAACACTTCTTGTAAAAACAGCAGGACTGCCAAATCGCTCAGCTGCTACAGGTGCAAGTGGTTACTACGGCAGGGTCACAGTAACAGGTATGCTAAATTTCCCACTGGGAAGGCCTTAAGGTTATCCTTTGTCAAAAGCCAACTTTTCTGGAGAGTAAAACTTCCACTACTCTTTGTAGCTATCTTAATTTTAGCCACGGCTTTCATTTCCCACAGGCTCCCTCATCCTGGCCTCTCTTACAAGATGGGGGGTTCAGGGATAAAATGCTTTAATCTCCATTCACACTTCTGGAAAGGAAAATATCTTCATGTGGCATAAGGTTGTGTATCTGAAGAGGAAAAACCATTCAGAGAAATGGGGCTACTTTGTTTTTTCTTCTGTTCTATCTTTGCAGTCTGGTTCAAATCGTGGATTATTTCCTCCAGTGCCCACAACTGGACCTACAGTCCCACAGCACTCTATGCCAGTCCCAGCAAACCTACATGGCAGCCAGTAAATGGTTTAAAGGCAGAGAAATCTCATGCCTGGCTAGTTTGGTTGGTGCAAACATTGCCAGAAACATGTTAATCTTTGCAAGCAGGAGCACAACTTTCACACAGCCTTTATTAACCTTGTGCCGGTTCGGGCCAAATTCAGGGAAACTTCTGAAAGGAACATCTCCTCAAAGGAAGGCAGGTTATAGCCACCCCTCCCCCACCAAGGTTCGGAAAAGAAAATTCCTCGGAGGAATGTGAAGAGGAAAAAAACCTATTTATTCAACAAAACACACAGGAAAAGAATAATAATGCTAAATACTAAAATCTCTCGCTGTGGAGAGAAAACCTGAAAGTTTTAGAGTCCTTCTGTGAGTGTGGTCTCTCTCCTCCTCCTTGGGGCTGGGTTGGCATGGGGGCCCCCCTCCAGGCCGGTGGAAGGCTCTCCAGTGGAATTCTGATGTTCTGGTGTTCTGAACAAGTCCAGGAAAGAAGGAAACAAAACCAAAGTCCCAGAAAAAAACAAGGTTTAACTCTCCGTCTCTCTCCGAAGAAAAAGAGAGCCGAAAAAACCTGGCTGAAAAGCAGGAAGGGTGCTTCCTCCCCTCTTCTCCCCACAGCGGAGAAACACAGAGGAGTAGTGACCTTGAAGCACAGACTGCTTTGAAAAGTTCGTCTGGCATTTTTTCTTTCTCTCTTCTCTCTCGGACTCAGTTTAAAGGCACAGAAAGGCACAGGAATCATGTCTGGGCATAGAGCGATGATAGGGGATACACCTGATAAAGCCACCCCAAGACAAACCTTAAGATCTTATTTTCCCGAAGTATTTACAGTTACTTCAGTATAGGTGTCAAACTTGCATCAGAACCAACAACCAGGTTTAAGGTAAGTCTAACATACACACATGCGTGCTTGCATCTGTACACGTACAGATATATACATATATATGTATATGCACAAGTTGCTCTAATTTATAAGGAATTTTTTTTTTCTAGAGGAACCTGCAAAATAGCTAAACAGAACCAAAATATACATTTCGGAAAAATTACATTTCTGAATTATTTAGTATAAAAACAAAACAAAAAAAAGGAACAAAATTAAGTCTCTTGCATTTCCCTGCTCTAAAATTTACATACTCACTCTGCAAAATCCTTTAGTACATAGAAGTACTAAAATGACATTACTTTTGCAAACAAAGGTGCTCCACACTGGACAATAATTCATCTTATCTCCATTACAGGAAGAGGGACTTTACCTGTAAGATCCACAGACAAACCGGTAAAAAACATTACCCAGTTTGGCTGGGCTAGCTGGTTTTTCATCTGTTATACATACAAATGATCAAGGAAATTCTCGTTGAAACCAATCTAAGCAAAATGAACAGAAGAACGACTTACAAAAAGAATGACTTACCTTCCTCCACTATTTCTACAACTTTACAGGATTCAGAATACAGGTTAGGGGCTAACTTTTAGCTTTAAGAAAGCCAAAAAATTTTGAAAGACTACTTTTGACATGAGGATTAGAATCATATTTACTTTGCTTCTAGTTAAGAGCAAACCTTGAGCTTCCTCATACAGCTGTGTAACCTGAACATTACCACTTCCGAGGCGGTCTGGTAGACCAAGCAGCCTTCACCATTTTCAATGAAACAACACAAATCACTTTGCACTGTACTGGACTTGGAAGAGTGCTTGGCTTCCAAGCACTTTTTCTTGGCTTCCTCAGTCATTTGGGGGACATCCAGATCACAGACCAGATGTTTCCTCAAATCAGCTGGTCAGCTGAAACTGATTGATGATTTCATGCTCTGATAATAACTAGGTGTTCCTTATCCTAAACATATATAATCCAATATCAATGAAAAATGTAATTTATACTACAATTCTCATCAATCTATAATTTAAAAGTTGAGAGAGAGAAACTTTTTTTCCACAGTAGCATGGCTCATGAAATATTTTGCAATCTCTTTCGATGTCTTTGGAGGTGTCTTTGAATATCTTTGCTCCAAGGGCCAGACTCCTTGAGTGAAGTCAGCACCAGTTGCTATTTTCCTTCCACACTCTGCTTCCAACCAGCAACTCATCAGACATCTCCTTTCTACCTCTGTACACACAGGTGCAAGTCTGAAGGAGCAGAAAAGTCATCTCAACAGCCACACTGATGCACCAAAAGATCGTGTCTGCGATGGGTGGCGAGTATCTGCCTTTGTCCAGTGCATGACCTTGTTGTGGGTTTTAGCAATGCCCCTGTGTCAGTAATGCCACACTGGAGCAACGTGCTATTGTGACTTGAATCCTTGGACCTCTGGCAACTCCCCATGACTATCATCCCACCTGAATGAGCACCTATGGATTGCAGTGTTTCTGACACGAAATTTTATTCTGTAATATCTTACTTTCTCTCTTGCTATGGAACTGATTGCAATTTCAAAACACGGGAAGAGTTAATTTGCAATTTAAAGTATACAAAAATGGATTTTGTCAAAAGTATTGTTGCCCATTATCACCAAATCAGCAAATAGGAAGCAAAATATAAAGTTTCTTAGCACATGTTAGAGAAGAAGCCGGAAAACAGTTGATTTTGTTTGACTTTTGTTCGACTATTAGTTCTGAGGTAACAGTGGATGTCAAAACCTAAAAAAATGTATTTCCATTTTTAAGTAAAGTGTTCATTACCTTCAACTGAACATGACTGTTCATTTAAAAAGCATTTATCTGTTCACCCAGACTGCAATTTAAATGAAAATATTTTTACAGGTCAGATGGTCTGCTTCTTCGACTGTAAAGACAGGAACAATAATTTCTTGAAGCTTTCTACATTTTTCTTGAAAAAGCATTAATTCCTTAAAAAACAAAGAAAACGTTAGTTGTCCAGGTCCAGCTCAGAAGTCCCACTTCTTTTCTGTTTCCTAAAGTAAAGCAGCTAGAACCTTAGATGTGTAAGCAGCACTCTAAATTGCATTTCTTTGTTCTAATTCTGGTACGTACTATCAACTAATAATGCACATCCCTGTTCATTAGTGCTCCGCAGTAGGGTCACATTGGAAAGACCTCTTCATTACTCATGCACTGCTTGTCAGCACACAGACTGGAGCAAGATTACTAATACATCTGTCTAATTTTACTGAGAATATTGATGTTCAATCAGTCTCATACACAGTCTGCATAACCAGAAGCCCGTCCAATTGGGGGGGGGAAAAAAAATAAATCTTGTTCTTCTTATGAAACATCCCAGGTGGAAATGAGGAGAAGACGCATGTGGTCTGTTGGGCTGTATTTGTAGTCTGCAATAGTTATCCAATGCCTTTATTTCAGAGATTACCACGTGTAATGCTGAGAACTAAAATTCCACAAAGGGACATGTGCTGGTTTTGTATAGGAAAAAAATAAGGGAAAAAAAGGAGAAAAAAAAATGCATATCTTAGTTAATTTTCTGATATGACTCACAATACATGAATAACATAAATCCTCTCCCCAACTTATATTTTAGCTTGCATTAAAAAGTTTTCCGTTTTTTTTTTAATGGCTTTTACAAAATAAATTCCTGTTAAATATTTATTAGGTCAATATTTAGCACTGAATATGAACACCTGCGGTGATTCTACTTGCTTTCTGCTGCTTCAAAATAAACCAACAAAAGGCCCCCAATATTCAAGCAATTTTATCACCTATCATGGGTTTCTTCCTAATTAGGCAGAGTTTGATAAAATACAGAGAGGAAAAAAATACAAAGAAAATAAAATCTAAATGATGTAGTTACAGTGATTTGTCATAAGGATTATTTCTTCTCTATTAAGTGGTGTAAAGAGTTGAGAGTAAAGCAAGCAAATGAATTTCTACTCTTTCTCAAGGAGAGGAGAGTTCTAATTACTCTGGTAGAGATAGCTACCGTTAACATTGTGGGGTTAGACTTCTACATCTCAGATCTGTCCCTGCTCGCTGTGCTTCGCTGTCTTTCTGCACTGACATGACATAAAAAATTGTGCCCACTTATTAAATAATTTGCAATTTTTGATCATTCATACATTGTAATATCCTTTAAAATTGTTCTGGGCTTACTTATCATAAAAGTACAATTTCCAAAATGAAGTCTTCAAACACTTTCTATGTTTAAAAATTTTAGTGCAGTGGTTTCAGGAAAAGAAGTCACAGATATTACAGACAATTTTACTCTGTCATTTTGATCTTTTTAATCAAATGCCACCTCTTCAAAGGACTTTGACAAATCCAGTGTCCTCAAGAGCTAATTGTGCCACTTGGATTTTGATTGACCGAGCAGTCATAAGAATCTTAAGGGGACAGGGAATAGTGTAACAACTTCATAACTGCATGAATGGTCTAACTTTTGACAGTTAACTGTTTATTTTGGGAATCCAGTATGATATTGTAGTACTACTGCCTGTGATACTCCATGCAATGTACCAATGGCATACTAGTTCTTCTATTATTTGCAAGACTAGAGCACACCAGTGAGTACTACAACACAAATTATTGTCATCTGAGGCTTCTAAAATAAACGTGAGTTTTCCAAAGACGCAGGAGGAAAACTGTCTGAATAACTTATTTTTCAGTTTGTCTGAAATTCTGCAAATGAAATCAACATCTTACGTGGATGGGGATTTTCTTTTTCTTGACAGTAAAACTGTCAAGTTTTTAGAAACCTATTTAAAAGTAAAAACATATTTAAAAGTAAAAAAAAATCTTCTGTGTTTTGAGTAATTTTGCAATTTCATTGTTTTACACTGAATTCAAAGTAGTTTTAGAAACTAGAATGTCAAATACTAAATCTAGAAATTGGTATTTAAGTATATCTAATTTGAAGGAGATGAAAGAGACGGAGAGAACATGCTGTCAGATATACAAAATCTAAATGGATTAATGAAATATATCAATAGCAGCAGATCTGCATGTTTGATAAAATGTTACCTGCATGTTTGGCTAAATGATATTTTGGAGGAAACATTTTGTCTGGTTTAATCAAAGCTTGGTGAAGCTTTCTGCATAAACTTCAGAAAAGCAGTTGCCAGTAGCTGAAGATTTGACTCCTTCCTATTATTTCTTAACTTAAACCAGGAAAGACACTGTAGGTCATGGATATGTTGTGTCCCCACCTCCCTTCCCACACCGGGATGCTGAGAATTTCAGGAGGATGAACAAATTCAGAAGTGGATTAGGCAAAGTCCCAAAGGGTAGATAAACTGATTGAACAAGTTACCATGGCATGGATAAACACATTGGCTCCAGAAATCTCTACATCCTGGTAGAAATGGCACAGGTCACAGTGCAACTATTCTCATGTTCCAGTGCCCTGGAACTGCTTTTCTTACTTTCCTCTTTGTCTCATGGCACTAAATCCTTTCCATCTGCTTTTTACTCTCTTTTGTTATCTTGATTGGAGGAGACCACATTAACAACAAGACTGTTTCACAAGTCTCCAACTCTGGGTGTGGAGAATACTTTTCAAAATGAAACCCAAACTACAGAAAACAAAAATTTGGTAAAAGAGTTAAGAGCCAATGTTAATTCAGATAAATGTCAATGACCTCAATCTAATTAACTCTGTGTAAAGCCATTTTAATTTTAAAAAAACCCCAGTCTAAGAAAGAGGAGTCTAACATCAAAGGCCAACAGTGTCATGTCTTGCTTTTTTTTTGTTTTGTTGGGGCTTTAAAAAAAATAAATTAGCTACTGCCTCCACCCTGCAATGCAGGCAGAATTTTAGTATTCCAGGTCTCTGAGTGTAGCTCTGTGGCAAATAATCTGAATTATGTTTCGGGGGTTGCAAGGAACCAGACACTCCTAAGAATTCTGTATTACTGAAAAGTAATCAAATAGAGAGGAAATTGCGCTGACACAATTCCGGAACTACAGAAATGCAGCTGACAGACCTCAGTTCTTATCAGTCTTTGACAGGTGCATTTAGGTACTCTTGGGTTATTGCTCTTGGACCTATTAACCTCTATTGAGCCCAGATTTCGCCTCTTACAGTCAAGATCATGCAGGGATATGTGGGACATGTGATTTAATAGAAACCTCCAGAAAGAACATAGTTTCTCACATCCCCAATTTTTCTGCCACCCTCAAAAATCTCCTCACAGAATAAAGTAAAAGTTTTGCTTTATCTCCTAAGAATAAAGAAGCAGACATTACATGCCAGGATGGCAGCAGAACTGCTGTATAATATATTTCCCTACTGGTCGTTTCCTTTGCAGGCTGCTTCTTTTTCAGGGCTCTCAAACAACCACAGTATATAACTGTGGATTTGGAAACATCTACATTAAGGGCAATTTTACTACAAAAGGTAACAACAGATGGCACCATGGATTTTATTTTTTGACCTCTTATATTCCTGACCTCAAAAAGTCCAGCTTTCAGCTGCCAGCTGTGAAAATATCTTTTCCTGCATCATCACTGTTATAAAAAATCTCAGAAGATGAAAAATAACTTTTTGGTATACCTATGCACCACAGGACTTCGGATTATACTCTGGAGTTGTACTGTGGCATTGCCCATTGCCTTCAATGGAACCATTACAGTAATGGATGGGAAAGTAGCAAAAAACTCCACAGATGCAGCACTAATATTCAGAGATGAGACACCAAGGCTTTTTCTCTCCAAATTTTTGAATATATAGAGTTTTGCCAAGATACGGATTTGGCCAAGATCCAGGGCAGGGAAGTTTGTATAAGAATTGAAAAGAGCTTCTGGTATTCAGCCAAAGCCTCTAGTTGCTATTAGTTCTGAGGTTGGCTTCCTTATTTTAATATTCAATGCATAGTTTTCATTTCTTGCATGGTACCACAGAGTACAACACAGTTGCTTTGGCCTCTAGGGAGAAAAGTACCTCACCTGAAAGCAAAACTACATAGAATCATAAAATCACAGAGTTTTTTATGCTGGAGGAGACCTTTAAGATCACTAAGTGCAATTATTAACCAGTTTGTCTTGAAAAGAAAAGGAATGTGGCATACATCCCAACAAAAAGAAAAAAACACCAGTACTCTTAAGGCCATCAGATGAATCACTCTACACTAGTAATTTTATGATGTTCCTAAATGTGCAGTAAATATCTGTAGGTACTCTTACAATTTTTAGAAAGGTCTCTTTTACACAGAGGTATCAAGTAAATAAATCAGTTCACTAGTTCTGGGATGTAAGACTCCTACCCCCACCTGGGAGGGGTAAACACATAATACTACCTTGCCCACTTAGATATCTAGCAAGAAATGGCCTTGACACATGTAGAGTGCAAAACAAAAGGTTTGGGGAGGTGAGGATACGCAGGTAGTATTTGCCATTTTGGGAGGATCACATGTCCCAGTGTGTCAATTCTTCTCACCAGTTCCTGGAATAGACAGAACACTGTCACTGCACCATCCTGCCACGGGGTATTGTCACACCAGTCCTCTGATGCTAACAGACAACGCCAAACCATGGTCTTGCTTCATGACAGTGCTCTGTGGGACTTGGTGTTACTGACCCAAGCTGACAGTGACAACAGGACCCTCCCAGCACTACAAAATTAGAACTGTACGTGAAGGTCTGCAGTGGACACAGTGGAGTAACTCTGTCCTACCCTGCTTGCTATGTTGCCTCACGTCTGCACTTTATTACCTACTGAGGGTAATAGGCTGTTAGCTGAGGAGAACAGAGCTATTAATGGATTCTGTTACAATATAATGCTTCGTTAACAGAGCTCTCAAAGAAATCAACAACTTCAAAATTCCCATAATCAATCCAATTTAATCTGATATATGCTCTGTCAAATTGCATTGCAAAAGGCTTTTATAATACTGAAATTCAGTTATCTAATAACAGCATTAGCAATGTTAATTTTCTAATCAGAATGCAAAATCACTAATTAACCATGCCTTCTTTAACTAAAAGAAGCTGCAGTTCCTAATCAGTAACCCTACAAATCCTTTGATGTTTATGCATAAAAAGGGTACATTCTCCTCTGGAAATACCTGTGAGGCTTTCATTAGTGCTGATGTTTGCATTAGACACAAAATTGCTTCCCTGGTTCTGAGCCTCTCCCGTCCTTCCATCTTGTGCCAGTACCTACAGCCACAAGAGGACGGTGCTCAGTAGCATGAGCAGCACTCCCGGGTGGTCCTCGCTTCCTAGAAACAACACTCAGTTGTCCAAAGACACCTCAGGTCAGTCCCAGCAGTTCAAAGGTGCTGGTCTGCCATCATGTCTAGCCTGTCCTTATATTAGCACAGGGGTCCATAAAAGAGCCTGTAATTGTAATGGGATTGGAAAGACACCCCAGAATAAGAACAGCAATTCTGCCTCAGGTAAAGGATCCACCTATCTCCAGTAGTGTCCAGAAGTGAGTAATTCCCCTGAATATTCTCCCAGCACTCAACCATTTGTACTTACAGCTCCTGATTATAGCTTCTGAGTGGTTTGGACTCATGGATTTCTGCCAGTGCACAGCTAATTTGAACTTGAATCCATGCAAACTGTTTGCATCCCCATTTTTCTTCAGAAAAAGGTCCCATAGGACTACCACCTGTCATGCAAAAACCACATCTCTTTGTTGTTTCATTAATTGTTTGTTTTGAATCTGCTGCTTAAAAATTTTGTTGGGGAAATGCAGAAAAAATATATTAAATAAATAACTTTAATTTACACCATTATTATTTAAACTCCGAAAGTTCATTCCGCTCTCTGGAAACAATTGTTTTCATACTTCAATTGTTATTAAAAAGTCAGCAAAGACATAAATTTTCCTTTAAAACAGCACAACAATAAACAGAGGAATTATTTTCAGAATTTTTTTTCAGGCAAAGATTAATGTGTGAAAAGCTTACACTACATATTTAATATATTATTAAAACAAAAGTTAAAACCAGAATAGTAAAACAATAGTTCAGCAACTGTTCTTGCCATTTACAATCAGGGAATTAATTTTCCTGGGGAAAACTGTGCTCCATGCTCCAGGAATATACCCTTTAAATCTGATGATAAACCAACTAGCAATTGTATATCCCACACTAAAATTAAATGACAGCTTTAACATTACTAGGGATATAAACCATATTGCTAAGGCTATAAACTTGTTCATGACAACACTGTAAGATAAAAACAAGAAAGTATGCCCAATTTTTAATTTATTTTCATAATAATAGATTGCCATGTAATAGCTTATTTGCTCTTTAAAAAAACTTCCTATTTTTCAGACAGAGCATTCACAGAGAATAAAGACAACCATAAAACACAACCATCATGAAGTTTCTTACACCTATATCTAAATAAGTAAATGACTCTCACACTGTGCTCCATCTGTCAAGAAGCTAGTGAAGAAATTTAGTCCCCTCCAAGCCTGCTGGCAACTGGTTCCTTAGCCTCAAGCAAATATTTCACTTTGTTTCCCCCATTTGTAAAATATTTGTGCTTTGGCCTGAAGAACAATGAAATGTTCTCAGTGCCTTGTTCAGCTAAGCATTTCAAAGGAAGTATGCTTAACTTTGTGCATACACGTAATTGCAATGACTGACGTAATAGGTTTTCTTGAAAAAGCACAAGAAGAAATTTTTTCTGAGATGAGCCTTGAAGAACATCTGTAACTTGTGTTTTAAAGTAGAACTGCTAAAGCATATTGGACAGATCATAAAGTAACTGTTTTCACTTGCACGTTGGTTACAAGTAACTTGTAGCTGATAGGGTGTAGTTTCTTTCTGAAGTATAAAAGTGCCCCCTTAAACTCTCAGATGTGGGGAATAGCATCCCGCCCTGACATGATTATGCCATTGATTTCCTTCTCTTCAACTTTTTTGTGTATTTTCAGTTTTTAAAATAGCAGATCATTGCTGATGAGAACATCTAGATAAAATGAAATTTCTGTGTTTGGCGCATACACAAATAAACTGTTGGAAATTGGACCTCGAGTCATTTTGCCATGATATTTGCCTGGGAGATGCTACTGCACACACAGCACACATAGCTGAGCATTGAATCCTTCTGAAATTTGCAGCTGTCCTGGAAACTATAAAAGAAGTTGGTTTTGGCTGATTTTACTTATTTTACAAACAAAAATGGAAACAGAAGTTGATAGTTAAAGTCACTTCACCAAACTACTGAATCTGTAATTGGGTGAAACCATTTATGTGCTTCAGGAGAAACCCTACTGATCTTTTTTCAGGACAAAATAAACTGCCTTTGACATTTGGTGATTCAACTGGGAGAAAAATTCAGCCCTATTTTTCAGAAAAGTGAGAACAGCATCTCCCATTAGCTTTCTGGCTGATGGAACAGCCTGTGTCGTCAGCACACCACTCCTGGAAATACGGCACCAAAATGCCTCATCAGTAGAAAATGAATGAATCATAGACTGGGTGGAATTGGAAGGAGCCTGAAAGACTGTCTCATTCCAACCCCTGCAAGGGGTAGGGACACCTTCCACTAGACCAAGCTGCTCAAAGCCCCATCCAACCTGGCCTTGAACACTTCCAGGGATGAGGCATCCACAGCTTCTCCAGGCAACCTGTTCCAGTGCCTCACCACCCTCACAGGAGGGTGAGGCTACCCTAAGGTAACTAAGGTTAACTAATACCTAATCTAAATCTTTGCATAACTTCCAGGAGGACCTGTTCAATGACTTTGCTGGCCACCAAGGTGAGACTGACTGGTCTCTAGTTTCTCGTGTCTTCCTTTCTTTCCCTTTTTAAAAATGGAGGTTAATGTTTCCTCTTTTTCAGTCAGTGGGAACTTCAGCTGCCTGCCATGACTTTTTAAGTAAGCTTCTGAATATCATTTTATAAGCAGGTGTTTTCACAGTAGGCAATCAATGGAGTATCCAGCTTTGACTTTTAAAAACTACAGGTACCCTTTTCATTCAAAATCTATGAATTATGTTCCCAACTAAAGTGCATGATGTAGAGTAAAAGAAGTCAGTGGCCCTGGAAGTTTATGGTGCCCCAGAGTCTCCCAACACCCAGGTGTGGGGACTGGTGGAGGCCATGGAGTCTGCCAGCCAAGCCCTGATCCAGACAGTCAAAGAACCACCCCATTTAGGAGCAAGGTAACATACATCTGACACTAAGCCTCCACACAAATAGTACATTGTATTAAATGTTATTTTCATCATAAGCGTCCAAAGACACAAGAGAAAAGGATATTATGAACAATTTCCATTTTCTGTCTTCCACTACATCTTCCATTTAAAATGGTGTTTCAAGCCATTGGACATATATACTGCAGAGGTGCCATTTATTCACCTTTAGGTTAAAAGCATTCATAGTTATAATAACTATCTCTAATGATCTAAAATGATGTACTCATCATTTTCTTAGCTGATTACTTCTCCAAAGCCAGACTGATGGTTAGGCAATCGTGTACTCTGCTATCTAGACTCAAGTTACAGTTCAGTATGTGATATACTGAATATACATTACACTTCTCACACGCTACTTTTAATTTAGCCTGAAAAACAACTGTTGAAGCAAGTGATTGTATGTTAACAAGAGAAAGATTGTGGAAAGTTTATTACCTAAACACGATTTTATGTCATTAAATCAATGACATACCATCTATCATATCACCCAAATTGATAAGCAATTCCTGGAATATTTATCATTAAGTCAGTTAAATTTATATATTCAAGGACAAATGGAATGGATGTGGTTAAGAATTATTTTATTTAATACATCCAAAGTTTAAATGGTTGCTATTAAGCAACTAGAGAAATATTTGCCACAGAACATACACAACATCATGGCTGATCCTGTAGCTTTTGCATTCAACAGCTCACATTGTACTTAAAGCTCAGTTTCAGAATTCTGAACATTTGTGATGAATGTACATTTGTCCTGTTTCCAGCCCCTCTTCCTGGAATGACTTTGAGAGTTCAAGAAAAATAGCTGCAGCAAGACAAAATGGAGGAAAGAAAAATTCTACACATTCTACTCCACCATTCTACTCCACCATCCACATCTACTCCACCATCTACTCCACCATCTATTATCTATGCACCATCTTCCATTTATCTTTCTTGCGCTGCAAAGCCAGCCCAGTCTATTTGTCTACTTCCTATCAATGAATTATGAATATATCTGATACTTAAAATTTGGTATTTACAATCCTGGCTGTGGAGTGGCACAGTGTGTGATTCAAAGCTGTCGCTCTGTGTTAAAAGCAAGGTATGCAGATATCCAGGTCTCTAGCAGCATTTCAAGATGTCTTGCTAGAAACACTTAGCAGACACGCTCTTATGACATGGCCACAGTGTATTAACCCTAAAGACCAAGGAAAAAAACCCACATAATTTCAAGGCATACAAACATTAGCACCAAATATTTTGCTTATTAAAAAGCAAGTTTCCCTCTGAAATCACCCATTTTTGGAGTCACTTATATTCATCTTAGTGGCTGCAATTGAGCTTTTAATGGCCGAACTCTCCCTGCAGTAAGCCTGAAGCTGATAATCAGCAGTTTTAGGCTCTTACCTCCAGGGAAGAAATGCTGATGCCCACTCCAGCCCTGCTGCCTGGCCACCCTCTCCTGTGGGGATGTAGGTGGGCAGCTCCATGTCTGGAGCCAGCGCCTGGCAGGCAGCCACCGAGGTGGGCACTGCTCTGCACGGCTGGAGCTCAGGGCAGGTGTGTTCCATTACTCTCTAAGAGCTGCTGCCCCCCGACTTTTGAACAACTTTACCAGCTAAACCTCACCCCCATCCAATAACTAGCCCTGCCTGTCACCCCAGTGCATACACATCCCTTCCCAAGGCCCAGCTGGGATGAGATGGAAGCTGCAGGGACACTGGCATCCCGCAGTGAGGGGGTGCCACAGCCCTGAGTGGGAGCACTGACACATCTCCGGTGGCGGTGAGGCAGCAGCTCCTCCGCAGGGCGCTACTGACCCCTGAAACAGCATCAACCCAACACACTGGCCCCTGTGTGCCTTGCTGAAATGGAAAGTACCACATTCATCCACTTCTAAGTTTTCTTTTCTTTTTTTTTTTTTAAGATTTCTAAGATTTATGCAGTAAGATTTCTAAGATTTATGCAGTAAGATTTCTAAGATTTATGCAGGTGATTCTTGGTTATTGGTTTTGAATTTGAGATAAAACAAAACAACCCCCCAAAAAATCTGAACAAAAAACTAACATCAAAACAAAACCATCATCCCAAGCACATCTGAAAGATCACACCTGAATGCTCACATCTCTTGCTCACGCTTGATCACAGCACTAACCTTCTTCTTACAAAGACATGCATGTTAGAAGGACATCTTCTGCCCCCTCTGCAGAAGGACCTTCCTTCAGGTCACAGATGGTCTTTTTGACTAAAGAATGTGGAAAACACAGATGGCAGGTATGACAAAAAATATGAAATACAGATATGTAAAAATTATCCCTGATAGCTGGCAGATTCCTTTCATAAAGCTTGGTGGATGTGATGGCCCAAGAGGGAAGGGAGATGGAAGGGCAACAGCAGATCAGGTAGTTCACTGAGACTTGACTTCACTCATCTCCAGCTTCCTGTTCTTGTTTTTCCAGGGTGCCCTCATTACTGCCTAGACCCAAGAGAGCTGCTGTAGTCTCGAGATCCAGAGTGTGCTCTGGGCAACACCACAGACAATGACAGAGGAGCAAGAGGGACAGAACAAGCTGCTGAAAATCACTGTCATCCTGTGAGCATGTGGAGTGGGGCAGAGGTGATTCACTAAGTGCTTCTACAGTGCATGTGCACCTCCCTCTATATTAGAAAACAATAATTAAGTTGAAACATCTAAGGACAGCACCTCAAATACAGTTAAATAGACTAGTTGCTGCTCAGGGACAAATTTCACTTTGGTTTTACATCTCTGCAAATTCTGAAAACTGCCTTAAGTCTCTGAAATGTCTCTGGCTTCCCCACCCTGTGAGGGACAGCAGAGCACTGAGCCAAAGCTTTGCCCTGGGAATTTCTAGCTGCCAAATTCAAGGAAAAATGTCCAAGAGGACGTCTCCTCAAAGAAAGGCAGGGTACTGCCACCCCTCCCCCACCAGGTTCGGGAAAGGAAAGTATTCCTCGGAGGAATGTGAAAGGGAGAAAAAGAACTATTTATTTAACGAACACACAGGAAAACAACAACAATGCCAAACAACGAAATCTCTCTCACTGTGGAGAGGAAACCTGGAACATTTCAGAGTCCTCCTGTGGGGTGGTCTCTCCTCTTCCTTGGAGCTGGGTCGACGTGGGTGCCCCACTCTAGGCCGGGGGAAGGTCCCCCGGTGGAGTTCAGACGCTCTGGTGGCTTGAGCAAGTCCAAAGGAGAAGGAAACAAAACCAAGTTTTTCTCTCCGTCTCTCCCCGAAGAAAAGAGCCGAAAAGCTGGCTGGAAAAAGCAGGCAGGGTGCTTAATCCTCACTTCTCCCCACGCAGCTGAACGCAGAGGAGCAGCAACCTTGAGGCACAGCCTCCTTTGAAAAGTTTGCCTGGCCGCTTCTCTCTCCTCTCCCGGGCTCAGTTTAAAGGCACAAGAATCGTGTTTGGGCATAGAGCGATGGCAGGGGATACACATGACAAAGTCACCCCAAGACATCTTTTTTTTTTGTTCTCACACTAGGTGCTCTAAATAAGCAATTGGATGAATGTTATCACAGAGT
Organism: Aleadryas rufinucha; assembly: GCA_013397815.1. Lineage (NCBI taxonomy): Eukaryota > Metazoa > Chordata > Aves > Passeriformes > Aleadryas > Aleadryas rufinucha. The sequence goes on along the minus strand of VZTH01015485.1, from coordinate 37,534 downwards.
TATTATTTCTGTCATAAATTTTCAAAACTACCTATATGTATAACTGTAAGCCAAAGTCCTTCAGGGACTGTCACAAATCCAAAAGCTGTCTGAGTGCTAGATTTAGTATTTTGATCATTGAAGTGGCTGAAAGTAGTACAAAAAAACACGTACAGAAGGACAGTTCTCTGTCAGCTATACACATTTACACAGAATTCTGAGCAACAGTTTCAAAAACAAATTAACAGCTTGGTCTAAGTAAATTAACTCCCATCCAGGCTTCCAATGGAGTATTGGAATTTGCTCTGTCAGGATGTGCAATGCTTAAAGTACTTAAAGTCTCTTCCTGAAAAGCGTCTCCTAAAGGTTTACAGTTCTCCACATAAAGCCAAAATACACCATTTTAAAGGTATTTAAATGTTTTATAGAGCTTTCTCTACATAGAGATGGAAGTTAGATTTTTTCCATGTATCTGCCACTGCAGCTCAACCTAAGACACCATGTAGTGCAGCCACAGTGATCTGTTCCTATTATCCCAAACTTCCTTTCTTGGGTACAAACAATGTCAACCAAGTGCAGAATTTGAGACACAAGTAACAATCCTAAGAAAACAGTCCGAGCTCCAAAAATTAATCTGGGTAGAGGCTCTACTGGATGAAGTGTAGATGCAGGAGAAAAAGGCCCCAAGAAGGACAGGATTGCCAGCCATCTTCTGCTCTCTTCATGTCCTTCACAAAGCCAAATGGAGGTGGAATTACCTGGGTAAACACAGGAGTGGCAGAAACAAGATGTTCTAGCAAACCTTGGCTGCAATTCTTTAGGACCACTGTGAGGTGTCAAAATTTCCATGAGATTACAGCCAAATAGACATTGGGGACCAAAACATCTGTTTGGTGAGGATGAAGAGAAGAGAGTGATATGCATTACGGCATAACCTGTGACACTGCCTTCTCATACAATGATGATGGCCAGTGGTAAAAGTATTTCAATCAGTGCGGCACTGGGAATGGCCACAACCACGCTGCCCTCAGTGGAGGTCTACTGTGGGTTACGACTGGCTATATAGGGAGCAGAATTGTGGTACATCCTGGATTTTAGGAAGTCTGAGCCATTATTTTGTCTCCTGAAGTCAAGCATCAAGACAGCCAGCCACATTAATGGAAGTCACAAACAATTCTTTCAGTCACCCATGCCACAGATGTTGGGAGACGGTCTGCTTTGTTCCTGTCTTCTGACAGGATTTGAATGCTTCCATCTCTGTCTCCTGCGAGAGGTGAGAAAAAGGGGCAGGTTCCCACAAAAAGCTGGAACTGTTCTGTATTCTCAATGTGGAAAGTTACAGTCTATATCAACAAGAAAAAAATCAAACTCTAGGATTTTTAATCAATTTTCTACTTTTGTCTCAGTGAAAAAACTATAGTAGTACTTTATTATGGTCACATACCATAAAGAACTGATCATCATCACAGCACTAACAATAAGTACAAAGTTTTGAAAGCTTGACATTGAACCTTATAATTTTAGTTAAATGTGAAACACTTTTATTGGGGCCAAGAAAAGGCCCCAAGGGATTTTATTTCAGTAGATAGAAACTGCTGAGTTACCGTGCCAATAATCCAACAGTTCGCAGACAATACTTTCACAGACAGTACCAGACAGGAAGGCAGTACATTACTGTAACGCACATCTTAAGAAATCAACAGGCTTAAAGCAATACCTGTGTTTTACATTTTTGGTGGCACACACAACTCTCTTAACTAGTACTTCTAAGACCTACATGATGGGCACTCAAGAAAGGAAGGTATCTTATGTAAGCATGCTCCCTCTGAACTGGAGAGATTATCCTTTAATGTTCTCCTGTCTTTTATAGGCACAAGAGGAAAAACACTTCTTCATGGTGCCAATTCCTCTCATTCACATTCTCTTTCATGACTTCATTTGTGCAGTCAATTGCTCATAGACCTGAATAGAGAGGTGGCAGTACAGCCCTGCTTTACCATAACAAATATAAGGGAGCCAAGAGGGTGAGGCCCTGGAGAGCAGTTTCTCAAGGTGATGCTGCTGGCACGGGATATCCACACCTTTTCAAAGGGGTAACATTATGCTGGATCTCATTTTAATCTCACAGACACTATATAAGTGCAAGGAACTGCAATAATTGTTATTATCCTATTATTGTAATTGCTCAAAGGATTTTCTGCTAGTCTCCCATTTAGCATAGCACGTGAATGGCTGACAAAGAAAATGTGATTAAGGTGTGAAGCTCTGGTGCCTGCCAGCTGTTCTGAAGAGCAAAAGATTCCCATCATAAACAGTAACTGAAAGAACGATGGGCTTTCTGGTCCTTTCATCTGGAAATAAAAATACAGTAGTCCTTCAACATCTGTTAGAGACCCAGAAAAGAATGGAGGGAAGCAATCCAATTCATCTGCATGAACTGTTTTTTGTGGTACAGCACCACCACTTCCTCAAAGTGTTGACCATGTTGGAGTTCAAGTCTGACTTGGGGGAGTAAGAAAGAGATAGAAACAGGCAGAGTTTTTCTGAGGTCAAATAAGGATGCAATTTCTTTTCTGTTTGTAACCCAGAAGCAAATGTTTTATGCTCTTTCCCTTTCCTTCCTTTCCCTGCAGTAGTTAAGTTGACAGTTATCTGCAATCAATACATTACAGGAGCTAATAAGCTGCTGCGGCTTCTGGTGCAGAACCCAGAAGCCACAAGAGCCTGTCCCTAGCTGCGGGGTAGGACTGGGACATTGTGACTTAGCTTCTGGGATGCCAAGATCCTCTTCTTGGTGGTGCAGAGCATGGGAAGCACCATGTCAACTGCTTCCACTGGTGGTGCTTCTTGAATACTGTTCCCATTTTGTCATGTAAAGCTGGGGCACGTAATAATAAAAACAAGGGAGAGGAAGATAGCTGATGGAAGAGAACAGAATTTTATCTGTGTCTCTTGGAACAGTAATTTTTAGTCTTATCTGTATCTTTTAACTCCTCCTGTGCTTCACTGGACATGTGGACTAGATGTTACTTCCCCCTCTGTACTAAGTTTCCAAGCTTGGCACAACCCCATGTTAACCTTAGAGGTTTTTAAAGTCATGTCAGCTCACACCAGCTATAATCCCCGGTTCACATGCACCAGCCACACCTTTCAGCTGTTCTCAGAAGCAGAAAATTCCCCATGCAGCAAGTAGTGCTCCATGTCAGTCTGTTCTCTGCTCTCTGAAACCTCTTTCTCCAACACTGAATAATAGTGTTTCTTTAATACACAGTTCCTGACGTATCTTGAACCCCTTCTCCCTCCCAATTGAGTGTCAATGGAGGGTGAAGAGCAACTTCAGGGGCAAGATCTTAAACTCATTAAAGTCCTTACTCCAGGTAATCTCTCATTTCTGAGTCTGCAGAGGTGCCTGAAAAACTAGGGCAAACCCACCTCCCACTCGGGCTCCAAATCATCTCACACAGCACCTGCTGAAACCTTGTCAATTATCTGCTGCACACATGCATTTGCACTAACTGTGCCTGCTCTTTTTCTAAGTTATCTTCATATTTTCCAGCTGATTTTAATAATAATTGAATAATAAATCATTTAAGTAAAGCATTTAATGGATGGAGTGGTAGCAAGCAGGACGTTATAAATACAGCTATTACCAATAATTAATTGTTGAGGTCTTCTGTTTGTCCCTGTTTTAGTGATTTACAGTACAAGGAAAGAAAGGGTTTGTCCTTTTTTATTCTTTCCATATACATTTGCTATTCAGAATAGTGCAAGAGATCATCAAAGACAGCTATGGGAGCACTTCCTGTATTCCTTCATTCAGTCTTTTGCTTTCTGCAAATATTCTTGTGTTTTAAATCTCATTCATCATCATGTTTGTGTTCAGGATGCAATCTCCTCTGACACACAAAGCAGATGAAACTAGGGATTTCCAAAGCTAAATTCTTAACTCTTGATATCTTAAGCTAACAGCCCAAAGCCTCCAGGTGAAAGGAGTGATAGATTCACATCCTCTGTGGCTCATAGAAAGTGAAATATGTGTACTATATATGACCATTAAGTTGTATTTGTAGGTAGATGAGTCTGTGAATACAAATAATGGGGATTAGCATACATTTGTTAGCAAAAATGTACTTAATCGTCTCGGAACATATTTAGCAAGCTTATATTACTGTTGCTTCAAGCCACAGTCCCTGCTGGGGTTAGGAGCTGTTTTTTCCTTATGAGAGGGAAAAAGCCCCACCATTTGTGTCCACCTGAAGTATTTTTTAACGGAACTTTAAAAAGGCCCCAGTAAGTCCTTACAGGTCTTGCCATGGCCTAAGTCATGCTACAAAGGGTGTCCCACTCCACCTTTCTGTGCTGGCAACACACAGTACCAATCATCCAGAACAAACCTCAGGGGCTCTGGGAGCTGCACAGTGCTGAAAACTGGATGAAAATCATGCTGATTATGGCATCCCTCTAAAGTAAATACCAACAATAAACCCAGTGGACATTTTTTTTCTTGCTTGGTCTGTATGGCTCCTACCTTCAACACAGATAAAGACACTGGGTGACATATCCCATTGTGTAGATGACATGACAATTTACCTGTGATTTTTTGCAGTCTTCAAGTCAACACTGGATTTATTTAGAAAAAAAATTACGGGTTGGATAAAGGTACTGCGGCTGGCTGACATGCATCTTGATGGTCCCACTGGGTGACCAAAATGGTCCCATCTAGCCTTAGAATACAATAGTCTGTGAACATTATTACATGCTATCCACACTCCCACTTATTTTGGTGACCTTTACTCTTTCTTCTTTGAAGCAATGATGCTCGTAGCCATCAGTCAACATTTCCTCCCCCAGACTGCTTTCACATCTTCCCTACATCATCTGTAAGGACTTGTAACCTGGATCACTTCCATACGGCACTATTCTTGACCTTCCAGACACACATTTTCATGGGACATATGTAGTCCTGCAACAGATGCCAATTAAGTTCCTCCTAATACACCTCTTATGCTCTTTTTCTTGGACCTTTGCTTGTGCCTCCAGACAGCAACTCTAATTATTATCTATACAGTAAGATATCACTTACAGTAGTACTCTGCTGCTTGTACCGCCCAAAAGAAGCCCTGAACAGAGATACTGATTTTTAAACAAAGGACCTGTGAAAGAAAAAACCCTGACCAGCTCTCAGCTGGAGGCCACAAAACCAGCTAGATAAAGAGACAGTGTTAACAGGGTGTGCAAACTGCCCCAAAAAACAGCTTTTTACTTGGCTTGTGCTTTCTACTTGGAGAAGTGAAATAAACTCCTGAGTCAGCCAAGAGCCCATGACTATTGATTTTTAAAGGAAATTATCCTCCCAGCTGCAGTGTTTTTGAGAAGTCCACTCTTAAACACTCTTCTCAGTTTAAACAAATGGAAGTGATCAAGGCTGGAGGCCTTTATTAGCAAACCTCTCCAGGACAGACCCACACAGAAAACCTGGAGGAAATCACAAAAGAAGATCGTACACTACTCTGCTGAGACTGAGGGTCTGTAAAATATTCTTCCCTTTTCCCACCATCAACTTAGGTGAGGAAACAGAGTGCTCAGTGTATTGATAGGCACATGCTACTTAAAAAATATTATAGCTTTTTCTCCTGAATTTTACATGAATGTATCTATGTCTGACAAAATCTTTCTCCCTTATACTCAAGTGTTTTCCAGACCTTAACATGGCATCATCCAGATCCATACTTCACGCTAACTAGTAGCATGAAGCACTTCTACTGTACATCAGGATTAAAGTAGAACAGGAAGATTTTTGGGAAAAATAATATGCTACGTTTTGTACTTTCTTTGCTCTACAAGAATTTCCTCTCTTTCTGCTGTTTCTACTTTGAATATGTATTATATGAATCACTTTACCCACTGGGAAAACAGATCTGACCCTGACATTGTGACATCAGTGAAATCTCTAACAAAAAGAAGTCACAGAATGGTTTGGATTAGAAGGGGACCTTGAAGATCATCAAAAATGAAGCATAACGCATACCTAAGAAAGAAATTAACAAATCCAGAATATTTTTTATAATAAGTCCTAATTATTTTGCAAAATAATTTCTAATATTAACATATGCATCCCCTTTTACATCGCAGTGTGAAAATGTAAATTCCATACCCTTCGACACTGGCAAGCAATGCATGAAAGTCTCAATTCTTTTCAGCAATTAACTCTCTCTACTTGTAAACTTTCCTAAACCAATTTGATGGATATTCACTAGGCATACCTGAACTGTACAAAAAGATGCCGTGCAAATAAAAATGAAGTTCTAATTTTATGGGTTTAAAATTTTACTATGAAAATACACCATAGAAGCAATTGGAAGAGCGTGCATGCAGAACTGGCACAGGATCTACCCCACAGAGGGGCTGAAAGTGAGAAACAGGAGAGCTGTTATGAGTAGTTAAGTAATCATGTATTTTGTCTTCAAAATGTGTTTAAAGACTTTCCCCAAAAATAATCTAATAAATAAGCTACTAAAAAGTACTTTTTCTTTCTCTTGGGTTGTATTTGTATTTACCGGAAAAAAACAACTGCATGTTGGCCATGAATATAGTGAAAGGTACTGCACAAGACTGCATGCTTCAGGAGCAATTGCTGCATATAAATACAGTACTGAAATAGACTGTGGAACACAAGAAAACACTACCCCAACTGACTCTCTTTGTAAACAGGCAGTTATGTATCAGGGGTCCAATGTCTAAACATTTTGGTTTTTAAAAATAACAGGAGTTAAGCAATTTAATACTTTTAAAAATTTGAGCTATGAGATGAAAAATGAGAACATATTCACCTTGCAAAAAAAGTGGATTCCTACTATTCCTTCTTTATAAGAGGTTCCAAACTGCAATCACTGCTCAGGTAGAGCTCCTATTTAAATCACAAACAGCTCTGTCTGGGGGAAAAAACTGCAGGACAAGGGCTAGTGTTGGTATTGGAATTTATTAATGTTAGCACAGCTGGTCAAAACCCAGGCATTACAGTAGCTTTGTTGTAAGTATCCTGGTATTCCCACTTGAGTCCAACATTAAACTTCTCTATAGTCAGCTCTGGAAGATATGGTGAAGAGGAAGGACGAGCTGGGTCTTTCCAATGCATTGCCAGAACAAGAGTGACAGGTGTCTCTGGTTCCATCATGTCTGGTTCCATGACATGTCACTCTGGTTCCATCTTCTTACCATAAGGAATCAGGAACCCAATTGCTGCAATTATTTGTACAAGTCAGGCAGACCGTACTTGGAAGATTTGTACTTCATCTGAACTATGGGAAAAAGAATCCTCACAAGGAAGTAGCACCACTGAGAGAAGACACTTGCCCTATGCATTATTGCACAGAGGAGGACAGATTTTCCCAAGTGCTCAGCAGTAAGCAGTTCCCAACAGGAAGGCAGATGCTGCTAAGGACTCTGGAAAATACTAGAATGTCTCTGAGTGCCAAAATGTAGGGTAGCCTTTCTATTTGAACTTGAGTGCCTGAAAGCAGACATTGGTAATATAGAATTTTTGAGATTACTTAAGATTTAACTGTATTGACAAACAACTGAATCCATATCAACACTGATAAAAGCCAGTAAGATCTTTAAAAACCACAATGAAAACCAAAAGCTATGTAAGAACCCGAACTAGATAGAGGAAGATGTTAAAACTTCTGAGAAAATTATTAAAAGTAAAACAACGCCAAAACTTCCAAACAAGATACTGTGATCAGATACTTTTTGAGTAAATTTATTTTCCAAAATTCAGAACAATTCTTGATTTACACAGGAATAAATTATCTAGTTTGACTTTGTGTCCTATCACGTAACTTCAGTATGCCCACCTCAGTTGCAGAAGCAGACTTGGTGCTGTACTAGTCCAAAATCTTTGCCTCAACCTAATTACCCAGAGGAATGGAAATCCACAGAAGAGGCCAATTTTTCACTATAATTACACTGGTGCAATCATAGGGACGTCTTCGCTTTTGCACTAGCACAAATTTCATACCCTTAAACCAGTCATATATTAAGGAGTAGGAACTATGAGAAATGATTATTTGGTCCAACATGTTTAAATCCAAAGAACTTCACCTACTCATAATCTGAAACTGCAAAATTCATAGTGGGATCTAAAACCACTAAGAAATCAAAGCAGACGTCTTCCCCTCTCATGGACAAGCAAGTCTCAAAACAATCAAGACCTAAAAATGAAATGCATGAGTTATTTTGACTAGCATACAAACTTAGATTATGAGGATAAAGCTGAAGTTAATAAATTTAATTTACTTGTTAAAGTGCTTTGTCCTTCACAAGAAGTACTGCACTGCATTGGCTTCTGCAGAAGGAATGAAGGAACACAATCCTTCTTAGTAACCCTCTGAAAAGAACATTAAATTATTTATTTCTATAGGCTACTATAAAGCTTTTGAGTTTAGAGTTTTAGTCAGTCCAGTAACATGCTAGGACAAAAGTGTTTAATGCCAGGGAAATGAATGTTCTGGATTTTCAGGGTAGAAATCTGACTGTAGGTCAGCAAAGGCCCATCATTTATTTTCCCAACAATAACCTTGAAAATTAAAACCAGACTCCGATGGACTGGAGATATTGACAGTTGATCTTCTCTCTGTTGTATGGCTATTTACAAATAGCCATGAAATAGCTATGAAACTCTTTAAATATGGATGTTCTTATCTCTTAAAAATATACAGAATCCTTCTTATGGCAGAGGACATCCAAGTACACACATGTTCTTTGATTTCATCAGCAAGTGCTAATAATAAAAATGTTAAGAGAAATTGTTTTCAATAATTGGAGCCCAGCTGGAGATAAATTCCATGTATTACAACACTCACTTCAAAAGGATTTTTGTAATCAAATCTATCTTAGAAGGGTAAAATTTAATCCAGTTCCATCTTTCTAGCCAACTGGTACACTACTGGCTTTTGCAGTTAAAACCTGACTGTATGGTAACTCCCAACACACTCCAAACTGCATCCTTGGAAATACTGCACTGCTCTTGACAGCAAAACACCATTCAGCTGTATGAAGCCTCACTTTCTAAATAAAGAACACCATGGTTTTAAATGACACTGATTATTCAACCAAGGTTACGCTTCTATTGCTAAATTGAGTTGTAATTATAAACCAGAATTAATAACCAAATTTAATGAAAATCCCATTATGATGCAGCTGAGTAAATCAAAGTTGAAACTGCTGTAGGTAAAATGACAGATAGTCACAATATAAGGGCAATACTACATGTGAACCTATTTCCTCAGCTTTCTGGAGGTCTCAGCAGAAAGTTAACTCCAAAATGACATTGCCTTTCCCCTCAGTAGCAAGCACAAGCTCAGAGACAGAAACACAGAGAGGTGAGGGCATCTGTTTTCAGGGCTGCCTCTGACCTCAGCAGATCTTCCCCAGAAACTTCATTCCCACTGGTAAGGCAGAAGCAGGCCCTCCAGTTTCAGGTCATCAACCCCACATAAATCTAGAGGGCACAAGAAGCAAAGCACTAACTCTTGGAGAAAGAGGAAAGTTATTCCAAGATACAAAATTTTTAATTCCAGTGGGCTTTTCATCCATGTGGCACATAATAAACAAGGTTATGTTTTGGGGGGAGTTGCACCTACTGGGATTAAAGTCTAGTAAGAACGAACTGTGCTAAAGAGGAAATAAGTGTCTGATTTTCCCTAAATTACACTTATTAGGTGTATTCATCTCAGAATACACATGAAGTCAGACTCAAAGAGATAAAGCTTTACTTTTAGTATGAAACTCTTAATGAAAGACTTGAATCAATCTCTCTTCTTCCCCTTTAGCCTAATTCTGTGCAAGAACAGCAGACTGCTATAGATTAAGGATTTTTGAAACTTCAACAGAAAAATTCTCAGGCACAAGACAAGAGCTGAGAGACAAATAGTTATTTGTAAAATTATAGCACTACCTCTCGTAAGTATTCAAGCATGTTTAATGTTGACTGTGTTACTAAGATATAATGATGTATTATATAGATGGTGCATGGAGGGAAGAAAATTATTTTGCATTCAGCTAAAGAATAAATATATACAGTCCTCTCCAAAAATCAGTGTATTGCTCCAGCATCTGAAATCAAACTGAATGCAGGCAGATTTCTAATCATGAGCAGAATTTCCTACTTATAAGGTGCAAACCAATGTATGTCAATAGACAAATGTTTCAGCTCTGGTGTATTGTGTTCTGATGAGTAAGAATCTTGTACTATTCATGTTTTGGAATAATTTCAGCTCTGTCAGTAAGAGGGATTCTCTGAATAATGTATGTAGTGCAAAGGAAATGAACAGAGTTTAAATAAAACACGCAAATGTGAAGGGAAAAGAAAAAGGACTGAAATCTCCAGAGTGATATAGATCAGATCAATTTTGCTAACTCACAACAGATTCTATGTGCTAAAACAACATGTTTCATATGCATTCATGATTTCAAATAAAAATACTGATGTTCTAGGCCAGTTTGGAGAAAACAAAAACGCATAAAATAACCACTGGAAATTAGCTATGACACTGAATACACAAAATTATTCCAGTTCCAAAAGTACTCCTGGGTGAACATTTTGATGTATGTTTTTTACCTAGTGAAAAGAAAAAAACGTTAAAGTTTTGCCAGTGTTGCAGAGAGTTACCTGCTGCTATGCCATCCATAATCCTTTGGAATAATCTGTCTACTGTCCCTGACACATGCAAGGGGTCAGTCCCTGAATCTTCACAAGTAACCTCTGCAGCAAATGGACACAGAAAGAGAGGAAATTGGTAATGTCTCAGAGCTTTATGCTTGAACTCACATGAATATTCATCTCGGTCCAGCAGCTCTAAGGCTTTTGTACTATATATTTGGGGACATGTGCCCTGAGTAATTTCTACACAAATAGCAAGGTTCAAAGCCACCGTTTCACAGCAGTTCAGCAGAGAGTTTTCATTTCACATTGCCATGAAATCACTTAATTCAGAGTTGATGGTGGGGGTTTCTTTAATTAGGTTAGAAAAACTCACACATCTGTGCTTTTAGAAGCCTCTGTCAAGCCCGAAAATTCAATCACATGGAAGCCAGTGTCCTCCAGCTATCAGACAATTGATTTTTGCAGGATTCTGCTCACATTTAGCTTAAGGAACACAAGATATGCCCATTCAGTTGTCAGTTGGTTTGCCTACATTTCATTAGGAGAAGATCTGTTGTTTAAAAAATATTTTTCAGTATTAAAATGTTTTTAAAAGGAAGTAGTCAGATTATTGCCACGAGAACTGCAAAACATGAAATAAATGCAAACTTGGACTAATGCAAAAATACATGTGGGTTTAGTGGCAAGTAGAAACATAAATAAGGCCTTTAGGATAACTTCTATTTAATACGGACATACAGAATTATATGAACATACACACACATGAGCATATAAATATACTTTTCCCTTTCTTCTCTGCCTCCCCCCATACTACAAGGATTCATCATTTCTAAAGCCCTTAAACGCTTTGGAACTGAAACTGGGTTCAGCTTAAAGAGGAAAAAAAAGATCAGGTTATGAATCACTATTTCTGTAAATGACAGCAAACATAATGGGAGAAATGTTCCTAAGTTAAATGTAAGGCAAAAATAACAAGGTGTTTGGAATGAGAGAAGAATCTGCTGCAAATAGTGTAAATGGGCAAAGTTTTGGGCAAACACTTTTTTAATTTAAGGTGTTTAGTTTTACACAGAAAAGTGGTCCAATTTTAGACAATTTAAAATTTGTGCAAATCAGAATTAATTCACTAACATTCAAATGGAAATACCGAGCAATATCCTTAATCCAAAAAGTACCAGTAGCCTGAGAAATTTTCAGAACTAGGTGAATAGGCAGAATCTAAAATAATTGAGTTCACCTAAAATTACTGATTTTAGTACACAAAAATTTTAATCCCATCTTCTCTTACTAAAAATGTAAGTTTAAAGAAGGTACTGTGTCATTGGTCTCCATGGAATAAATATTATCAGTGCTTGCAAAAGTTGACATGAACTGTAGTATTTTCTCAATGAACTACACCTGCATAGACCTGATTCCTTCCAGTTTCAAAGCATCTTTTGAAATGTTTTTACCTTATGGAATTTGATATTGATTTCCACGGTAAACACAACTAATATGTTGCTTAATACAGAATTCACACTTTAGGGGACATCAGTCTTTCCTGCATAAAATGAATGGAGCCATTCTGGCAGCTCAGAAGCTTTTCCTCTTAAATAAGGTGGCAAGGTCATCTGAAACTTGAAGTAGCAAAGACTCGTATAAATAAATTTAGCAATCATACAATAAATTATTCATGAGAACTGCACAGCATATCGTATGTTTACATATTAAAATGTGCCACAGAGATGGCAGTGAGAAAGTGAGAAAGTAGAGAAACACAGCATGTATTTTAAAGGCACGACGAACACTAAGACATTCTCCAGCATGTTTCTATTTTAAACTCACTCAGCAATGTTGCTTAGTGCATCTACTTCCAGAGGCAATTCACTCTTGAATGAAGAGGAGGGATTCAAAAACTTAAGAGCCACAGAGGAAAACCTATAGAGTCCCGAAATACGAACATCAAAGTAGTAACGCTACTACAGTCTTCAGCTTTGCCCCACTGTATACCACTGTCTTACATAATAACATGAATTCCTTTTAAGAAGCCAGACATACATGAAAATAAATAGAAATAATGCTTTGCCCCTCTCAGATTAGGTGTATCTAGCACATGTTTTAACCACTGGTAAAGACCCTGAGGTGACTAAAATGCAGCAAGTTCAGCTAATTATACTTCGGGGGGTTTTTTAATAAAAAAATAAATTAATTAAGCATTACCTCATTTGTAAAGGGCATTTCTTGCTCTGTCTTCCTCTCAGTGTGTATGTGCATCTGTGTGTATGTGGGTGTTTATAAAATATATAGTAGGATGAGAATATTTGTTCCAGCTGAGGTCGTCTGTGTAATCAAGTAGATCAGATACTAACTTGATCTGGCACCAATGTATAGATGCATAGAGACATATCCACAGGATGTATGCATTACGAAATGGTAAGAGACATTTACAACCTAGAATATAAGAGCAGGGCTGCCTCAAGTGACATCACCAGATCAACTGCAGCGTCAAGCAACTCAGATATATTATCCTGCACACCACTGCTTCCCTGTCTCCTTTCCAGCCATTAGAAAAGCATTTGGGAGCACAAACATTATCATATATTTTCAAATACACGCAAGGCACAGCATGCACAGAAGCAAACAAGAGTAACTGTGGGGTTTAATGCACTTCCTGAGACATTCATAATTTTTCTTTACAACAACAAAATTCATCCCCATAGAAACCAGGAAGCAAGAAATTACAGTAATAACACTAAAGTAAATGTCACATCAGGTTAGTCAGCAGAAGGCAGGAGAGGGGATTTTGCTCCAGTTAGGAACTAACAAGGACTGTTGGCCCTTTTGCTCTTCTGCAAAGGGTATCTGTACCGAAGACAGACTTCCTGATGTATTTAGAATGCAGGATAATGATGTGGTTTCCTGTTCCTTCCACTGCAATTTACCCATAAGGTGGTCAGATTAGTGGCATGTTTACTTACAGGCATTTGTCACAGCGAAGCTGTTAGCTGTTTCAATGTTGTCTACATGAGGAACCAAATTGAAAGGTGCTTCAGATGCATTGGGGCTGGTGTTATGAAGAAAGATTGCTAATCGAAAAGCAGTGTATTCCTGATCTGTGTTCCTGATGAAGAGACCACCTACAAAAAAACAGAAAGAAAAAAAAAAGGCAAAGAAGCAAAAGAAGCTGGGTAAATCATTTGCAAGCTACTTACTGTCTTGTAAGACTGAGCAACCGTCTCTCCCAAAGCTGCACAGTAACACAAGTCCTAAGACCTTAATGGATAAGGAACTAATCGTATTCATAATCACAACCATTGCCTTTAAATCACTGTCCCCAGTCGATTTTAACCTCCCTGACGCATTCATGCTTCTTTTCTGACTTCCCGGTTTTCAGCCTTTCATACATAAATACCCAGATTTGTCATGATTACAGTGACCTTTTAAAGTATTTAGCCTCCATCTCCCTGATACCGAACACACTGGTAACTCAGCTGCTCAACAGCCTCTCACATTAAGTGGCTGGCTGATTAAGCGGAACGATGCTTTCTGGATTAAAAAAAGAAAATACCAACTCGTGTAGGATAATCTGCACTGAAGAAGAATATAATGAACTTTGTTCCTCTGCAGCCATGTGCAGGCAGGGAGCAGCTCAGCCTTATTAGCAGCATCTTTACAAGTCCACAAGAAATGATGCAGTGATGGAGCTGAGCTGGAAAGAATTCAGATAGCTGCGTCCCATCCGAAACACGTCCGAAAGGTGGGAAGCAGGAGGCGATGGGAAAGGGGTGAGGATGGGGCACAGGACTACAGGGAGACACTTACAAAACCCTAAACTTCCCAACTACAGAGAGAAACGAAGGACGGCGTTGCCTTTTACCCCCTATCCCTGCCGGCTACCGCAACCTCCGGTGCCCAGGACTCGCCATTCCTTCGAGAATCAGGAAAAAGCAAGGGGAGCCGGAGACGGCTGACGCAGCCAAGGGGCATCAGCCCCGAGCCCCTTCCTGCCCTGCCGATATCGCACACCCGGGGCTGGAAGGAGTTCTGCAAAAGACAAGCATCCTCCCTCCCGCACGCTAAAGCACACAGAAATATTTACATACAGAGACACACGGAGGCACATACACAGAAACACGAGGATGATTCGTGAAGGCAAGGAAATGGGATGGGGCTGGAGGAGAAATCTGCAAAAACTGCCTTCAGAGCCTCCTTTCCAACTCACTTCGCAAAGGATTGAACCCCTGGACACACGCACGCAGCCCAATGCAGCGCTTACCTATTTGCACGCTGCTAGGAAAAGCTCCCATTGCTAGTCCCCAGAAGCCAGAAAACAACAAGACAAGCTGTCTGCAAATTATCCTCATCTTCTCTTCTGCCTCTCTGTCTCGCCTTCTCCCGCTCGCTCGCTGGATGCTGCTCAAAGAGGCATCGAGAGCGAGCAGGATGCACACAAAACCAGGAATAAAAAAAAGAAAATTAAAAAAAAAAGGAAGGTGGAGGAAAAGAGAGGTTTCCTCCTTTTTCTTTTTTTCTTTTTTTTTNCTGCAGCCCATCAGTGGGGCTGCCGCGATTAAGCACCAGTTATTATTAATGAAGGTGGCTGGGCGGATGTGCGTGTGCTGAGCGGCTGCGGAGCGGGGGACGCGGCTGGGCAGACGTGTCCCCCCCTTCCCGGGGGGCGCTCCGCTCCGCGCGGGAGCAGCGGGACCCCTCCGCGCTGTCGGG